>CM035436.1:119156834-119401834 GCA_020310875.1 Ceratopteris richardii
ATTGCAGGCAAAGAAATAACTTGATTGTTAAACTTAAAACTAATTGTGTGTATGATAATCAATGCATGTATTATAATGATGACAAAAAGGCATTCCAAGTCTGCATGCATTAGCTAGGCTGGCTGAGCCTTTCACCTCTTGAGGGGAGGGGGGGTGAAGGTTCAATCCCCACTTACGACAGGAAAATGTGGGCCTAAGGCCAATGTAAACCATGTTATTTCTAGTTGAAACCAGTCCTCTCTTGTGTCACCTTCGGGAAGTCTAGCCCCTGCTTTGTGGGCCATCATATGCTGGTTTTTTGGGGCAATAACTACTTGATTGTAGTTTGAAAATCCATCTAGGAAGTTGTACACTTCCTTCCCTGGCACACATTCCAACAAGTGCTCTGTGATAGGAAGTGGATAACTATCTCTCATCGTAGCTATGTTAACCTTCTTCAGGCTAATTCACACTCGTAGTTTTCCATTCCTTTTGGGCACCACTACAATGGGGAATACCCACTTATTATGTTCAATCTCATAGATAAATCCAGCTTGTATCGATCGATCTATCTCCTCTTTCATCTTGGATGCATAACTATCATTATATATGTATGGTTTCTGCTTAGTTGGCTTGGCATCCAAGACATGGGAATTCTATGTGAGCAAATATCTGGATCAACTCTTTTCAAGTCTTTGTAACTCCATGAAAACACATCTCTATACTCTCTTCATAATGCTATCAACTCTTTCTCTTCTTCTTTGGTTAGGTCATGTCCTATGTACATACATTGTTCTTCATTCTCTTCTATGGTCAAAATAATTTTCCTAGTCTTCTTTTTGTTATCGTATGCTACTCTCGCGAGTGCTTCCCTATTAGGCATCCTGATCATGACCTTCTGATCTTCTATTTTATACTTCTTGAAGTTATTTGGGACTTCAAAGAGCGTCTTGTTGATATATTTAGGTAGTGATGTGTGTGAACACACTAGGACCATCGGGGCACTTTTTCCCTCTTTAGGAAGTTTTTCCACCCAGCTTATATATGCCTATAGCCCTAACAGGTTACTTATCTTTGTACATTCTAGTGGTAATACATTCAGTATTGTGTGTTGTGCTCCAAGCTTCTTCTTCTTCCTTGTGTTGTTCATGTGCTTTCGTAGATGTCTAACTCCAAGAATTGGTATCAGAGCAAGTCGCCGCTTCATCTAGGGAATCATCGACACCCCTCCGATCACAGTCTCAAAATTGCATGAAATTTGGTGAGCATACTCAAGCTGATCAGTAGATCAAAACGGCTTCGCTTTGTGGTGTCAAAATCGCGATCTGAGCTCATTTCGACTCCGAACACACTATCATAGCACTTGTGCAGGCTATTTCATCTTTTTATGCCAAAGATATATACATGTTTTTGTTTGCCAGTATAAGCATCTCGAAGTCTGCTACAGGTCTAATAGAATTCGTAAGGATAGTTTTGTTCAACTTTTTTAGATACAATCATTTTTATGCATCAGGGTATTTTAATCAGTGGCCATGGCTGAAAGCAATGATGTATTCCATATGTTGGCTATTGAGGGTAAGTTGGATGGTACCAATTACCCATTGTGGGCTTATATGATGCAACATGTATTGGTTGCAAAAGGACTATGGAACATGGTGCAAGGTGTTGAAAAACGTCCTATTACACCTGCAAATACAGGTATTGAAGCTGATGCAAATGGCATTGAAAATGTTTCCTCTTCGTGCTATGATTTCTTTTGCACCTACTATAGAGCAAATTCGTTGGGATGGCAGAGATGCTCAGGCACATGCATTGAGAGCCTTGTTTATCAAATGTGCCATTATTCCTCACATTCGCTCTTGCAAAATAGCTAAGGATGCCTAGGATACACTGACCACATTGTAGCAAGCTAGTAATGAGGCTCGTGTTCCGAAAACAGCTGGAGAGTGAGCATATGAATGAAGGTGATTCTATGGACACTTTTCTAACAAAGATCAAAGACTTGAAGAAACAATTGATTTCTATTGATGATGTTATACTAGATAGCTCACTTGTGCAGACCGTTTTGAATGGTCTTCCTGATTCATATCAGAGTTTTGCTTCTACTCTTAGATTGATGATGAAAGGTAATCCAAATGCCTTGACATTTGAGGAGTTAGTCTCAGTTCTCTTGCAAGAATTTCAGTCTAGGTAGAACAAGTCCATTATGCGTATTGCAGATCAAAATTTCCTGGCTAGTCAGAAGGGCAAAGGTAAATGGGGCTCATCTACTATTAAGCAAAAATCTACAAATGTTGCACATTTGAAGAAGGAAGACAAAGATGAGAAGAAATCAGAAAAGCAAAAATTCTTTTGTAAGTATTGTAATGGAAACCTTCATATCATGAAGAACTATGTTCTTTTATATCCTTATGTAGCTAAGAAAGATTTCTTGAAGTTTGCTGAAGAGAAAAAGTTCAAATTCATAGGTTATCATCTCTGAAACAGCAAAACACAGAGCAACATATTTTCACCATAAAAACCCTAGTTGCTTTTGGAGGTGCAATTTTCTTTGGAACCTCTTCTTCGAGAAATTTTTTGGTGTGCAAGCTCTTATTTTTGGAGCTTGATGGCATTATCCATGAATGATCACTGTGGTAGCTCCTCCATATGAGAGTAGAGCATGATCTTATTACGTGTTTGGCATGTGTGATGACATTGTGGTATACTTCTTTTTGAGGTTTATGTCATTTGAGTTTGACCATGGTATTGTCAGTGGATGTATAGTGGCATTGTGGTCTCTATCTTGCTTATGCCACTTGATTATGGATTTACTTGCCGGTTGCACACATATTTTGGATCTTGTCTAGTGTTGGTATTCTTGTTTTTATGCAGGTACATGATCCAGATTGGAGCCTCAATTGCACATCTATTTGTCACCTTATTTGGCTATTGTTTTAGCATGTGGTAATTGGTTTGATATCTCATTTGCTAGTGTGATTTTTGCCATATGTGAATGGTGATTCGCACATGGTTTATATGGTTTAGAGTCCATTTTATAGAGGAGATGCTGTCAAAAATTTGATAGCTTTTATGCTAGAAGAGAACTCTAGTGGATCTTGAAGCTTATGTGATAGCTTTGGATCATTGCTTATCTCCATTCACCTGGACTTGGTTACATGTTATTCGTGATAGGTTGGACCATTTTTAAGATTCATTCTTGAGTGGGGGGTGTATCACCATTGTATTGGCATGTATTTCCATCAATTTTTTTTTTGCCATATATATTTGCCATTATCTTTGGTTCGATCAGTGACAGGTGGTGACAAGTTACTCATTGTTCTTTTTCTATTGGTTATCTTGTTTGATTGCTCAGTTTATAGGGGATACTCTGTTGAATTTTTTCCAAGATTCTTTCACATCTACTTGATCATTTTGGAGACTTGGTGATCGGGCTTATGCTCATGGTTTTATGTGTATGCTAGATGCATGGTTATGTGACAGGTGGTTCACATGGTTTCTTCTCCATTGAGACAGTTGTGATGTGAGCTATGCATATGGATATGCAGGTGTGATCATATTGAGGATAGAGTATTTTTTCTAGTCTCTTGTTATATTTATAGTCTCTTGGATTGTCAGCATGGTGTCTTCTCAATTTGATGGCACTAACTTTTTGAGATGGAAAGCTCAGATGTGGCATACATTGGTTTGTGAAGAGTTGCACATGTATGTGCACAGAGATGCACAGAGGCCTCGTGACATGCCCGATCATGTATGGATGGATATGGATGCATTGGCCATCTCCACTCTCCGATTACAACTTGTGGATTCTATATATGAGTGTTATGTATGAGGAGACAAGTAGTGCATTATGGTAGAGACTACATGATATGTACGCAAGTCCATTGATTCATGTGAGACATAGATCACATCAACAAATTCGATGTTGGCACTATGGTCATGAGGGCCATACTTGATGACATTGCTTCAGGTGAATGCGACGACGACATTAGAGATATGCACGTGATGTAGGTCAGGTAGTGGTTTCAGGAGAGTCTATGGCAGTTGATTATGCTAGTGATGGTGATATCACTTTATCCTATGGATCATCTCAAGATTCCTCTTGTTCATTGGATAGCACACCTATGGCTTGGTTTCTTGGTGCATTAGCCATTTTTCATGTTACTCCTTATCGGGAGTGGTTTTGTCGATTCTCAGGTGAGAGTCGTGGATGTGTGCGCCTGATGGTATGACATATGACATTGAGGGTGCAGGAGATATATGCCTTATGCTACCTAGTGGAGCATCACTTTCACTCATACATGTATGTTATGTGCCTTCATTCCCTATGAGCTTGATTTCAATTAGCCAATTATAGGAGAGCAGATATTATGCATTCCTTGGTGAGTATCATTTTCAGTTGTAGTTTGGATAGCTTATGCTTGTTAGAGGTGCCAAGATTGGGCACATGTATCCACTACAGGTACTTCATGTGAGAGACAGTCTCGTCTCAATGGGAGTTCAGCCTTATGTGAGATGTGAGACTCGTCATGTCTCATTTTATCTACCTACATATAGGTCTGTTGACATTCATGATGCACATGTATGGCATAATTCAGATGCTTTGATGGATGCACATGTGGAGCATGTTCTAGATGCTCATGATGCTTATATAGAGCATGATTTTTTTGATCATGGGGATGATCTTATGGAGCACACTTTGGATGATCATTTGGATGCTTTAGAGCATGATGTAGATGCTCACGTAGAGTATTGTGATGATACTCCGTTAGAGTTTGATCATCAGTTCGATCTTGGTGTTGATGTTGTGCAGCTAGCTCATGTTGAGCATGATGATACACTTGGTGTGGTAGAGCAGGATAGCTCTTATGATACACAATGTATGCCAGAGCATACTAGCTCTCATGGTGCATAGCTAGACACATCCTTAGTTGAGAGGATGACTTATTTGGATGCTAAGGAGTCAGCAGGTATGCATTCATTATTGGATTCGCTCAGCCAGATGTTGACACAGAGATGTCATGACATCTTGGTCTTGACAATGGTGTTTTGGATGCCTTGGATAAAGGCATGGCCGACATGCATAGGTTAGCCAGGATAACACATGTTTCGTCAACATTCGAGAGTTTGATGTATGAGTTATTATGCTCGAGACCAGATGTTGCAGTTTCTATTGGAGCATTTGCACTTGGAGTTGTTAGTCGTTCGATGATTGACACAGGCATAGAGTGAGTGGGAGCTTTGCAGGAACTTCATTAGTTCTTGCATCAGTCAGATCTGAGTTCGAGTCTTATGGATACGAGTCTAGAGCAGTTTGAGGTGCATGGATACACCTTCTTCGAGGCAATTGGTGTAGGTTGATCCGTATGGGTTGAGGTCCGGACTCTTCCTATACATTAGTGTATAGTCTTACATGATTCTTTGTATGTTTTACCACATGGTCACATTGACCCTTAAGTGGGAGATTGTTGGGGATGTAAGGGTCATGTGACCTTACCCCCATATTCATATATATACACCACTTATAGAGAATTGCCTCAAGAGAGATCATTATGTGGGTTTCAAGGCTCCCAAGCATCTGTGCACATCTCTCTTCTCTTCTCCCTCCCTCCATCTTCTCCTTGGTCCTCTTGTTCTACACACCAAAGCCCTTCATGTCACCTATTTTATCCAAGGGTATCTCATGTACTGTAATGTGTGATCCTACCTGGCAATGAGTTGTAGTTGCCTCCAAAACTTGATTGGCTATGTGTTTCCACAACTGTGGCTTAACTTTGAGTAGCTCCTCTAAAGTGAGATGGCACCACACTTTAGTGTTCTTCACTACATTTGTATTCCTACATAAGATTGAGTCTTCATTTCTTACCATGATCGTGGGTGCTCTTATATGGATAGAATTAGATTCTCATGGGCTCTTGAATGTTGATATATTTAGGTAGTGAAGTGTGTGAACATACTAGGGCTGTCGGGGCACTTTTTTCCCTCTTTACGAGGTTTTTTGTGTATGAATCATCTGTAATAACCACAATGACCCATAAATGCCTATACCTGTTTTACATTATTTGGCCTAGGTAGATCTGCAATTACTTTCACTTTTTCTAACTGTCCCTAATCGTGGTGGCATTAAATTTCTTAAGGTTAATACACACGCGCAATTTTCCATTCTTCTTGGGCACTACCACAATGGGGGATACCCATTCGGTATGCTCAATTTCGTAAATGAATCCTACTTCTATCCAAACGATCTATTTCTTCTTTAATCTTTGCAGCATAGTTATCATTGTACGTGTATGGTTTCTGTTTCGTAGGTTTTGCATCTGGAGTCATAGGGATTCTATGAGAGCATATATCTGGGTCTACTCCTTTCAAGTCTTTGTAACTCCAAGCAAACACATCTCTATATTCTCGCAATAGGGCAACTCACTCTTCTTCTTCTTCATTCGTCAAATCATGCCCTATGTATGTACATTTTTCTTCTTCTCCTTCTATGGTGACTATGATTTTTTTGGTTTTCTCTCGGTTATCATATACTTCTCCAACATCAGCTTTTCTTTTAGGCATTCGTACCATGTGTTAAACTAATGTTTAAAACTGTTTATCAAATCTGGGTTCTTGGGATGGTTAGGGGTATGTAAAACAGAGGCCTTGTTTGTATTTTCCCAATTCTACAGATTCAATTATATGCTACTACACCAACTTGACGCACTGAATTAGATTATTCTTCAACTACTTATCTATTCTGTGTATTACAACATGTTCCAACACAAGACAACTAACTGCGCAACTTTATCACTTTACTGCAATATCACTTAACTTAATACCTCATCAAAACTTAACACATTATTGAACTTAATAAACAGAGTGATAGAATACTAAGAGTATCAACAATGTGCGCTATGCTCCACTTTAGGCATTCGCTCAGACCACAGTCCGACGTCGACATACCCTCTGTCTCACGCACGCTTCTTTTCATTAATCAAAAAGGTTACAACTGTTTGTGCTACGCCCTTTCGGTATGCGTGCGACTTTTCAAGATTACATTCTGGCGGCTCACACTGGCACGCACGGTGGACTCGAACCCAAAAGGATAGATACAAAATTTAAGATTCATCAATGCCCTATATATACATGGAACGGGCTGGCTTAAAGGTACGAGCGATTTTTTGTTTCAAAGAGTCTAACATATCTTCCAAAATTTGGGGCTCAACTAAATGGGCATCAGTTCTAACCGAGCTGGCAACGACCACTTGGACTTATTAAGGGCTCAGCCTGAGTCTGCAGAAAGGCTTCTTGTAAGTAAAAATTGTTGGTGAGAGCAACATCTCTGTGCAACTTCATTTCTACAATTTCAGCATCTATCCTGGATAATCGTTCAGCCTGAATGCCTAACTTCTTTTCCCTACATTCGAGTTCTACAGACTGAAACTGCGTTGTCTTATAGAAATCTTCTCTTTCCTTTTTAATGGCTTCAATCTTCTTCTTTAATTGGATGTTCCGGCCAATCTCTTCTTCCAAAGAACGACTTTTGAGGAAAAGTTCTTTGGTAACTTGCTTGAGTTCTATCTCAGTGTTTATGACATTCGTAGCTAGCGTCTGAGAAGCTTCTTCTAATAGATTGAGCTTATCCCACGTTTCATGGACTTCATTGCCTAACACAGTCATGGCATCTTGTTTATCTGTAATTGCTTGCTTCAACCCGTTAATTTCGGCATCCTGCTCGGCGATAATAATATCTTTTTCTGTTAATTGTTCCTGCAATCGCTGAATTTGGGTTTGCAGGGAATGAATATCTGTTTTAGCTTCTAGGATTTCTTCCTGGAGAGGCGCTATATTGGCTTCTAGAATGTCAACTTTGCATTGCAGCTCCCCACGAATAGTTTGTTGTGCCATCTGCAGTTGAAGGGGTAATTGTTGGGATAATTGTAATAAAAACTGGCCCATGGACGTCAATTGGGTGAACATAATAGGGGTGGGAATAGAAGGTGTAGACTGCGATGGTTGGGAAGAAAGGAGGTGTGGAGACGAGGGTGGAGAGTAGCCGGGAGAAGAAGGAACTTTGGACAAAGCCTCACAAATTGCGATCGGAGGCAAGGAGGGAGCAGCAACAACGGCGGCAAGAAGTGTGATTGGAGGAGGAAGAGGAATAAGAGCTGTCTGAACAATGCTTGTTTTGTGTTGGAGCAAAGACGAAACAGTGGCAATTTTGGTAACTGCCTCTTCAACACTTTGTTGTTGCTGTGCCGTGTCTGCTTGATCATCTGCTAGATGTGAGGATGATGGATGACAAACAATGATAGTGCTACCATCCATTGTATCCTTCACCGCCGTATCATCCAAGTGTTGTTGTTCATCCCGCTGTGAAGTTTCAGCCACGTCTTCCATGATAACATCGGGATCCTGTTGCTGAATAAGAGAAGATTGGGCAGATGCTACCTTTAATGAAGTGGTTGTATCATGGAAGACTTCAACCTCTTGTACAACGGTTGATTCCTGCACTTGACTTTGTGATGGGCTGATGCGACTGCGCTTGCACGGGAAGAAGTGGAGAAGATCTTCATCATCATCGATGTCCAACATTTGTGTAGACTCCTCATGTAATAGAATTGTAGTCAAAGGAGGAGGTTGCACAGCCTGAATTGTCGGGAGGAGGAAAGTGATAAGGTGCGGCAAGCAAGTCCGAGGGATCTCATTCTTGGCCATTTGCTTAGAAATGGCCTGGCATTCGTGGTGAATGCACCGAAAAAAGAAGGAAGTGAAGTTAACTGCCTCTCGTGTTGCAGTGTCAATCATCGAGTAAAAAGGGCATGAGATGCCGTAAGTGCGTTTTTGGAGATTCAGGGTAGCTACCAGGAACTGGAGCGCGGTGCGCTCCGGTTCAGGTCGACACAAAATGGCAAACTCATTAGACGAGTGCCGAGGAAAGAGTTCCTTCATTGTCGACATGGGAAGGAGAGGTCCATCGACCAGACCCTCATGAGGGAGACAGAATCCCTCAGTGACTGTACTAAGTGTGACGATGACACGGGGGTTAAGGCATGCAAGCGGCCAACATTGTTCTGTAGAAGGGGTAGCCACAATGGCAGAGATTATCTGCGCTAAAAAAGGATGGCACTCCACTGAATGCCAAGGCAATTCAGCAAAGGTTAAGAGACCACGAGCATGCAAGAACTCGCTCACTTCCGAAGCGAGACCAGCATGAAAGGTGACAATGTTTTCCAGAGCTTCCATGGTGCAATCATAAACACACAAGAGCACAGGTAACACAGGGGTTGCAAGCACACAAGGACGCAATAGCGAATAACAGTGTGAAGAAAAGGATTAAGTAGAAACGCTGAAAAAATCAGGCAAAAAGAAACATAATCATCACGGAGTGTTGGAAATATACAGATATAATGGCGACATGCATGCATTAACAAAATCAGAGACACAAAAGGCGGCTACTAATCATGGGTAGGTAAGAAAACGAAAATATTACGGTCAGTTGGTCAACCGGAATTACTCAAAAAGGAAAGAATTGTCGAGTCAAAACAGTGGGAAAAAAATGGATAGAAAGTAAAAATACCGATCAAGTCTCATGATGACGAAGATGGTGGATAATAGGGACAAAGCTTCGATCCATTAATCACCTTAGGAAGAAGGGTATCAGTTAAGGTGGATAATAAAAAAGTCGCTAGTCCCACTTGTTCGGCAATATGGTAGGGACCGAACCAGCGCAATTTAAACTTTCTGACGGATCGATTAGATTTAGCATTATGAAAGAGCACTAATTGGTTGATGGTAAAAACGGGGGATTTGAGGAAACGATCGTGAGTTCTTGCTTGTCTGAGCTGAACTTCTTGCAGCACCAGAAAACTCTTAAGGTGTTGTTCATCCAGAGACCATAAACTGTCCAATCGAAAAGGGAATGATTGTTCCGGTAGTAATTTCTACTCTAATGCCACTCGCTGACTAGGAACCACCAGTTCCATAGGAGCAATCGCCTCCAAACCATAGGCCAACTTGAAGGGAGTTGTTCCAGTCACCACTTTATATGTTGTACGATAAGCCCATAATACGGCAGGTAGGAATTGGTCCCATCTCTCCGGGCAATCCAATACCAGCTTCTTTAAGATGTTCAACAGAGATTTGTTTGTGCTCTCGGCAAGGCCATTCGTTCATGGATAGTAGGGGAAACTGAACTTATGCACAATCTGGAAGGTGTGAGTAAGCTTTTGCATTAAGGTGTTAGCAAAGTGCGTACCTTGATCAGTCACAATCTCCAAAGGTAAACCATAGCATGGAAAAATATCTTTCATCAAACATTTAATGACTGCAGCAGCTGTGGCTAATCGTAGAGCCCAAGCTTCGGCCCACCGAGTCATGTAATCCGTGCATGTAAGAATATATCTGTTACTGGTAAGTGTCGTCGGAGGTGTAATCAGTTCGATAAAATCCAAACCCCATTTCTAAAAGGGTTCGAGAGGCAAAACTGGTTGGAGCGGAAAGAAATGTCTCTCTAAAGGTTGACATGAATGTTGACACGCATCGCACTATCGCACATACTTGTTCACATCACGGCACATAGTAGGCCACCATAAGCCACTCTGTAGAATCTTCCGATGGGTTAGGTCAACCGCAAAATGATCTGCTGGGGCAGAATGAGCCATGTGATTATTGAAGCAGTTTCATGTGGTGGAACACATCTTAGCAGCACTCCCGAGTGATCCATGTAATATAACTGCCCTACAATTAGCCAGAATCAGCGACTAAACATGGCCAGTTTTTGACGAGCAGCAGGAGAGGTCGTGTTGAGAGGACATCTACTGGTCAAGAAAAGCATCAAAGTGTCATAATAGGAGGATTTTATTGGCAATTCTTGTTGATCATCTTGTACAGTCTGAGTTGCATAGATAGCAAGTGTGGTATCGTCAACTCCTTTCGAAAGTTCACTGGAATCCAACCGAGATAGAAAATTGGCAAGTGCGTGCGTGGACCCTGGTCAATGTACTACTGAATAATCAAACTCTTGGAGCAGCAATACCCATCTTGCTAACCTTCCTCCCAGATGTTGTTGACGAACAAGGTACACCAAGGTTGCATGATCAACATGGAAGGTGAAGTGGCATCCCAGTAAATAATGCTGGAATTTCTTCACTGAATACACTAATCCGAGACATTCACGTTCGGTGACTGAATAATTGTGCTTTGCTAGAGCTAATCTGCGACTCGCATAATACACTAGATGGAACCATTTTTCCATTTGCTACATCAGCACGCTGCCAATTGCAATGTCGAATGCATCCACAAAGACATGAAATGGTAGTTCCCAATTTGGCGCTTGTAAAATAGGAGCCTACGTTAACAATGATTTCAACCAATCGAAAGAGAGTTGACATGCCTCAGTCTATTCAAACTGACGAGGACTACTGATTATTAGTCGATTGAGTGGCATGGCTAGATAAGCAAGCCACCGCAAATGTCGCCAATGCCACCGGATTTGTCCCAAGAAGCGCATCACTTCTTTGGGTGTCTTGGGAGCAGGTGCCTCCAGTACGGCCTTCACCTTATCTGCATCAACTTGAATCCCTTGTTTTGAGATAATGTGCCCTAGCAAATTGCCACAAGATATAGAGAACACAAATTTATTTGGGTTTAAGCACAAATGGTATTCTCGACACTTTAAAAAATAGCACCGTAAATGATACAGATGCGCCGAAGTATCACTGGATAAGGAGAAGTCATCCAAGTAGACTCTCATGAATGTAGTTAGATAAGGAGAGAAAACTTCCTGCATATAGTGCTGGAATGTACTTGGAGCATTTCGCAGACCAAACCACATCACTGTACACGCATAAACGCTCCAATTGGTTATAAATGTTGTCTTTGGAATGTCCTACTCTACCATTCGTACTTGGTTATAGCCACTATATCCATCCAAAAAGGAGTACATCTCGCGAACTACCACATCATCTAACATTGTGTCCAAAAACGACAGAGGGAATGGATTAGGTACTGTGGCTGCATTTAATTTCTGGTAGTCCACACATCCGTAATTTCTTATTCTTCTTAGGGACTATGAAAATAGGGGAAATCCACTCCGCATGCTCGATAGCGACAATAAACCCCACCTTTAGCAATCGATCCAATTCTGCTTCGACTTGGGCCGCATAGTGAGGATTCATCCTATAGCTGGGTTGTTTAATAGGCTGAGCATCTGGTTTCAACATAACGCTATGTTGATAGATGTGCGGATCCAACCCCTTCATATCCCGATAATCCCATGCAAACACATCAAAGAATTCACATAGTAACTGCAATAAGTTATCTTGGAAGGTCTCTGATAGTCCCGCCTTGATCTTCATTGGCCGCGGATTAGTTTCATCACCTAAGTTGTAGGTAACCAATTGGTCTTTCGGTACATAGAACTACCAGGGCATGGCAAAGTCGTCCCTTGACTGAAGCAATTGTTGTAGCATCATATCATCCAAGGTCTGTGCTACGCTTGATTTGGGTTCACTGATCAATGGTACTATCGTACAGGTTGCCGGACTCCATTTATCTGCAACCGTTTGTAGATCAACAATTCCGAGTGCCATCAGATCCTTGTTGGCTTTAAGAAAAGCTTCCTCTTCATCATGTAAAAGGCCATCCAGCATGTGTACAGGTTCGGCCACATATGGTCGTGCATGGAAGTCGCAAGGCTTCATGTCGTCCAGTGGAATGACATATTTTTGATGGTTATTCTTAAAAATTAATTCATGTGCTGACCAATCCTGAACTTCCTTAGCTTGCTTTAACCATGGTTGTCCAGAGAGCAAGTTATAATCAATGCTGGATTCAAGTAATTCCAGAACAACAAAGGTCATTTTAAAGACAACTCCTTGAAGAGTAATAGGAATATTTCGCACCAATCCAATTGGATGTGTCCATCCCATCCGTTGACAAAGTGCTAGTGTTGCAATGTTTACACCAAAACCTCCATCAATTAATACTTGAGTGATTTTATGATTCTTATACCAGACTGTAATCAAGGGCACCGTATGATCCACTGTCGGATCAAGTTCAGGCTAAATTGTTGTTGTCGAAGGAACACATGAAGGTCCTGCACTGACCTGTTGCTGGAACTATTGGTGCACATATCAAATTTTGCTATTTTTGGTACGGTGTCCGGTGGGGGCTCTGGTACTGCGTGGATCAGATTTTTACCTTCTAGTACTGCCTGTGGTATGCTTTGCTGCATCACCGAAACTGGGTCAAGAAAAACAGTTTGTTCCTGGGTCGCCCACTTGCTTGCTTTAGTAAACACCTTCTGCTGTTCATGAATTCCAGGCTCAAAAATCTTCGTAGTTGGCTATAATTGCTTTCCCGAGCGTGTTTGCACCACTGTCGTTTGAGTGTCTACCACTGAAATATACACCATATTTGCCATCGGGTGTTGTCATTCCTTTTTCCTTTTATCATACTCAACCGCATCTTTACAATACCTACGTATATGCCCTATTTCACCACAAAAATGTCATTTAGGTGGTGGAGGAGATGCACCTTCACCTGCTGGACCCGCATTCCACCGAGTTTGTCCAAAGTTAGTTGACCTAGCTCCTCTATAATTCTTGTATCCTTGGTAATGAGTATTCCTCATTTGTGGTGGTACGTAGTGACTGACCGGCTGCCCTTATTCCTGAATAATGGCATTGACAGCTGCTCTGCTCTGTACCCTTGCATTATAAGGATAGGTCTCTGTAGTGTGGTCCACTGTATGGCAAATAGTGCAGGTCATCTGATTTAGAGCACAAGCTGAGCTAGTGTGTCCTGTGTTTTTACATTTAGTACAATAAATTTGTTTTAGAGGATCCTCATTCGAATGCTTGGACGCCTTCAACCACTCTAAATCTTTAGTGAATCCTCCCACTTTATTTTCTAACTATAAAGCCATAGCGATTACGACATCCAAGGTCATTCCTCCCACACATCGTATAATCATGATCTGTTTTAGTTGGGGTTTAATCCATTTATGAACCACTGAGTGATGACATCATCTAGTAATTGGTATGCATTGGTGGTAATTATCGTAAATGAGTCCAAAATAGGGTGGCATAGTCTTGTACATTCTGGTGTGGCTTCTGCCTGTTATTCTACAAGTAATAAAAAATTTCTGCTAGTTTTTTCTTTAACCGGAATCGTTGTAGAAATGCATCCTTCATGTCATCATACTGCCGAAAATGATTCAAGTCATACTCGGTTAACCAACGCACAACTTCATTAACCAAAGTGGACTGGAACACAATGGCTTTATAAGCAGGGTCTGTTGGATAATTCAAAACTGCATAATTAATTTCAAATGTCTGCACATGCGCATCGGGATCGTCTCCCGAAAAACCTCCAAATTTTGTGTACGTGACTCCGGCTGGCACCGGAGGTGGTGGAATAATCTGTTGTTGTTGTGAACTACTCATGTTGCCTAAATTTTGGGGAAGTGTTTCTTGATGTTCCTGGACCGTATGGTCACTTTGCCAACTTTTCGGTCCAAAGATGTCTCTGAACCAATTACTTAGCTCAAAATCTAACAGCCCTTTCTCTCCCTTAGTGTTGAAATTGGCTAGACTTGCACCTAAAAACGGTGAATGCAGTAAATTCCTGCCAAACAATAGTGCACTATCACCGAAGATCATCAAATTTTTATCGGAGATCACCGAATTGTCACTGGACAATACCGAACTGTCACCGAAGATCACCAAATGGTCACCAAGGATCACCAAATTGTTACCGGATAATGCTGAACTCTCACCGAAAATCGCCGAATTCTTCCCGGATATCACTATTGCACTACGCCAAAGTACAACAAAAAACTAACGTACTATCTTCAGAAAGTACGAGACTATCACTGGAATGCACTGAATTATCGCTACAAGCTTCCGAACTACTTGTACACAGCACCAAACTGCCACCGAAATTGCCACTGGCTTGCTGGACTGGGCCTTTTGCAACTGAACTTGATTGTTCTTCGTTTCTACCACCAGAGGGTGTTCCTAACAAATTCGGAACTGCCCAAGGATGTGGATGACTTTGGTATTTGGGATACGATTCACCGGAGCATCTTACTGGCATATATCAAAGGATTCTTCGTCGATCTTTAGTCTTTTCTTCAACTGGCTACTCCATTTCCCACAGACAGCGCCAGTGTTAAACTAATGTTTAAAACTGTTTATCTAATCTGGGTTCTTGGGATGGTTAGGGGTCTGTAAAACAGAGGCCTTGTTTGTATTTTCCCAATTCTATAGATTCAGTTATATGCTACTACACCAACTTAACATGCTGAATTAGATTATTCTTCAACTATTTATCTGTTCTGCGTATTACAACATGTTCCAACACAAGACAACTAACTGCGCAACTTTGTCACTTTACTGCAATATCACTTAACTTAATACTTCATCAAAACTTAACACATTACTAAACTTAATTAACAGAGTGACAGAATACTCAGAGTATCAACAATGTGTGCTATGCTCCACTTCAGGCATTTGCCTAGACCACAGTCTGGCATCGACATACCCTCTGTCTCACGCACACTTCTTTTCATTAATAAAAAAGGTTACAACTGTTTGCGCTACGCCCTTTCGGTATGCGTGCAACTTTTTATTACATTCCGGTGGTCACACATGGTTCGTCTATCTTCTATTTCATACTTCTTGAAGTTCTCCGATACTTCCATGAGTGGTTCTTCTTCTTCTTCTATCTTAGGTGATTTCTTTCTCTTCTTTTGTTTAAAATTCCTCGTCTGGAAATACTAGGTGTGTAAGCTGGGTCTTGAAGGGTTCGTGGATGTTGTTCTGAACCTAAAGTCATGGTTGCTAACCGTTCTTCCTCTTGTTTGGCTACTTTACGCATCCATAGATGAGTATCCTCATGCAACCATGAGGGGTCTGATTCCAATGAGTGTACTGACTCTGTTTCCTCTTGTGTCTTATGGATGGTATTCCATTGTATTGGGGGTACATCTGGATGGGAATAGTCTTTAAGATTGACTTTAGTAGTCACTCCTAAATGTTGCAAGTACAAAGAATTAGTTCCCCAATCTTGTACGATTTGCAACTGAGGCATGAATGGTCGTCCTAAAATCATCTCGTAAGCATGATTTTTCCCAAAATCACAAATGGCAAAAGTATGTTCAAACCCCACACCACAAGTGGTGAGAGATATGCCTTCTAGTAAGCCTAATGGTTTTTCTATATGTATGTCAGCCATCTGTAGCTTCATCCTGGTAGGTCTTAATGTTGTCTTACCCCAATGTTTCCATAAAGCGGTCGTAGCGATGGCTACTCTGGCTCTTGAACCTAAGATGGCTTTGGTGGTGTAGCCTTGATGGGTTATTGGAAGATAAGTGTTACCTTCCTCTCCTTCACTTACGTCTCCGATCCTTTCTACGAGTATCTCTGGTACCTTCTTGTGTGATCCTATCTATGAGGGAGCAATAGCAAGCTGAGGGAATTGATTTGCTACATGCTTCCACAATTCTGGTTTAACCTTCAACAATTCCTCTAGAGTGAGATGGCACTAGATTTTGGTGTTCTTGATCACTTCCGTGTTCCTAGGGATTATTGATTCTTCATTCCTCACTAGTATAGTGGGTGTTCTCATGCTAATAGACTTGGCTTCCCAGGGTTCTATGAACTGAGGTAATTCTTGCAAAGAATTGGATTCAAAATTTGTGTGTTCACTCAATTGTTCTTCTTCTACATCATCGTAAATAGACGGGATATCTTGGGGAAATTGTTCTTGGAAGTCATCTATTTCTTGAATACGAGGATGGGTTTCTTATTCTTTTCTCCACTTCTCTTCTTGGATTTCTCTTAAAAACTCATTTGAGTACTTATGTATGGAAGACAGGTTGTCTTCAACTTCTATATTTGTTACTTGAGACAGAGATGGTGCATTCCTTTCCTATGTCTCCGAGACAATAGGGTTCCGATGCTGATTCTTTTTCTCGTTGCTATTGACCAAGTATTCTAACCTCTCCATTAGTCCTTTAAAGTGTAACTCAGGTTTTGCCATGTTGTTCCAATTAAGATAACGAGAGGCTTCGAACATAGTTTGTGCTAATTCTACCATCTTCATGCAAAGTTTAGTTCTCTCAATTTCTAAATCTGCTCTCAGATAGTTCTTACTCATTTCAACTATCTGGTATCCTTCTTTTAGTCTAGCATGATATGCACAAAACATCATGTCTAAGTTTTCTGGTAAGGGTTCCGCTAGAACTGATCCTGATCTCGGAGCCATGTTCTCTTGATTCGATTCTTGAGAAGTCAATTCTAGGATTTCGGCCCTAGATTCCTTCAAACTTCCTTCCAACTTCCTTCCAACTTAGTTATCTTTTTACTCCACTTTCTCTTAATTCTTTCTCTGGAATCTTTCCAAGATTTTGTCTTTTTACTGCTAGACTCTCTAGCTTTGCTAGTTCCAACTATTTTCTCAAGATTAGGCTGTGGATTCCGTAAGAGCACCTGTGCTCTCGTTATAGCTTGGATAGGCACATATGTAGGGTTGGATCCATCTGTGTTATGCACAATTCCTATCACGTTAATGGGTGTCACTTTTGAAGCATTAGCAGGGTTCTTAGGACAATTTTTGATGACATGCTCTTTACCACACTCAGCGCAAAAGCCTTGTATATTATAGTATTGTGATTTTCCTGCTATCAGAGGATGTGGAAAATCCTTTATGAAATGATCTCCTTGGCACCTAAAGCATGGTCCTCTAGGGCCCTGACGTCTTTGTTGTCTTAGTTGGGGCCATGGATTAGGGTTGGCATACATCACATTAGCGTAATTGGGTTCCCAACTGGGTTCCAATGGTGGACTATCATACTAATATGTTTCCACATGTTCTGGTGACTCTATATAATATGCGGGTGGACTACCTACATGAGTAGAGTCAAAACTATTAGAATTAGGGTCACTTTCTGTGATGAGGGGTGAAGAAGGCACTAAAGCCCTATTGAGGTTCTCTTTTGTAGCAGCGTATTTGAATGAGTCTCTGTTGAGCCTGATAAGGATAGTTTTGAGGAGGCCTATAGTAATGAGGTTGAGCATTGTATTGACCTTGATACCTTCCTGGTTGTGGGTATGCTTGCAGATAATTCTGTCTTACTACTTGTTTTTTGTAAGGGCAGTCCTGAGCCGTGTGATTCGTGTATCATCTCTCAATAGTACAGTATTGGCCACTAGGGTTGGCTTGTGGTTGTGTTGCATTGGGACACACATTTGCCATATGATCACCACCACAAGTGTAACAATGCTTGTTTGTTGTCAACCTAGGCATATGTTTACTTATAGAAACTCCTAGTTTTTGGGCCACTTTTTCTGCTAGGTCCTCTATCAAGCTAGAAAGTTTTGAGGATGCTAGAGATGAACAATCTGAGTCTTTATATACCTTGGAAAGTTCCAACTCATCTCCAAGGTTCTCCTCAATGTCTATACAAATTCTTATACATTGCTCTAATGTTCTGGGTTCCTCCAAGTACACATAGGAGCATAGTTTAGAGCTCAAAAGGCCATCTAAAAACAATGACACTTGCTTGGCCTGTGAGGGTAACTCTTGCATTGGGCATCTCTCCACATATTTTCTAAATCTACGTCCTACCAGTCTAACTGTTTCCTGAGGGGTCTATTTGAAACTATGAATCAATGAAGATTTATCATGTCTGATTCCACTTTTAGAGAATTCCGTGATGAATGACTCTAACAAGTGATGGATATCCCTAAATTGCCTTTGTTGCAATGGTTGGAACCAAGTTAAAGCCGTATTCTTTAATGTTAGTCCAAATGCATTGTATTGTGTGAACATGTTTTCTACTTGCTCTGCTCGTAGCACTTGCTTAATCCTTAGGCATGTGCGGCCAGTATACTCCTAATCGTTTTAATTCCCTAATAGTTCCATGAGTTCCTTTGTGTGTCCTTCATTTTTTTGCATGAGCTTGTTCGATCAGCTTCCTTTGCTCATCCTCCTCAACACATCTTAGTACTACGCCATTGGGTTCCTTATAGTACACACTTCCCGCTATAATGTGCAAATTCCTTGACTGCAAAATCTCCTTTTTACTCTCTTTATTGATTGAATGTTGTGGGCCATAAGTGAGTATCGGAATTAGTTTCTCTGCCCACTTTGGACACACTTCCAGATTAAACAAATAAGTGTTTGGCAATTCGTCTGGTACTCCACTTGGTGGTTCTCTGTGTGTTAACCTAGAGAGGTCTGCTCTTACATGGGTATTTCCCTTTTTCACTATTACTTCGGAGTCGAACTCCATCAATAGTAGAAACCATCTTACCAGTCTTCCCGTGTTACAGGGCTTATTGACTAAGTACAATAATGCTTGATGATCTATGAAGAACTTGAACTTGTTGGCTAAGAGATAGTGTCTAAACTTCTTTACTGCATAGACCATTCCTAATCCCTTTCGCTCTGTAGTTGTATAGTTCCTCTCAGCTTGATTTAGTTGCCTACTCACATAAGCAATTGGGTGATCTAACTTTCCTTCATCTGTGAGCTGAGCTAATATGCATCCTATTGCATAATTTGAAGCATCCACATGAATATGAAAAGGCTTGTTCCAATTCGGTGTTTTCAGAATTGGGGCCGTGCTAAGTCGCCTTTTTAACTCGTTAAATGCCTTTTCGCATTCCTCAGTCCAAGTGAATTGAGTTAAAAGTCCATACAAGGGTTTGGCAATTATGGCATACATGTGGATAAATCGACGGTAATATCCACAATGTCCCATAAATGCTTGCACTTCTTTTGCATTCTTCGGTCTAGGAAGCTTCAAAATGACCTTAATCTTGTCTTCATCTGTGGATATTCCATTTCTAGAGACTATGTGTCCCAAGATCTTCCCTTGTCTTACCATGAAGACACACTTCTCAGGGTTCAGGTAGACTCTATATTGTCGACATTTATTAAATATCTTCCGCAATTCAAGAATGTGGTCTTGTCTTTGATTTGAGTATGTACATAGGTCATCCACATACACTTCCATGCTCTTCTTCAAGAATTCTTTGAAAACATGACACATCAATTGTTGGAAAGTAGCAGGCGTGTTAGTGAGTCCAAAAGGCATCATTTGGAAAGCATAGACTCCCCATTCAGTCGCGAATGTTGTCTTATGTTGATCCTCAGTAGCAATAGCTACTTGGTTGTATCCAGAGAATCCATCTAAGAAGCTATAGACTTCTTTTCCTGCTACTCTTTCCAGTAGATGGTCAATGATGGGTAATGGGTAGCTGTCACGTACAGTGGCTACATTGACCTTTTTCAAGTTAATGCAAACTCTTAATTTTCCATTTTTCTTAGGCACAACTACTAATGGCGATACCCACTCGGTATGCTCTATTTCATATATGAATCCTGCCGCTAGTAGTTTGTCTATTTCTTCTTTTAATTTAGCAGCATAGACCTCATTGTATGTATAAGGGCATTGTTTAGATGGTTTTGCCTCCGCCGTCATTGGTATTCTATGAGAGCAAATAGAGGGTTCCACACCCTTGAGATCCTTATATGTCCATGCGAATACATCTCGATATTCTCGGATCAATTGTATTAATTCTTCTTCCTCCTCAATTGACACATCTTTACTTATGTATGTACATCGTTCTTCTCCATTTTCCACTGTTACTATGATCTTTTTTGTTTGTTCTTTGTTATCGTATGCTTCTCCTTCTCTAGCCTCTCTCTTAGTCATTTGAATGGCTATCTTTCTCTCCTCTACTTCGTATCTTTTAAAATGCTACGGAACCTCAAAAAGGTCAGGATTTGGTCCGATTTTACTCACACTTTCCTCTTGCTTCTGTACTGAGGGGGCTGCTTCTATTGCTAACACTTTGGTCATTCCATACTTGTCTTCAGTTCAAATGGTGTCTAGATAGCTTTCTTCTGAATCAAATTTTGGTTCCATTTCTATACTCTCATATTCCTCTTTCCACTCTTTTTCTAAGATTTCCCCTGCTTCTACTTCTTGAAGGACAACCATGTACAAATTTACATCATAGCCTTCTTCATCCACACATTCATTCATCATCAAAACTTCTTCATTCACACATACATCCAAGGTTGCTAAGATTTCCATCCATCCATGAGGTTCAAATGTTTCTTCAGGAAAGATTTGAGGCATATACATTGGGTCCTCTACCGGTCGGTAGTTAGGATGTCCTATTGGCCACAACTGCCTTTTATTGTCCTCCTTCTTGGCTTCTTTACACATCCATAATTGGGCGTCCTCATACTTCCATGATTGATCACTTGAGCGAGCGCTATGAATAGATAAGTCATCTTCCTCCTTGTGTATGGGATTCCACTGTAGTGGGGGTACATCTCTATATGTAAATGTATGCAAGTTTATCTTGGTGGTATTTCCTTGATGTTGCAAGTATAATAAATCTCGTCCCCGGTCTTGCACTATCTGCATTTGTCTCATGAAAGGTCGTCCTAATATCATTTCGTAATTGTTAGCCTTCTCAAATTTGCAAATGGCTAATGTGTGTTCAAATTCAACTCCATAGGTGGTTAACTTGATTTTTTCTAATATTCCTAAGTGTTTCTCCACATGACTGTCTGCTAATTGGAGCTTCATGCGTGTGGGTCGTAAGGCAGGCTTTCCCCATTTCTCCCAAATCTCCTTGGTGGCAATTCCTACTCCTACTCCTGTGTCTAGTATAGCCTTGGTCATGTACCCATTGTAAGTGATAGGTAGACATGTATTACCTTCATCTCCTTCACTAAATTCTCCCACCTTATCTATTGGGATTTGTATCTTCGATGGGTTTTCTTTTCCCTTGTTTTCCTTTTTGTCCTTCTCCTGTCCTAACTCTAGTTGACCTGCTAGTTGTTTCCATAACTGCGGTTTAACACGGAGTAGCTCTTCCACAGTCAGTTTGCATTGTACTTTTTTCTTTTTTAGTTCTGTTAGATTGTGTGAATTCTGGTCTGAGTTTCCTTTTCCTTTTCCTTGTACTGTGGGTGCTCGGATTATCATAGATTCCTTTTCGTATTCTCCATGTAAGTTGGTAGGGTTGAAATGCTCAAAGTTTCTTCTCTATTTCGGTCTAGTCTTGATACTTCCTCATATACTTCTTCCATGTTGGGATTTGGTTGATAAACTTCCACTTTTAATTCCTCAAAGGGAGGCTTAGTCACTCCATTCCTCTTCCATTGTTCTTCTCGGATTCTATTCCATAATTCTTTTGGCCAGTCAGCCTCTAAGTCAAGGTTCGTCCTGGGTTTTCACTCGCTCACATTTGTCATCCTTCTCTTTAAGTTCTTTATCCTTGGCTTTAACACACTCCTTGTATTGCTCCTCTGCTATCCTTGTCTCTGGAAGGGCTAGGATAGACTTTTCTAGGATTGCTTGTGCTACCTCTATAAGTTTCCTACATATCGTAAGCCTCTGTTAGACAATAATAACTCAATCCAACTTTCGGACGAGTATTATCGGGTCCTCGGGTTCTTGGGAGTGGTAGGGGTCTGTTAGACAGAGGCCCTGTACTATTTTCCCAATCCCTTACACAATCACAAGTATTCTCTCACTTCTTAACACAGGGAGTGAGTTTGAATACTGACTACTCTTCGGCATAGTGATTGTTAGACTATTCGAACCGAATATGCTATGATAATAGCGTAGTGATCCAACCGTAACTTACAACTATTAGAATTCGTTCACTACTTGAATTTTTCTCAGTAAGACGATTCCATGTGACCGGTAGATATACCGAACAACATATACAGACAACCCGGACCGAGATTACGTCAAACTTTCGTATACTGGCGCAAGTTATCGATTTCGACCTCAATTAGTAACTTACTACAACTTTTGTCCACACACAGATCTTTACCGAATACTCAGTGATCACAGTTTATTGTATAGAACCTGGTCACTTAACCTAAAAAGGTACTAAACTTTGTTCTTACACAGTCTCACGCCAGACAACAAACACACAATCTCACAGCCGAGAAATACAGAATCATATATAACTGATCAACAATTAGGCTCACCACACGAGACTACTGAATGGAAATCGATTCAACCAAAGAATAGCAGAATAATTAAATATGAATAGAATAGAACAGTACTCAATGTCCTCAGCAATGTCTCATACACAGCTTTTTAAAATATGTTACTCGCGGTCTCCGAATACTTCAGTTTCGATGTGATCAACCCTATTCACTACAGTGCGCAACAGAACAGAGACGTATCTATCCTTCTGTCTCTCTCAAATACATTCCTGTTAACTATCAATCCAAGAGTCTGTTTAACACAGTAAACTCTGCTCCACCAGTCTAACGAAATGACGACGCGATGACAGAACTCTTTTCTCTTCCTGTCTTCTGCTTTTATTGCTTTCGCATTCTTCATCTACCGACTCTTGTGAAATTTCCTACATCTCCGTCATTTCAGCCACAAGTCTTGTTTATCCTTCTTCTGCGGTTGCGGTTGTCTCGCTCCATCAGCCTTGTAACACTGGCACGCACGGTGGACTCGAACCTGCAAGTGCAATACTGTAGATGATATCCTTTTGCCTGGGGCTATCCTCCTGTTTTCCTTCTTTACATGCATCAGAAAGACTCTGGCTAGTCGTTTATAATGTCCATATCCTACTGGTGATTCAGCAAATATCTTTCAATCCCGAATGTGTCACCGTACGTAATAGGTCGTCTCTTTCTCCAGAACTTCCTCAAACTCGTATAGCTGGTCTAGTTGCCTCTTCATGAAGTTCTGCTTTCTTATATGCTGTTGCTTCAAAAATTCATGCTTTACATACTCATATTCTTCAGCTGGACCCACCTTCTTGATCATGTGCTTAAAGCGCTTTGTCTATGGAATCAAAGTACCCTCTGTGCTGTTGAATCCATGTCTTCTGCAGAAGCCATGTGACCATACAGTATCCTATCACCACCTGGCTGAAATATCCGTTTACAGTGTCTGTCGGTCCATGCCAGGATTTGAATCCCCAATCCTTTCTGATTGTACTTGTTCTAGTGGTGGAACAAGTATAGCTAGCCATCTCCTGCGAAAAAGTATCCAGCGATTTTGAATATGGCTATCCAACTGTTCTTTTAATAAATCTATGTCCATATTTGTCATCATTGTGGCATTTAATTCTACACCCTCATCTTTTAATATCTGCTTTTCGAACTCCTGCAATACTTGTATTCTTGACTGCAAAAGTTGATTTTCGGCTTGCAGGTGAGCATTCAGGGTAGAAAAACTGGACATCTCAGTTTGAATTTGTGTTTGGATAGCTTGCTGCCACTGATTAAAGTCTTGGACATACTTTTTTACGGTGATCAATTCGGCCGTAATATGCTGGTTGTCTTGTTGTAACACCTGTATTAACGCATCTTTGTCGTCCAATTCTTTTTGCATCTGTGCCATTACTGAGGTGGACTTAGTCATTGTTGCTAATAGCAACTCGTTTCGGTGCTGAATCGCTTGTTCTTGTTGCCGTAAATATTGGGAAACCTCTTGGAGTTGGTTCTTCATTTTTGTAACAAAATCGGGTTGGGGGTCATTCGGTGTTTGCTTTGGACTGGCAGTAGGCACATTGTCTGCCTTTTGTCTTCTAAGGGACAGCCGAAATGGTGTCCCTACTGTTTGGTTCTGTGGGCTGTTACCTGTGTATAATAAAGATGCAGCCGAGGTGGAGGGTTGGGCTTCTTCTTGAGGCGTTGTGTGGTGTTCGTGGTAAAGAGAGGGGGACCAGTGTAACTGTTTCTTCTTTACAGACTTGGCAAAACAAAATATAGCAGCTAAATACACTGGTAAACGAGTGTATTTTTGGGACCTGCGTCTATCCCCAACAAAAAACTGTTTGTGTAAATGATTGTACAACCAGTGAGCCCAACTCACTTTTCCTCCTTTCTCTGCTTGTACTAGAGGCGAAAAATTTTCTCTAGACATAAGATCAAATCTGACTATAAAGCAGAGCCTTTCTAAGTACCATCTAAATTGTCCACGGCAAGTATATGTAGCATTCTTGATCATGAAATAGCGTCTACGACCTTTGCCCTCACCAAATTCTTTTTTCAGGTCGTTATAAGAACATTTGGGAAAATTTGCTTCTTCATATAACGATAATTGAGATACTGACGAAACTAGTTGTGGGGAAAATTGTACCTGATTTTCAAGAAAACCTTTTGTTTGTCGCATAATGTGTAACTGATTCTCTGCATCGTCGTTACCTGTCCACTGGTGATGTTGTCGAAGTTCTTGAGTCATCTTCATCACCCTGTGATGTAGTATCGGTTGTTGTCACAACACGGTTTTGTGTAAGTGTGCGTTTTCTGCGTCGCCATCTCAGTATATCCGATTCAGACATGGTTGTAAGACTTGCCGAAAGTAATGTGCTAGAAGTTTTGTTTAATGAGCACAAGAACTTGCAGAATACTATCCAGAAAAAATTACTTTGCCGGGCATACGCATTTTATAAGTACTAGAACTTGAGCTGCCATTTGTTAGAATGATGATACTTCGGACATGACACTTCATGCTGCTTACCAAAATTCTAGAATCAAAATCATCATTCTGGAAATCGATGCTGAACTTGGAACGTCTTTTATATGTGCGAAAAAATATTATGGACAAAAAATCATGACTTTTATTAAAATATACCAGTACAACACCGGATTTGTAGGCCCGAAATCTATAGTTCTGCTTCGAGACCTTCTAAATACATATTTCTAGCTGATCGAAAGATACGGGCAATCTTTTTCTTAAGCGTTTCTAATACACTTTTCAGGGTGTCGGGTTCTAATAATTGGGCATCTGTCCGCACCGAACTGAGCGCAATAGCTCCTGAAAGTAAATTTTCAGCCTCTGTTTGTAAAAATGCCTCCTGTAAAAAAAATTCATTGGCCAATGCTGCATCTCTGGCCGTCTTCATATCTGTTACTTGTTGCTGCATTCGATGGATGTTATCATTTTTGTTACGTACTTGATTCTCGAGTCTTTCTAACTGTTGGTTTAGGAATTGGATTGTTTTGTAAAATGCATCTCTTTCCCTTTTCATATCTGCTAGTCGTTTCTGTTTCTGAGGCTCTTCAATGAGATACTTATGCAGTATGTTGTTGGTTGTTGATAAACTGTTTTTTGTTGTCTCTAACTCGAATTCTGTTTGAGTTAACCGCCTTCTAGTTTCTTCCAGTAAGTTGCCTAATGCTATTCTGCCATCTTCTGCATCTTTGAAGTTCTGTGTTAACCTATTAATTTCTGCAGTGGCTTCTGTCAACATTTCTTTATGATTGTTTATTGTTTCCAGAGCTTCATCCCGCTGTTTTGTTATATCTGCCTGATCACTGAGTCGTTCTTGCAGCTGTTTCACTTGCTCTTGTAGGACCTGATTTTCTGCTTTTACTGTGTATACTTCTTCTTGAAGCGGAGTGATATCGGCTTCCAGTATTTCTATTTTATGCTGCAACTCCTTGTAAATGTTGTCTGTATCAGCTTTCATCTGAGCAGGTAATTGCTGGGAGAGGTTAATAAGAAACTGTCCAATTGATGCTAATTCGGAAAATACCTGAACAGATTGTGTTTGTGGAAGTTGTCGCGGTTGGGCAGACGTATTGGTGCATAATTGATAAGAATTCGGTGGTGAGTAGTTAGGGGAGGATGATGATGTATGGTCAGGATGGTCTTGGATGGGATGTGCTCCTTGTTGTGGTGGTAAAATAGGACGAGCTATGTTAGAGCTAATTACCTTTTTTGCATTCTGTTGTTCATCTGTTGTTTCTACTGCCTTCAGGAGCTTATCCAGTGCATCATTAGTAGGTTGACGTTCGTGGATTTGTTGATTCTCTTGCTGCTGCTGTTGACAGACTTTATCAGTTGACATTGCTTCCGTGTCAGTTTGCTTCTGCGTTTGTAGATGCTCGGATGCTAATGAATACGTTGATGATTCCTGGTGCATCGATGTATTTGTATCATGGAACCTCTCTTCCTCTTGATGCTTGGCCTCTGTTTCTGCTTCCTTGTCTTGCTGCTCAGCTTCATTCTCTACTGCTTTATCTTGTTTTTCGTGTTGTACTTCTTGCTGTTGTTCGTCTTCCTTTTGTGTTACTCCTCCTGAATGCTGATCGATCTCCTGTTGTACTTCTTCGTCTTGTTCGACTGACCCTGCATTCTTACTTTCAGAAGAACTGATTCTGATTCGTTTTCTTCTGAATAACTGATTAATCTCCTCTTCATCTTCTTCGTCATCATCTAAAGGTTGCGCTGATTCTTCAATCTGTAACACTGGTCCTCTTGGTGGTGGTTGTGCTTGCATTATAGTTGGAAACAGAAATGATAAAATGTGTGGTAGTCGAGACCTCGGGGTTTTACCTTTGTTAACTTGCTTCATAATTGAGACGCACTCCTTATGAATACGTTGAAAGAAGAATGACGCAAAGTTAACAGGTTCTCGGGCAGCTATATCTATGGCAGAATAAAATGGTCGAGAGATACCATAGGTACGTTTCTGAAAGTTGAGTATAGCAACTAGGAATTGTAGTGCAGTTCTTTCGGGTTCTGGTCGACAGAGAATGGCGTATTCATTAGATGAAAATCGCGGGAACAATTCTGCCATTCGGGTTACCGAGATCATGGGGAGATTCTCGCGGCCTTGTGGAGTCAAATGGTAAACTTCTGCAAACACTTGGAATGTGATCACAGTTCTAGACGGTAAGGAAAGGAAAACCCATCGTTTCTCAGTGGGAGATACTCGAGCGATAGCGGAAATGATCTGTGCGAAGAAGGGGTGAGCTTCAACTGAGTGCCAGGGCAGCTCGGCGAAACTACCCAATCCTCGTACATGCAGATAATTCCCTACTTCAGCAGGGATACCATCGGCAAAAGCTGTATAGTTTGCTAGGGATTCCATTACGCACAGATAGAAGACGCAGAACACAAGTATTCAGAAAATATGGCTGTGGTCGCAAAAGACTAAATTACTTATCCGGCGAGTTTAAGTGAGTTATATAAGAAATTTGTACAGGGAATATTTAAAACGGCACTAATTACACAAAACGGACAGTAATGTCTATATCTGACGTGCGTGCATGCAAAGAGAGAAAAAGGAGCGGGCGGCTGGACATAAATAGATATTAAAGTACGGCGATTACACTTACTTTATTGATTACACCGAATTAAAACAAAAGGAATTAAAAGACAAAAAGAAAATTAAAAAATTTGTGGTACGCTGTGTACCCTTGTTATAGCCGAGGTGGTGCTACTTGATACGGCCGTAGCTTTGAACCGTTTATCGCTTTTGGAAGTGGTTGTCCAGTCAATGTAGTCAATCGAAAAGTAGCCGGACCAATTTGTTCTGAAATCTTGAATGGACCGAACCAACGTAACTTGAATTTTCCTGCTGATCTATTGGACTTCGCATTGTAAAAAAGAACAAGCTGTCCTTCTGAAAATACTGGAGTCTTTAAATTTCGGTCGTGTGTCCTGGCCTGTCTTAACTGAATTTCTTTCATAGTTAAGAAACTGAGCCATCGGTGTTCATCTAATTCTCTAAGTGTTTCCAACCGAAATACCAATGACTCTTTGGGTAAAAGCTTCTGAGACGTTGCTACTCTTAAACTTGGTATTACAATTTCCATCGGAGCTATTGCTTCTATTCCATAGGCTAACTTAAATGGTGTCAAGCCGGTGGTTACCTTATATGTAGTGCGATAGGCCCATAAGACTGCAGGTAGCAACTGATCCCATCTTTCCGGTGTGTCTCTAGTCAATTTTTGAAGCATATTTAGCAGAGATTTGTTGGTACTTTCTGCCAATCCATTTGCACGAGGATAATATGGTGAGTTGAATTTATGACTGATCTGGAATGACTGTGTTAATACTTTCATCAGCTTGTTCATAAAATGAGTACCCTGATCTGAAACAAGCTCTAGTGGCAATCCAAATCTTGGAAAGACATCTGTTAATAGACATTTCGCTACTTCAACTGCTGTAGCTGAGTGTAAAGGCCATGCTTCTGCCCATCTGGTTGCGTAATCTGTGCAAGTCAATATATACCTGTTATTGATGAATACTGCGAGAGGTGTGATTGGACCAATGAAATCAAGACCCCATTTCTGAAATGGTTCTAAAGGAAGTACTGGATGAAGTGGAAAGTAATGGCGTTGTAGTGGTTGTCCAGTTCTTTGACAATTATCACAAGTTTTGATAAATTCCAATATATCTTTATACATAGTTGGCCACCAAAGTCCACTTTGCAGAATTTTCCGGTGAGTAAGATCTGCTGCAAAATGTCCACCGGAAGGAATTGAGTGAGCCAAAGTGATAACTGAGTTAACTTCATGTGGTGGAATACAGCGAAGTAGGATTCCAGTATGATCTGTATAATATAGTTCTCCAGCAACTAACCGGAATCGTCGACTAAAACCTGCAATTTTTCGGCGTGTAGCTGTGGGGACTTCAGAAGGTAGATATCCACTTGAAAGGAAGGTCAATAACTGATCATAATACGTAGCTGGCACTGGTTGGTTTGACAATTCTTCAGTAGTTGGTTCTGAAGTATAAATGGCTGGCGTTGTATCATTTATACCAACCGGAGGTTCACCTGAATCTAAGCGTGACAAAAAGTCTGCTAAGGCATGTGAACTACCTGGCCGATGAACGACATCATAGTCGAATTCTTGCAATAGTAGAACCCATCGTGCTAGGCGGCCACCGATATGTTGCTGTCAAACCAAGTAAACCAGTGTAGCGTGATCGACATGAAATGTAAATTTTCGGCCCAATAAATAATGTCTGAATTTTTTTACCGAATATACTAATCCTAAGCATTCCCTCTCAGTTACCGAGTAATTCTTCTCTGCAGGTGCTAATCTTCTGCTAGCATAGTATACTGGTCTAAACCATTTATCTGTTTGTTGCATCAGTACACTTCCTATTGCTATATCAGATGCATCAACAAATACGTGAAATGGGTGATCCCAATCTGGTGGCTGTAAAATGGGAACCTGTGTTAATAACTGTTTCAGTCGATCAAATGCTATCTGACATTCCTGAGTCCATTCGAATTGCCTTACAGTTTTGGAAATTAATTTGTTCAGTGGTATTGCCACATGAGCAAGCCACCGTAAATGCCTTCCATGCCACCTCACTTGTCCCATAAATCGCATTACTTCCTTAGGTGTATTAGGTGCCGGAGCTTCTAATACTGCTGAAATTTTATCAGGATCAACTTGAATACCCTGAGCTGATATGATGTGACCAAGTAACTTTCCACATGAAACCGCAAACACAGATTTGTTTGGGTTTAAACACAATCTATATTCTCTACATCTCTGAAAGCAACATCGTAAATGTACTAGGTGTGCGATCATTTTACCGAAAATTGAAAAATCATCAAGGTATACTTGCATGAATGAGGTTAGATAAGGAGAAAATATCTCCTGCATACATCTTTGAAATGTGCTTGGCGCATTCCTCAATCCAAACCACATTACGGTACAAGCAAAGACACCCCAATTTGTAATAAATGCAGTTTTTGGTATATCTTCTTCAGCCATTCTTACTTGGTTATAGCCACTGTATCCATCTAGAAATGAATACATCTCATGACCTGCTACTTTATCAAGCATCGTATCCAAAAAAGGAATCGGAAAGGGATCCAGTATTGTTGCAGCATTTAATTTCCGATAATCTACGCAAATTCTCAATTGCTTGTTTTTCTTTGGTACAATTACAATTGGTGAAATCCATTCCGCATGTTCTATTGGTACTATGAATCCCACTTTTAATAACCTATCAAGTTCAGCCTTTACCTGAGATGCATAATGTGGGTTCATCCGGTAGCTGGTTTGCCTTATCGGTTTTGCTTCTGGTTTTAGCATAACTCTGTGTTGATAGATACGAGGATCCAGGCCCTTCATGTCTTTGTAATCCCATGCAAAGACGTCCGTAAATTCTTGGAGTAGCTTGATTAAATCTGCTTGAAAAGCTTCAGGTAAGTTTTGCTTTATCTTTACAGGACGAGGGTGGTCTTCATCTCCAAGATTATAAGTAATTAACTGATCTTCTGGAACATAAAATTGTTGATATTTCTCTGTATCAGCTGATGGTTCGAGAAGTTGCTGTAATTCATTACCTTGAATCGAAATGGTATTTTCCTCCTTAATTTCTTCGATAATAGGTGTTACTGTACATACTGAAGCATTCCAAGTATCTACCACAGACTGTAGATCAATAGTTCCTACTGTCATCAAATCAACATTATTCTTCAGAAATTCTTCTTCTTCGTCATCCGACAATCCATCTAACATATGGACTGGTTCGGCGAAATATGGTCGAGCATGTAACTCACAGGGTTGTATAGCATCTAATTTTACAACACATTTGCGGTTTTTATCTTTGAATGTAAGTTCCTGAGCTGACCAGTCTTGAATTACCTTGGCTTGTTTTAACCAAGGACGACCGAAAAGTAGATTGTAGTCTAGGGTGGATTCCGGCAATTCAAGAACAACGAAAGTCATCTTGAATGTTGTGTCTTGGACAGTTATAGGTATATCTCGGACCAGTCCTACTGGATGAACTCTAGATTGATCAGCCATCCTAACAAAGAATTGAACTGGTTCTATCTTAGTCCATCCTAACTTTTTACAAAGTGACGCAGTGGCAATATTCACACCGGACCCCCCATCAATTAAAACTTGTGGAATTTGATGTTTATGAAACCATACCGTAATCAGAGGAACTGAGTGATCTACCGTAGAGTCTGGTTCCGGTTGTACTGTTGCGGTAGCCGGAATGCAAGCAGATTTTGTAGCAGACTGTTGTTGAAATTGTTGGCGTATTCCTGGTACTAATGCCAGTAATTGCCCGAAAGGCAGTGTGATGGATGCTTTTGACAATATATCCCAAGTTGGTTGCACTTGATTTGCATCTTCCTTAACTGTTGAAGACGAAGCTTGGTCTGAAGATGGTAATTCTACTGCAGATGATGTACCTGCTTTTGTATTGTCAGCCTGAACTTGTGTGGTATCCGGGGACTGGATCACTGGAGTAGGTTCTGGAAAAACAGGTGGTTCTACGGTAGTCCACTGGCTAGCCTTATGATACATTCTGTGTTGTTCACGTATCCCTGGCTCAAATAATTCTGCTGCTGGTTGCAATTGTTTACCGGAACGCGTTTGAACTGCTGCTGCCTGCGTCTCTACAGGTGTGATTGTTACCACATTGGTCATTGGGTTTTGACGTTCCTTTTTCCTTTGATCATATTCCACTGCATCTCTACAGAATCTTCTAATATGGCCCAATTGTCCACAGAAATGACATCGAGGTGGTGGTAAATTTTGATTTTCCGGTGGTGGTCCATTCTGCCAGCGTGGTGTGTTATAGTTGTTGTTCCTCTGTCCTCGATAATGTCGATACCCTTGTTGTTGATTGTGTCTCAAATGTGGGGGTACATATTGATTGGATGACTGCCCTTGCTCTTGAATAATTGCATTAACTGTTGCTGCTCCTTGTCTTCTAGCATTGTATGCACAATTCTCAGTGGTATGTCCCGCAATGTTACAGATGGCGCAATAAGTCTGATTTAACGCACACTGGGCACTTGTATGTCCTGAATTCTTGCAGGTGGTGCAATATACTTGCCTAGTTATATCTTCAGCCATATGTTTGTTTGTTTTATTCCATTCCAAATCTTCTGAAAATCCACCAACTTTGTTTTCTAGCTGAAGGGTCATTGATATCACCGCATCGAGGGTCATGGCTCCTACACATCTTATAATCATGATTTGCCTAAGTTGAGGAAGCAACCCGTTGATAAACCACTGTGTAATAACATCGTCTGGTAAATTAGCATGGGCCTGGGGTAACTGCCTTAAATGAGTCCTGAAAAGGGTAGCATACTCTTGTACAGTTTGATTTGGTTTCTGTCTATTGTTCTGTAAATACTCAAAGATCTCTGCAGGATTCTTTTTCAGCCTGAATCGCTGCAGAAAAGCGTCTCGTACTGCTTCATAAGTACCGAAATGATTAATATCATATTCAGTAAGCCATCTTGCTGCTTCATTCACAAGTGTAGATTGAAAAACAATTGCTTTGTACGCCGGATCCGGTGGATGGTTGAGGACAGCATAACTGATTTCGAAGGTGCGTACGTGAGCATCTGGGTCATCTCCTGGAAACCCACTAAACTTTGTGTATGTTACTCCCGTTGAAGCCAATCTGGGTTGACCTACTTGTCGTTGTAGTTGTTCATTCATCGTAAATGTATTATACACTCCTTCTGTAATTCTGGTTGGAGTTTCTGAACTACCGGAATTTGTTTCGCCTACTGGCACACTTTTCGGTGCAATTAGCTTACTTACTATATTGCGAATTTCTGTTTCGAATAGTCTTCCTTCCTCCTTGATATCCAAAGTAGGAGGACTTGCTCCCAAACGTTGTAGTTGAGCTGAAGATTCAGCCGAAAGTGCTGAATCGTCACTGAAAAACTGTGTTTTTCTTACCGAAGTTCCACCGGAAGGGTTCAAAATCGTGTCTGGATACAGCGTAGATTCGCCTGTACTAATTTCCTTCCCTAAAGTGTTTCTAATCGTATCTGAATCTATTCCGAAGACTTTTATGCTAGATTCCAACTGCGTCTTGGTCGGTTCCAAAATTGCTGTATTTTCGACAGTCTGTACCGTAGTAACACCAGGCAACTCTAGAGATGTACTACGTTCTACCGTAATTTCACCGGAATTAGTGTTATCGTTTGTCACTTTTTCGACAACTGGGTCAGGTCTAATTGTACTAGTACCTCCCAAAGTTGTTCTTAATATCCCTAACTAATGATTCTTGGGATACTTTTCTCCTGATCGAGTAATCGGCATGTAGCATTTCCGTACTGATCATATAGTATTACGAACACACAGTATCGCAACAATCTGATTCTGTTGCTACTGTCCTTTCAACAAAATTTTAATTTGAACAAAATACCAGGCAATCTCAATGCCACTTCCCCAGCAGGATCGCCAAATGTTAGACAATAATAACTCAATCCAACTTTCGGACGAGTATTATCGGGTCCTCGGGTTCTTGGGAGTGGTAGGGGTCTGTTAGACAGAGGCCCTGTACTATTTTCCCAATCCCTTACACAATCACAAGTATTCTCTCACTTCTTAACACAGGGAGTGAGTTTGAATACTGACTACTCTTCGGCATAGTGATTGTTAGACTATTCGAACCGAATATGCTATGATAATAGCGTAGTGATCCAACCGTAACTTACAACTATTAGAATTCGTTCACTACTTGAATTTTTCTCAGTAAGACGATTCCATGTGACCGGTAGATATACCGAACAACATATACAGACAACCCGGACCGAGATTACGTCAAACTTTCGTATACTGGCGCAAGTTATCGATTTCGACCTCAATTAGTAACTTACTACAACTTCTGTCCACACACAGATCTTTACCGAATACTCAGTGATCACAGTTTATTGTATAGAACCTGGTCACTTAACCTAAAAAGGTACTAAACTTTGTTCTTACACAGTCTCACGCCAGACAACAAACACACAATCTCACAGCCGAGAAATACAGAATCATATATAACTGATCAACAATTAGGCTCACCACACGAGACTACTGAATGGAAATCGATTCAACCAAAGAATAGCAGAATAATTAAATATGAATAGAATAGAACAGTACTCAATGTCCTCAGCAATGTCTCATACACAGCTTTTTAAAATATGTTACTCGCGGTCTCCGAATACTTCAGTTTCGATGTGATCAACCCTATTCACTACAGTGCGCAACAGAACAGAGACGTATCTATCCTTCTGTCTCTCTCAAATACATTCCTGTTAACTATCAATCCAAGAGTCTGTTTAACACAGTAAACTCTGCTCCACCAGTCTAACGAAATGACGACGCGATGACAGAACTCTTTTCTCTTCCTGTCTTCTGCTTTTATTGCTTTCGCATTCTTCATCTACCGACTCTTGTGAAATTTCCTACATCTCCGTCATTTCAGCCACAAGTCTTGTTTATCCTTCTTCTGCGGTTGCGGTTGTCTCGCTCCATCAGCCTTGTAACACCTCTCTTTTTCTAATTCTCCTTGTGGGTAAAGTTTTTCGTGTTGTTCCACATTCGGTCTGTCCTTAATTCTAGCTTTGTATGCTTTTAACCACATGTCTAAGTCGTCTGGTTTTGGGTCAGCTAGAATTGATCCTGGTTTCTCTGCTTCTCGGATAAGTGGTGGAATGGGAACTTCTTCCCGAATCTCTGGTTCTTTATGTTCCTTACCGCTTCTTGTGTGTTTCTTATTTTCTTGACTTTTGTTTTTCATCCATTTTTCTTTGAGCTTCTCTCTTCTTTCCTTCCATTTTTGTGCTTTTATGTTCTAGGCATTCTCATGTGGACCCTCTGAATCTTCCACTATTTGAATTTTGGGGTTTACGGTTCTATTGTTCTCTTGTTGCCGATCTGGCTGTTTTTCCTTTTGTTCCTTCGTTTGAGCTCGTGTAATGGCCTTTAAGGACACGGTGTATTCCTTGTCACCTCCAGGTGCTTCTATCACTTCAATTACATTAATAGGTGCGGTGTCTTGGGCCTTAGTGGGATTCTTTGGGCAATCTCTGAAAATATGTTCCTTCCCACAATCATTGCAATATCCTTCCCAAGTCCTAGGGGGTGGTGGATTGTAAGGCCGAGGACATTCTGTAATAAAATGGTCTCCTCCGCATCTATAACAAGGTCCTCTTGGCATAGGTGGTCTGAGGGGTGGTCTTACGGGTGGTTGTGCTTTAGGTGCAATATACATTAAAGTAGCCACCTCCGTTCCATAGGCCTGGTCATAGCCTTCATATCCATGGTATGCTAGGTCATATGCTGGTTCATACTCAAACATATTGGTTTCATAGGGATAGTAATCTCCTTGGGATAGCTCGTATCCAGGGTTTGCTCATTCTACACTGGTCATCATTGAGGCTGGTACTATAGCTCTTTCCAAGTTTTCTTCTGGTTGGGCGTATTTCACAGGTACTACCTGTTGGGCTTGTGACAGTTGTGGTCCTAACACTATATCTGGCCGAGTAATGCATAAATAAATCAAGCATCCAACAGACTGCTCATAGAGAACAACATCAAATGCATCTCCAGCATCATGAAGACTCAATCGTAAACTTGTCTCCATAGGAGTGGCAATAGGCTTACAGTCTTCAAGGCTAAAACACTGCAATAATGTGTCAATATATTTCGTTTGACACAAAGCCATTCCACCATCAACTTGCATAAACTGAATGCCCAAATAGTGATGCAAATGCCCCAAATCAGACATCTCAAATGAGGCATGCAAATCAGCCTTGAAATCAGCAATATGCTTCTCAATAGGACCAATGAGCAGCATGTCGTCAACATAGACAACAATGATCAGAAGCACATCATTAGCACGCTTAACATATAAGGTGCTTTTAGTTGGATTATTCTCAAAACCATGTGCAACCAGATAGGCATGTATCTTCTCATACCAAGCACGTGGTTCTTGCTTTAAACCATATAATGCCTTCTTTAACCTACACACCTGGTTTTCATGCCCTTTCTGCACAAAGCCATGGGGCTGAAAAACATACACTTCTTCATGCAAGTCACCATTCACAAATGCTGTTTTAATGTCCAACTGATGTACATTCCAACCATGATGGGCTACAAGTGCACAAATGCTCCGAACAGTAGTCATACGGCATGTAGGTGCAAAGGTCTCATCAAAATCAATGCCTCTTTCCTGCGCATAACCCTTTGCAACAAGCCTAGCCTTATACCTGTCAACTGTACCATCAGGTTTATGCTTCAGCTTGTATACCCACTTAATGCCAATGGCCTTCTTGCCACGAGGCAAGTCACATAAAGACCATGTACCATTCTTTATTATAGCATCATATTCAGATTGCATAGCAGCCATCCAATTTTTTGAATTCTGTGCTTCATCAAAAGAAACAGGCTCATTCTCATCACAGAGACTAGACGCAACCATAGCATAGCAATCTGATGCAAAGGAGGCACTATGAGAGCCTGAACGAGTACAATATGACAAAGGTGCATCTAATTTGTTGTCACGCAAAGTCTGCACCAGCCATTTTGGCATAGTTTTTGCCTGCTCAATATCAGCTCTCTCATCAACAAGTGCATCATGTAAATCTACATAAAAAATGGAATGATCTGCATCATCATATGAAACCTGCAAAGGCTGAGAAGTTGCCTCATTAGGACCAGCACTAGACTCTCCACTTGTAAAAAGAGGCATCAAAGTATCATACATGTCTTTGGAGCTAACAGATGTCTCCTTAGTACATGAAAGCAATGGCTGAATAGCATCTTCCACAAAGACAACATCACGGCTAACTAGAATGCGTTTAGTCTGTGGATGATACAGACGATAGCCTTTACTTTCAGAATTGTACCCAACAAAAATACATTTTACTGCCTTATCATCCAATTTTTTGCGATGTTGTTCAGGCACTAGTGCATATGCCAAACAACAAAAAACATGCAGATGTGCAACAGATGGCTTGCGGTCATGCCAAGCCTCATATAATGATTCCTCACGCATTTGGCCACCTGAATAGGTCTCAATCTTCTCATTGGTTCTGGCTGCTTGGGCATTACAGGGAAGGCGGGGATTGCTGGTCTAACTGGGGCATTCCAGGCTGTACTCCTATTGGTGGTCGTGGCCTTACTGGTGTTCGGTATTGAATTCCTACTCCAGGGTAGGTTTGATTGTGTGTTTGCACTCCGGGTGTTGTGAATTGCACGTGAGTTTGGTTCGGAACGCTCCGCTAGCTTGTTTGTCCCGACATTGTGTGCTCTGCCTCTTGTTGTGTTCCGAAGGGGTTCTGAGAGGTGGTTGCCTGCTCTCTCTGAGGGAATACAGACAATCCCATGTATTTCAGTCGAGCCCTGTCTATGGCATCTACCAACCAATACCTGGTTTTTGTCTAGGTATGTTATTCTAGACTCGTCTTCCGGATCCTTTAACTCATAAAATGTCATCGGGCTTTCTTCTCTTCCTTTGGCCGGTGAGTCAGTTTGAAGTAACAAGTCGAAACCATGGATTAAGTAGACTTCCAGTAAGTAGTCTTCTTGAGGTATCAAGTCCCCTCTCAAAACTCGTGCCACTTGGGACTTGCCTCTAGGGGTCGTCACTAACTCCTCAGGGCTTGGTCTCCCTGAGTTTTCTTGTCCCACTAATTCTCCCCTCTCATTGATCAAATCAGGGTATTCAGTCACTATGTAGATGTGACCCAACTTGTCCATGTATGCTCCTCCTTCATACTTGACAGCCGGTCTGGGCACAATTGTTGCATCCATGGAAGCCACCATCCTAGCCACAAATCTGTTTAAACCATCCAGGTAGATGGGGATCTCTTGGGCATTAGTAGAAACGTACTGTAAAGAAGTGTGATACTCTCCTTCTACAGTGGTCATGAAGTTTCTTCCGGGAGTGGGACCCTGCATGTCTTCTGAAGCCATGGGTATCTCCTCCTCTGAGTCACTAGAGGTGTTTGAATAGACTGAGTGGTGACTGACCTGAGTGGCACTTCCAACAGAAGATATAACACTTCTCCAGCTACTTAGCACCCTTCCTGACCCCAAGTTCATTCACCCTCCTGGGGCTCTCTAGGTCTCTAAAACTCTCCCTAAGTGGCTCCTCAAATGCCTCAAATTTGCCTCTGAAAATGCTCCAACAGTTCTGTGCGATACCACTTTTGGCGATACTGCACCAGGCGATACTGCTCCTTAGATGATACAATACCACTTCTCTAGGCGATACGATACTATGGCAACAGACGATACGATACTGTTGTTGGGCACGATACAATACTGGATGCTTTGGCGATACGATACCTCAATTCTAGACAATGATACCAAATCTAGTCGTGATACAATACTTATGAAGTCCACGATACGATACCAGAAAACCCCGACGATACGAGACTTATGCACTGGGTGATACGATACCGGAATTCTGGCGATACGATACTAAAATTGGGACGATACGATACTAGCAGTCACGCGATACGATACCGCAAAACCGCACGATACGATACCACTTTTTGGACGATACGATACCAAAAAGGGTGACGATATGATACTGGATTTCTGCACGATACGATACCTGAGTAATGCATGATACGATACTAGCAGTCACGCAATACGATACCGCAAAACTGGCGATACGATACCAATGCAAGTGGCGATATGATACCACCAACTTGCACGATACGATACTAGAATGGTATCACGATACGATACCAGGAAGAGAGACGATACGATACCAAAAAGTGGACCGCGATACGATACCACTTTGGCAAAGTGAGACCGCGATACCAACCAGGCGATACGATACCACAAACGGTATCATGATACCAAGGCTGGTAATCGACAATACGATACTTCGGCGAGTATCGTGATACAAGGGAATTTTTGGTATCACGATACCAAAAACTCAACCGATCGTGATACTCAAGCCAAAATAGCTCCAAATTCAAAATTTTTTCTCCCCCCTTGCTCTTCTCTCACCCCTCTTCACTCCTAGCCTCACTCAAAGAAGTCCAAAAAACACTCTATCCTGCCCCACGATACCACATGCATGTTTAATCACGTGTGAGTGCACTTCTATTGTGTTTTTGCTATTGGAATCTTATGGGAGCTTACCTTTGTGATGTCTTGCTTGTGCCTTGAGCTCACTAGCTAACTTTGAGGGCCAGGAGAGCGTGATACTACACAGATGATATAGATTGCTGCCTGGAGACGATACCACCTTCTGAGCAAATGAGAAATGAGCTAAAATTTTTTTGGTTTTTATACTTTTAGGTGACTGAAACTTAACTACACTAATTTGGCAATTTTTTTGGGATTTTTCTTGGTGATCTTGGCTTACCCTCACTCCACTTCTTTTCCTAAACTAACCCTAACTCTTTCTTCTCTCCCTCTCTACTAACCATAAACCTAAAAACTCATTACACACACCTCCGAGATGTGAAGTAACAAGTGCTGAAGCGGTTGACTACTTGCCACTGAATGAATTCACTTCTACAAGTACGATTTCGTCACTCTCGAGCTATAACCATCACAAAGGCACCTTGGTTGAGTGTGTTCCCCGGCAATGGCGCCAAAAACATGTGTACCTAAGTCAAGAAGTCTTAGGGACTTGTGCCAAAGAGACTAAATCTCATTTGCCACACAAGTGCATATAATGGGGAATTGACACACGCTTAATTGTCAATATGACGAATTGACCTAACCAAGTGTATGAGGACTTGTGTTCACATGATGGAAAATGAAGTGGTTCAGCTCACATGCATGAGAAAAGACTAACCTACCTCTCCAACTCCCTTAACTACAGAAAGTGTCTATCGTCATACCACTTACAACAGTTTTCACTAAATCAAGGATTTCTCCCAGCTCCGAACTCCAAATATGGCCAATACCGGGTTTGTTTCAAAGCGTTCTCGACGAGACGCATCTATTGGAGGTAGTCTCACTCGATTCTGACAATCATGCTTCAAGTTATGACCAAAACAGTGAATGGGGGGAAGCACACACACTCACTCCACAACTCCTACAAGCTCACACACACACTCACTCCACAACTCGTACAAGCACACACACACACACACACTACAATAGCTCAAAAACAGTGGAGAGGGGTAGACAACAGTCCTACACACACATTCCAAGCATTACACACACATAGAAGATAAAAAAGAAGGTGGAAATCTACAAGAAAGAAGCAAATTCGAAATTCTCCAGCTCTTCTTCTTCAAAATGGCAAAAAGTGTCTACAAAGAGTCACTGAGTGACGTATATACATGTGCCCTAAAATTGGTCCTTTCACACAAGAGACCGGCACTTTATTAACTAAGCTCTATTTTCCTACTATTTTACAAGAATATTTTACAATGATTTGGGATTATGCATCTAGAGGACTCCTCTAGTGCATTTACGTGGCTTGATGAAATTTCCTAAGACTTTGAAGAAGAATATGCCTATTAATTTGAAAATTTTTGGGGCTCCTCTTCTCTGCCTCTTTGCTCTGCAACACTCTCCCCCTCTTTGTCTCTGTCGTCCCTTGACAGGCTTTTGTCTCTCGTTTGTAACTCGTCTAAGATTTCTGAATACACGCACCCAGTGGTCGAAGAAGCAACAAGGACTATCAGACAATTGGTTATCTTATCTGACGTATGTCCTTTGCTTCTTTTTGCCCCTTGGTATTCCGTACATCACAAATTTGGGTTGTTGTATTCATTCGGGTTGCCACGCACACCATCAGTGGGAGGACTATTACCTGCCAAGTATTGTCTTGCACTTCTTCATGGATACTTCTTGGCCCTCGTCCGTCCTTCCCATGAAATGTCTTGGTTGTTATTGTTCTTTAATTCCATTCCTCACGACCTGGGTGTTTGGCGTTGTTGCCTGATGCGTGCCCCTATGGGGCTTTGGGCAGACAATGGTTCTTTTGCTTTATAATCTTCATTCTTTACTGAGTAGTTTTGGTCTTTGATTTTATTCTTCTTCTCTTCTTGCTTGATTCTCCTTCCATAGAAGGTAAAACATCTTGTTGATGTGATGCATGTTCCAAATATAACAAAGAATCTGGTTTCTGTTGGACAAATGGTTGACTAAGGATTACAAGTCGGGTTCAATGTTGATGGGTTATATGTAGAAGAGTACAAATAGGATGGATGATTGGTTGTCAAAGGAAACAAAGTGGGTAGGATGTTCACTTTAAATGTGAAAATTCCTAAAATGAACGCAACCATGTTTGCAAAAGGTGCAGGAGTTATTGCTGATATAGAGATCTGGCACAAACAAATTGGACATGCAAATCTGCAAAGGCTGAAATTGATGCAATCAAGGGAGATTGTCAATGGACTACCACATTTCAAAGTTGGAGAAATGCAAAAGGTATGTGTAGCATAACAATTTCGTAAACAGTCAAGAGCATCATTTCCGCATGACAAGCATGTTAGTGAGAATGTGCTAGAAATAGTACATACAGATGTTTGGGGTCCTACAAAGAGCACGTCTATGGGTGGTTGTAGATTTTATGTTACTTTCGTTGATGAACATACATGGAAAGTGTGGGTATATTTCATGAAAGAGAAGACTGAGGTGCTCACTTGATTCCATAATTTTAAAGCTATGGTGGAAAAGCAGATAGGGAAGTATATTCAGACATTAAGATATGATGCAGGAGCTGAATACATGTCAAATGAGTTCATCAATTTTCTAAAAAGTCATGGAATTTGATGTCAGTTTTCATGCAGGTACACACCACAACATAATGGCATTGCTGAAAGGAAAAAAATAGACATATTGCAAAAATAACAAGAGCCTTGATGTCTAAGAAGAATATGCCTCATTGTTATTGGGCAGAAGTTGTGCATACGGTTGTATACATCATGAACAAAACTCCAATTGCTATTGCACATCAAGTTACACCTGAAGGCAAGTTCACACGTAAAAAGCCAAACTTATCACATGTGAAAGTTTTTGGTTGTATTGCATATGTACATGTTCCAGATGAGTTGATGATGAAGCTTGATCCAAAAGCAAAAAAATGTGTCTTCATTGGATACTCCCTTGAGCAAAAGGGATATAAATGTTATAACCCACTCACACGATAGGTGGAGGTGTTCAAAGATGTGGTATTTGATGAAATGTCAAGCTTCTATGCAGATGCCAAAGATGGACTTAATCTTGAATCAAATGACAAAGAAAATGCTGAAAAATCAAGTGCAAAATCTCAAGTTTTGAGTGGACTAGATGAATCACCAAGTGATGGTTCCAACTCAAATCCATGGAGTGGAAGATTACATGGAAATTTCAGTCTAGCAAATTCATCAAATACATCCTAGAAAGGTAATGAAAAGCTTTCTGCTCATAGTAAAACATGTGCAAGTTTTGAAGACGTTGATGGAGATTCGAGCGGTTCAAAAAAGAGTCTTGATGAGTAAGTTGGATTGCCCTCTGTGATGACTCCAGTAAGAAAGGCACATGCAGATGATACACGAAGAAGTGACCTAGGACCAAGAAGATCTAGGAGGATGCGGAATTCAGTGCAATGATTGACATATGATAGTTACATGGCTCGTCATTATGGCTACATGAAAAAGGTAATACAAGATGTTGAGTCCTCTTCTTTTGAAGATGCAATCGGAAATGTAGATTGGGAAAAAACTATGGATGAGGAGATGGTTGCACTTTATGGAAATGATACATGCAAGCTGGTTCCATTGCCCCAAGGAAAGAAACCCATAGGCTACAAGTGGGTTTACAAGGTAAAGCACAATGGTGATGGTAGCATTAGTAGGTACAAAGCACGATTGGTAGCAAAAAAATATGCACAGACATATGGCATTGATTATGAGGAAACATTTAGCCCTGTAGCTAAAATGTCTACTATAAGAACACGTGTTGCATTAGCTATAGCAAAAGGATGTACTTTTCATCAGATGGATGTGAAGAATGCTTTCCTACATGGTGAGTTATAGGAAGAAGTATACATGGACCAGCCACAAGGATATGAAGATTCAAAGCATCCAAAATATGTTTGCAGGTTACAAAAGGCTTTGTATGAGCTTAAGCAAGCTCCTCATGCATGGCATGCAAGGATTTTTTATTACTTAACCATCATTGGGTTCTCTATGTGTGATGCATACCATTCACTGTATGCAAGGAAGGGTGATGGTGGCATCACAATTGTGGCTATTTATGTTGATGATTTGATTGTAGGTGGTGATAATGAAGAAAGCATTAAAGAGGTAAAGCAACTTCTTATGCATGAATTTGACATGAAAGATCTTGGTGTGCTACGCTATTTCTTGGGCATTGAGTTTATACATACAGAAATAGGTATATGGATGTCACAAAGGCAATATGCCTCGAGTATGCTGCATTTTCAATTGTCCTTAGGCTACATCTTGGCCAAGATAGGACATCAAGAAGTGTTTAGTTTATTAGATGAAAGACCAATCAAATCAACTTGCTTAGCTTTGAGAGATCAATTAAGCATGCACGAAAGTGATTGTGCATCTACTTCTACAGTGGAACCCTCACCTCCAAGTACTTCACCTTTGTTTACACCAATTATTAATCTCACACCTCCTCATCATCCATTGGAACTTTCAACTAACATCATTTCCATTGAGAGCCCTAGTGAGGAATTGAGCCCAAGAGTGACTAGTCAGAGTAATCAACCCAAAACTTCCCACATTAGAATATATCCCATTCAAGGAACCAGATAGGCATGGATTCGGAAAGATCAAGTAGCAGCATATCATCAACAAAAAAGCCATCTCCTACAAAGGAACCAACAATAGGTTAAGACTACAAGCCAAGCTGGATCACTAGGTCTATAGAAGATTGTTCAATTATGGATCCCAAAGAAACTGATTGCTGCTCTACCCTCAAGAACGCAAATATGGATTCCCAAATCAACTATGCCAACGGAGAAAACTAAACTAAAGACACAAGTGCAGAGGAAGTATCCATCCAAAATGAAGTCAAAGGAGCAAGAAAGACGCGATAACCCAAAACTGCAGAAACAAGAGTACATAGGGAAATCAACTCGAAGATATGTATGGCGAGCAAAGAAGAATCACAATACTACAACTACACAAAGCACAAGAGGAGACAAGGTTATAGTCAAGGACAACAAAATAAAGCTGATTTGGATACCCAAATCTTGATCGCCATCTACAAACCCGCCAACAACTTCTTCTTGCACACATCTTGAGTTCCATACACCTCGAACGTGCATGATAGGGCCACATTACAAGGACATGCATTTGTCACATAATTCTTCTTCTACTTATTAGTGATGCACATTTCCCTCCCTGGGAATAGGAGAGCACTTGTACAATAATCTCAAGAAAAAAATACTTAAAAATTAGAATAAAGCTTCGGCTATTCACGAACATTTTTGTTTTCTTTCAACAAAAATAAGAAAAATTATCTAAAACAAGAGAAATCCTAGATGGCTTCTGAAGATTCCGAAGCACATTCAAGAAGAGGTGTTAGAATTTCCATTGCAAAGTGTGACCAAGGTCAAAGGTCATTGGTTCCGTGAGGATAAACCTGTGGATGATTATCTTTTCTTAGTAACCATCAAGATTATGGACACAGACCATCACTCTAGTTATGTTTCAAGATTTCAAGGTTCTCCATGAGCTTACAAGAACTGTGAACACAATGACAAAAGCTGGAATCAAGAAATATGTTGAGTTACCCATTTGCAAGCCTGACTTCCAAAGGTGCACTCGGTAATGAATACTTTACAATCAGCCCTACGTAACCCCTCAATGCCAGAGGCAAAAGTACTGGATACAATAGGAGATTGGGTGATTATAAAATTCATGCATGACTTAATTAAAGAAACTTTTGGCTCAAAAAAAGATGGAACCACTGATTTGAAGGATGAACCCCGCAGAGCCAAAACACAGACTTTTTTGGACATCAATCACCCGGACATAGAAGATGAGGTTCGCCTCATTCATCAACATTTTTGTTTTCCCAATATGAATCGCTACACAACCCCATAGAAGATCATCGTACAACTCTTATCCCATGCTATCAGGCAGATTGGGAACCAGGTGAACGTGACACCGTATATCCAAGAGCATCTTTTTGAAGGTACAAAGGAGTGGCAACAGAAGAAATTCTTAAATGGCAGTATGGCATTAACAATCCTCATTTACCATGCACTAGGAAACTGAGAGCATCTGACCAAGATGCCCACATCTTTTGAAATGGCCAAGTACGCAAAGATGGTCACTATACCACGGAAGAAGAAAGAACTAAAGTTGGTGGAAGAAGCAGAGACCAATTCTCAGCCATGCATGAGAGGAACAAAAAGATTGTGAGAAATGATTAAAGGCGAAGAATCACTTCCTACTCCCAAAAGAGTGCATGTCCTGCCAAAGACCAAGCTTGAAGATTCAAAGCCTATTACAAAAGCAGAGCTGCAAGAAGCATTACAAGCAACTCATCAGTATATGGAAGGTCAAGTCAATCTGCCAATACAAGGGCATCATTAGTCCCATAAAGACATTCCTCAAGGAAAGAAATCATTGAAGTCTGACACCTATAAAGAATTGGATTAACAACCTCAAGTTCATCCTCATAAGCTAAAGAAGATCAAGAGACATCTATGCTGAATGTGGACATTAAAAGTGATTCAAAAGATGATGGTAATTGGGAGGAATTGAATCAAGTCACGGACGACTTTGGAGTGGAACGTACAAAGATAAACCAAACTCCTGATGACACTATCAAGGATACATCGAGGCAAGAATCACCTGAAGAAGGAATTCATGTATTCAAAATGAATGAAGAGATGAACATTAAAATCACAGAGACTCACTTAGATGGAGAGGCGCCAGTAAAGAGACTAAAGGAAGAAAAAGAACCAAAAAAGGTGGAAGAACTCGAGCCATTCAAACGAATCAGGGTTGTAGCAGAACCCTCTCCATTAGATGTCACCTTTCAAAGCAGTGCTACAAAATCGACCATAAATGAAGAAGAAGAAAGAGAGAGAGAAGTGCACGTTCAGATAAGACAACCACACAATGAAACTATACATGTGTAACAAGGCAAAGATGTTCGAACAGGGGAAGAACCAAGTATCCCGAAACCATGGTTAAATGTGGATGTAGCTCAATTAAAGCTTGTAGTAAAGCAAACGATACAAACGGCTATGGACACCTAGCAACAAATGCTCGAAGTGGATGTAGACTATGACAAATCTATGAGAGCAAGAAGCCAATTCTAGGTAATGAGCGAGAACTTATCTGCACAATTGATTCAAGTCCAAAAGGCACTCGCGACAAAGGAAGTAGAAGCTCAAAAAGCCAAGGACAAATACACCACTTTAACTACGGAGAACCAGAAGCTCCGAGATCAATTTAAAGAGCTACAAAGCAAATATGAAGTAGGTGAAGCGGAAAAAGGAAGAATGATTGCTAGAAGTAAGTTGCTTGAAACTCAAATCAAAGTATAATGGAGGAAGCAGTCAATTTAAGAAAAAGAAATAAAGAACTTATGAATGCCATACCATGCAACCAACCCATAGAAGCACAAGCGATGACCGAAAGCGACACAAAGGCATCGGAAGATCAAATTGCGAAGTATGAAGATCAGCTGAAACAAGAGCAAGCTATCAAAGAAGAATGAGAAAGAAAGTATATGCATGACACTAATGAACTCAGAAAGCAATGGAAATTGGCTGAAGACAAACTTCTTGTGGTATATAATGAAGACGCCGATCAAATAGCTGCCATAGGAAATGAACGTCTGACTGCCAAAGACGCACTAACAAAGGCTACCAATGAAATCAAAGAAAAGGATGAACTCATTGCATAATTAGAAGCTCAAATAAAACAACAGGCAACAACAAGGACACGAGTAGTTCCAAGCTCCAAAGAGACTACTGTGGAGACTGAGGTACGTCCTCCTTCTCCCCCCATGCATGATTCACCTATCAAGGAGGGAGTAGAGCAAAAAATTGAACAAAGTGATCGAACTATTGTAGAACTAAGCCGATCGGAACGAGCACTACTGGTGTCCCAGCTTATAGAACAATTTGAAGATCAAGTGATTAAAGTTATGAAAGAAGCACAGATCGAGAATAAAAGCCTCGAGCAAATTTTGAAGCCATTCAATATACCTTATGACTTGCTAAAAGAAGAAACGTGACAATATATCAAGAAAATGACTAATTAAGAACCAGATTAGGATCTACAATTCGCTTTACAGAGAGTTATGTATACATAGGCCGAGTTTGACAAAGCAGATCCGATTTGGAGGTGCAAATTTTTGGAAATGAATCCAACTTTACGGGTACATTGGGAAGCAACACCATATGTACTTCACGTGAATCTTGCTTTTTGCCCAGTCCCATGAAGACGTACTTGGATGCAGTTTTGAGAAGCACAGTGCCAAGGTACATTAAATAATCAATGGCTAAATTATCCGTTATTGCCTAGTCCTCTCCAAAACTATCTGCCAACAGAAGAGTACATGGTAAAGACCATAGAATTTTGGCTATCCAGATATGCCATAGTGCCAGATTTAACTATCAAAATGACAATTAAGATATTGAGCATGCTCCTCATAGTTCTAAAGGTATTCAAACATGCGTAGTATACATTTTTAAATTTTATCGGCATTAATCAAGGAGCAGATGCTTTAGTTTTCGATTTGTCTACAACTCCAAGCAGACTTACGATTATGGCACTATATTCATGCCTCATGTTCCTTCCGAGTCCATACATGCAAACCTTTGAGGAAGCGTTTTTAATAGGATTTTTTGAGCTGGACTCAAAAATTTTTATGAAGATCACTTCCAACTTAAATGCCAAATTGGTAGCCTATGAACTGAGCTTCTTTACAGATCATAGACAGGCACCAGACGATGGAGTCAAATTATGTCAATGGCATGAACTAATGGTATTTGAAGCTAATTTGCTAAATCACGGAGAGCAGAAAGTGATTCAATCATACTCATGCCACTGAATTCTAAAGCTTGTCGGGGACAACATAGTTTAGGAGGGGGTGGTGTTGAGGGAGAGTCAAGCAGAAAGAAAAGACAAAGAAGATCAAGACAGAAGCTTCATTAAATAGAATATATTTGAAGACATGTCTTTGTAGAAAGCCCCATAGGGGCACACAACATCCATCTCTGCAAAGAGCCCCGTAGGGGCACATGATAGTGGGACATACGCAACAGGCAAGGACGGATCTAGGCCAACAACTACCCATGAAGAGTTGCAAGAAGATATCCGCGGATCCTAAGCCCTGGAAGGTGCTTCAACATCTTGATCTTCAGGGGGTCTAGATCGAAGGCTGAAAATCCAGTATACATCAAATTTTTTCAAGTTCATTGATTTTCCAGTTATTATGTGATGTTTTGACCGAGAAAGAGTTATAAAATGTGCATGTTTTTGATGATTTAATTGGTTATGGGATGTGAAATAGGTTTGATCTTTAAAACCCCGGAACACCTGAGTTTACCCCATGAAAAACCGAACCTAGATCCTTAGAAACCCTTGGAGTTTAGGTCCTAAATGTAAATGGACCCTTGAATTGACATTCTTGACTTAATTGTGGACAAAATCCTAATTTCCCTGATCGAAACCCCTAGCTTGGACCCTTATAATCGGTTTTTACCATAGGTCAAACCGTAGGTCATACCTTTCGTACGGTGCATGCGGTGAGAAGAAATAAATAGGCATAAAGAATGCAACAGGGTTGGAGGAATGCAAACAAAGAAGTAAACAAGGTCCTTCCAACATCTGGAGGCGGATGCAACAGGTCCCGAGTTATGATCAGTTCCTTGATCGTTGGTAAAACTATATCATTATGACTTCCACAGGAGCTAGCAGTGGTCAACTATAAAGAGGCTATCAGTTATTAAGGAACCAAATCGACTACATGCACAGAGCTAGAGACCAGAAGCAAAGCCTATCAAGGGATAACAGAGACAAAGAGGGGGAGAGTGTTGCAGAGCAAAGAAGAGCAGAGATGCAGAGAAAAAATTTTCCGATTTGGACACTTTATTTTTGTAACATACTCACTTTGTAATACATTTCCCGATGTAAATGCACTAGAGGAGTCCTCTAGATACATATCCATAAATATCTGTATCATTACCCTTGTAAAGTAGTAGGAAATTAGTCTTTTAGTCAATAAAGTGTCAGTCTCTTGTGTGAAAGGACCATTTTTAGGGCACATGTATGTAAGTCATTTTGTGACTCTTTGTAGAGACTTTTTGCCATTGTGAGAATCAAGAGCACAAAATTTCGAATTTGTGTCTTCTCCTCTCTGTATCTTCTTCCTGTGAGCTTGCATGCGTGTGTGATGCTTGAAAAGAGTGCTTTGAAGGGTTGTCTATCCATGGTAGTGCTTATTTGTTGTTGGTAATGTGTGTGGGAAGTGTAGGAAGTGTTGAAGCGTAGGTAGGTCATTCCCGCGGCTAAATATTTTGCTCATAACTTGAAGTAGAAGTGTCAGAATCGAGTGAAAATACCACCATTGGATGCATCTTCTCAAGAGCTTTGAAATGAACTTTGTATTTGCTATATTCCGAGTTTGGAGCTGAGAGAAAAGCTCGATTTACTGTTGGCTGCTATTCTAGGTATCGTGACACCATAGCCGACCATGAAAGCTTTGAATGTGATAGTTTACTCTTGTTTGGACCTTTGTTAGCTCACATTTGCATTGACCGTCATTTGAATGCATGTCCTCATACACTCGGCTAGGTTAAGATACTTCTTGGATTGATAATTAAAACTTGTAATCCCCACTATATGCACTTGTACGGGATAGAGGTATAGTCTCCTTCTTCTCAAGTCCCTAACTCGATACTTAGGTACACAGTAACCCATTAGGATTACATGCATATATTCAAGCGAAGGGGAGAAACCTCCTAAAGAGGGAAAAAAGTGCCCCGATGGTCCTACTGTGTTTACACACATCACTACCAAAATATATCAACAAATCCTTCCCAGGAGTGATGCGGTGGACAAGGATCTCACACTCATGGATAAGGAAGTGCCAAGCTATGTGGAATCAATCCACAAAATGAAGTAAGCCCAAAGCTTTACAGAAAGCTTCAAACTTCTTCCCAGGCAGATCCTTTGTGAAAAGGTCTGCAATGTTCTCTTGTGTGGGCACATATGCCAAACTGATCTCTCCAGTAGAGAACCTCTCTCTGACATAATGATAGTGCACCTCAATGTGCTTTTTGCATGCATGGAACATAGGGTTCCTCACAAGTTCTAGTGCACTCTTCCCAATGACCAACTGGGTCCAAGAGGAAGCAAAGGTGACAAGCAAATCTCCATGACTTGAATCAGGGTTGATATGGCTATGGTCAAAATTGGGATCCGATCGGCTTGCCTTTATGGAGAAAGCATCAAGAACCAGCTCCTATACTGACCATATCCCTACAACAGACCACCAATAGCAACCCGACAAGCTTTGCAAGGCTTCCATAGCTTGACACCTACACTCTTTTAGAAGTAGGAGATTGAATGCATAACCTCTCTGTAGCAGATGTAACGTATACCTGTGTGAACTTAGCTCTCAAAGAGAGAGAGAGAGAGAGAGAGAGAGAGAGACAGAGAGAAAGAGAGAGAGAGTAGCAAGGTCACTCTCTCTAGCTACAGACTTACTCCCCAATTCTCTTTGAGAGCAACATCGACATAAGAACTCTCTCTAGAGCTATGACTAACTCAACACCTGCGACCCATGAGAGAGCATCTCTCTCCTCCACTCCGCACCGATACCAGAAGTGGGGACCACTTGCGCTTGTCTCAAGATCAGTACCAAAAATGGCTTGCACATCTTTCAAAATTGGTGTGGGAGAGTGAATGGAGCCACCACATTTTTTTTTGAGAATGAATGATAAGTGATTGCATCACTGATGATGTATTCGGGTTTGACTGATGTGTTAAGTGAGGAATCATCCGATTGAGGTATCTTTGCAATCTACAGCACGTGAAAATGTGCCAGTAGCTTGACTTTAATCTTTATTAGCTATAGTTAGCATCTGGCAGATTATGGGCATTGCACATCGTTGAGAGAATAGCAGAGGGAGAGAGATAAGCGGGATCTTTTTGCCTATTTTTGTCTGCCACAACTCAAGTGGAGCTAGTTTTCAAGATCATGTATGCATGCAAACTACCAAAGCAACTGGGATTTTCTTCGCTAGGACTTTATCACATTCAAGGTTTCTTGTCTTCCAACTTGACCAATTACTCGAGGAATTTGCATTATCTCCAAACTCAAGATGCATGTGGTCAAATAACAATCATACGTCTCAATCCAATATCTTCACAAAGAAAAATGGTTCTTAAATGATTGACTCCATTACATCATGGAGAAAGGTCGTTGAAGTTTTCAAATCCTCATGAACACCTTTAAATTGTAATGAACAAACAAGCCTTTTATCCTTTAGTTTTACCCTTAATTTTGGCACTTTCATAAAGGGGTTTTGTTGTATTCTTAAAGGGTTGTTACCGCCTTCCTCAAGGAAACAATTAGGCACTTTGATCGGCCTTCATTTGTAATCATCACAAGAGCTTATCTCATAGCTCAATTTGGCACTAAGTGTCCCCTCATTGTACATCAAACAATATAAGAAAAGACTTTGGGTGTGTGTGCAATTGTGGGTTGGAGGATAGTCTAGCCCACCCACAAAGTGATTCGGTTGTCGTGCCTACTAAAGCTATTTTGGTGTGCAATAGGCTACTCTAAGCCCCCCAACCCCCCCTCCAAGGTGCCTACTTCAATTGCTGTGCGAGAGTAGGGCTATTCCATGCCTCCCAAGGATTCCCAGTGTGGTACCAAGCCTTTCAATTTCTTTCCAAATTTTGTGATTATTTTCAAGTAATTTCTTAGCACACATGTCTTTGAAAGTGTTTTTAAACACTTGAAACTTACTCTTGCAAAGCACAAACTCACTTCTTTACGAGTTCAATCTCACTCAAACTTTGTAATGTCAAAGAGTGATGGAAAGATGTAATGAGAGCATATCTGTACACCAATCTCCTTGAAGATAATAGAGGGGTCCAAACCTGAACCCAATAAGGCTAGCAACCTAGAATCATGGCATCTCTTGAATGTTAAGGATAAAAGGTCATATGCGAATGTCTACTTGCCTATGATGAACTGATCAAAGGGCACATCACGACATGTAAAACATCCAAAGAACCTTGGGACACTTTAGCAGCCTTACACGAAGATAAAACACCCTTGAGAATCTATGCTTTAGAAGTAGAATTCCATAATCTAACTATTCGGCTGCAAGATAAAATCACAAAAGTCATAGCTCAGTTTGAAGACTACCAATGCAAGTTAGCACTTTGTGGCCGACAAATTTCCAGTGAAGATATGGCCATCAGGCTACTTAACAAACTACCTAGGTCATATGAGACCTTTGTAATGACCTTGTACAATCGAGGGCAAGTTCTAACTTGGGAAGAAGTCTGTCGTCTTTTGCTCCTTCACAACTCGTGAGCTAAGTCGACCTCCTCCCAAGAGACTACAATGAAGGCCAAAGGGCCCTTTAACAAAGGAAAAAAATACTAGTCATCATACAAACAATGGACCCAAGCCAGGATTGACTACTTCCTCCAAGAACTATACTTGTAAATTTTGTGGAAAAACGGGTCATTTAGAGAAATTCTGCTATAAGAAGAAACATACCTCAAAGGCTTCTAGTTCTAGGCACTCATCCAAACCTTCACAGCACATGTCACATTGCTCTAGTGAAGAACTATTTATCTCTACTGAGGCAAATGCTCTAGTTACATATAGCTCCCCTCACAAATGGATCTTTGACAGCGGAGCGACCTTGCACATGTGTAAAGATAAAGATTCTTTTCAAGAACTTGAAGAACACACAGGTGAAGTGTACCTTGGAAATAGGTCGATTATAGATCACCAACACTCAAGGGGAATCCAAAAATCACTTTCAAATGTGTTATTTATTCCCAATTTATGCATGGACTTGCTGTCAGTAAAAGCAATTACTGATCATAACAAACAAGTGTTGTTTGATAACACCTCTATCAAAGTCATTGATCCTCATTTGAAAGACATAATCACTCAAGGCGTTGAAGAGAAGGGCTTATATAAATTATCTTGTTTTCTATCCAAGGAATCACTATCTAGTTTATGGCACCAAAGATATGGCCACACCTCCTATTTACCAGGAATTTCTTCATCACAGATAGTGAAAGGATTGCCAGACTTGGGCAACTCAATGATGTCTGCCATGCTTGCACTCAAGGCAAGCAACATAGGGCTCCTGTTCCAAAGGAAGCGTCGACAAGAGCTAGGAACCCTTTAGCCCTTATCCACATGGAACTTTGTGGACCCATGAACACCCCGTCTCTCAGTGGATCACTCTACTTCTTTCTTTTAGTAGATGAACACTCTCGCTACATTTGGGTGTATTTCTTGAAATCAAAGGTAGAAAGTTTTACTCGTGAATGGATCACCCAAGTGGAAAATGAAGCTTCCAAGTTCGTTAAGACCATCCAATCAGATGGAGGTGGTGAATTCATAAATCACAACTTTGAGAACTTCCTCAAACAAAAAGGGATCAAACGACAAGTTACTCAACCACACACTCCATCCCAGAATGGAGTAGTTGAGAGGAAGATATGAAGTGTGATGGAAATGGAAAGAACCATGCTTCACAACAAAGATTTACCCTAGAAGTTTTGGGCAGAAGGAGTAAACACTTTTGTGCATATATTGAATAGAGGCTTCACCAGTGCATTGCACAACAAGACAACCTTTGAAGCCTACTATGGAAGAAAGCCTAATGTCAGTTACTTTCGAACATTTGAGACTGAAGCATTTGTTTATGTACCAAAAGAAGATTGCAACAAGTTACAGTCCAAGTCTAAGAAGCATATATTCATCGGCTACAGTGAACAATCAAAAGCATATAGAATGTACGATCTTGAGAACCACTCCATCACAATTTCAAAAGATGTTATCTTTAATGAAGCTTCAAGATATGCAACCAAAGATCCAAACATAAGTTTTAGTCCACCGATCAATACTTCAGAGGGGGACACAATTTTTTCAAAGCAAACATCAGAGGTAAGTACTTCACACCCACCCAGAAGATCACAAAGACTTATTGACAAGAGACAACAAGAACAAAATCATTATGTCAATTATGCCTTGATGCATCAGATTCAACAAATCCCAGAACCTTCTAACTACAAAGAAGGTCAAGGAAAACCTGAGTGGGAAGAAGCTATGCAAGTGGAAATGGATGCAATAGAGAAGAACAAGATTTGGACTCTTGTTCCTAAACCCACAAATCATCAAGTTATAGGAGTCAAGTGGCTCTACAAGGTCAGATATAAATCAGATGGAACATTAGATAAGTACAAAGCAAGGCTGGTAGCTAAGGCATACAACCAACAAAATGGCATTGACTATGAAGAAACCTTTGCTCCTATTGCAAGATTCACAACCATAAGCATCATCTTAGCACTAAGTGCTCACTTTAAGCCCATTAACGAACTGGACGTCAAAAGTGCATTTCTTAATTGAGATCTTCAAGAAGAAGTATATGTTGGCCAACCTGAAAGTTTCAAGTTCAAAGGAAAGGAAGATCAAGTCTACAAGCTTCACAAAGCACTTTATGGACTTAAGCAAGCTCTTAGGGCATGGTATGAAAAGATTCACAAGTTCTTCAAAGATAAAGGATTTCAAAGAAGCAATGCTGATGCAAACTTATACATCTATAAGAACGAGTCCTTAGTAGCCATCATTAGCCTCTATGTAGATGATTTGATCTTGACAAGTTCAGATGAAGAACACATCCAATTCATCATCACACAACTTCACCTTGAGTACTCTATGACAGATCTTGGACTACTTCACTACTTCTTGGGTATGGAAGTTTGACAAACAAAAGAAGGCATATTTGTTTCATAGAAGTACTACTCTAATCTTCTTTCCAAATATAACATGGAACAGTGTCGCTCAATATCTACACCACTTGATCCAAACATCAAGCTCACACTGGAGGATTCATCATCACTTGTGGATGTGCATACTTATCGATAACTTGTTGGCTCATTACTCTACCTTGCCAACACTAAACCAGATATTACCTATGTAGTTGGTATACTCAGTCAGTTTGCACATCAGCCTCGTCCAACCCATTGGGATGCTGCTCAAAGACTACTTCGATACCTAGCCCTCACTCGACATCATGGTCTTTGGTATAGAGGGGGCATTGAACTTGCCAGATATTCAGACTCAAATTGGGTTGGTGATCCTGATTCTCGATGGTCTACTTCTGGGTGCATATTCTTGCTTGGCTCAAGACCTATCTCTTGGGCAAGTAAGAAGCAGCCTACAGTTGCTCTATCATCCACTGAGGTCAAGTACCAAGCATCCAGCTTTGTAGCATGTGCGGCCATGTGGCTTCAATGTTTACTATCTGACATTGGTGTTTTGTAGGTTACTTTGACACACATGTGAACGTATAGCCAGTCAGCCTTGGCCATCACCAAGAATCTAGTATTCCACGCTCGGATGAAGAATATCGAGATCCAGTACCACTTCATCCATGAGAAGCTCGTGTCTCAAGAGATTGCTTTGGAGCAGTGTACCTCTCAAGAGAACTTGGCGGACATGTTCATGAAGGCTCTACCTCCAGTTCTGCTCTAGTGCTTGGTGGACCTCTACAACATTCAACCGCTCCAAAATGGAGCTACAGAGGGGGTGTTGACGACATGCTTGCTCCTATATCATCTACATTTTGTATCCATATAAGTGCATCTCCATTTTGTATCTAAGAGGCACTCCATTTCTAGTTTATTTCCATTTTATATTGTATTTCCTTTGTATTTGGGTACCTTGCCATTCACTTCTACCATTGTATTCATTCTCCTTTTAGGGGAATTATCCCACATGAGATGTACTTTTGAGAGACCCTCCCAAATCTATATAAGGAGGGACTCTCCCCCCATTTGTACTTCGTTAGAAACTTGAGGAGCCTACTCCATGCTCTGGAAAGGTCATTTCTAATCCACATGAGTTTACCCATTTCATGGTCTACTCATTTTGAGTCTCACACATTCTTTCTTTTGCAAGTACACTCTTCTTTTCATTTTGCTTCCATGCATGTACTCTCTACAGAGAAGATCAGAGAGTAGTACAACACCTGATAAGCGCAAAAAGGTGGTCCACCTAGTGTAGACACTTCCTATTCATGGCAGGTCTAGTTGCAAAGGAGTGGAGGTGATGGAGGAGGATATTTGAGCATGCTTGTTGTTTGACTCAGTCATTGTGGTCACCTCAGTTTGGACCACATGACTTGGTTAAAATTCATGGTAGTGTATACAGGACCAAGGTTGTCAGTCATGATAGATGACTTTACCACTCACAATTTCATAAATATGCTCTGGTCAAAAAGCTAAAGATTCCCCAACAACCCAATGCACATAAATACATAGTATCTATGATGCAAGGGGAGGATAAGAGGATATGGGGATTATAGTGACCACATGGACTTCCAAATTATGAATATGGAGAGGATAGAATTGTTATTAGGAAGCGAGTGGCTATGTGGGTTGGGAGACACACTTACATGCAGTTACCAAAACAACATCCTTGCGTTCAAAAGAAATGGAAATAAATTTTGTATATAAGGAGAGAGAGATGAACCTAGTGCACCTCTCATCTCATCTTTAGAGTTGTATAGTCTTTGTCATTTCCAACATGTATAGGAGATCTTTTTATGGGAAAATTTTTGAGCATTGTATATACATTTCATCTGATGTATATTTTCATGCTAGAAATGTAAATATGGACATGAGTTTTTACTATTCTTTCTTGCAAGAGTGTGTTGTTAAGGTTTTAAAGATCTTATGTTTGAATTTAGAGGTTTTTTTCCCACTGACTTACCTAGAGGGCTACCACTTGAGAGAGGGGACATTGAACATGCTATTGAGGTAGTTACTAAGACTAAACCTATTTGTAAGCCACCTTATACGCTTAGTGTTTCTCAACATGAGGAGATTGAGAGGCAATTATACGATTATTTAGACAAGGGCTTTGTTAGACCTGGTAACTGGCCTTGGGCATCACCAATGCTCCTAGTTAAGAAGAAGTATGACTGCATGAGATTATGCATAGATTATAGAGCACTAAATAAGGTAACTATCAAAAATAAGTTTCCAACGCCTAGGTTGGAAAAACTATTTGATCAGTTACATTTGCCACTTTCATGAAGCTCATGAATAGTGTATTACAGCCTTATCTAGCATAGTTTGTAGTAGAATTCCTAGATGATATTCTGATTTATAGTGGATCAGAACATGAGAACTTGGAACACTTAAGAAAAGTATTCCAAGTGTTAAGGGAAAATTCACTCTTTGCTAAGCAGTCAAAGTGTGAATTTTCAAAACAAAGGTTAGATATCTTGGGCATATAGTCTCCCAAAATGGAATCCAGATGGATCTTGAAAACATAAGGGCTATTATGGAATGGCCACATCCCAAGAACCTAGAAGAATTGTAGATCTTTCTAGGTTTATCAGGCTTCTATCAAAGATTCATTAAGAATTATGCCAAAAGTGTTGTCCCGATGACGGAACAACTTAAAGGGAAAGAGAAAGCCTTTCATTGGGGAGATGAATAGAAGCAAAGTATGGAGAAGTTGAAAGTAGCAATTGCTACAGCTCCACTTTTACATATAGAAGATCCCAATAAACCCTTTGTGGTTGAGACAAATGCAAGTGCTCTTGTTATAAGAGCAGTTTTAGTTTAGGATGGTCGACTAGTAGCTTTTGAGAGTAAGAAGCTAGAACCGGCTCAGAAGAATTGCACTATCTATGAGAAGGAGTTGTATGCAATTGTCCATGCTTTGAAGTAGTGATGTCATTATTTATATGGTGCCAAAGTCACGATAGTGTTTGATCAAGAGAGCATAAAGTGGTTCTCTAATCAAACATACCATAAAGGTCATAAGGCCCGATGGGCAGAGACCCTTCAAGAGTTTAATTATGAGCTTAGGTATAGGAAGGGAAAGTTTAATGTAGTGGCTGATTCACTTACCTGCATGCCTATGCTCAAGGTATGAGTTTTACTCAGATAACTGGTGAGCTACTTGAGTCCATTAGAGGGAAATGTATGCTTGATCCTACATATTCCAAGATTTCGGAAGCCATAGAGAATGAGGATCATGATGCATGGGTTTCTAGTGAGGATGGAATATCGATGGGTACTCAAGAAGGATTTAAGTGAAAGAATTACAATATCCATGATGGATAACTTTTGTATAAAGGCAAGGTGTGTGTCCCTAGAGATCTTGAGATGAGATGGAACATTTTGTATGAGTGTCATGACATAGCTAGTGCGGGACACCTAGGAGTTAACAAGACTTTTACTGGCTTGGACTTCATAACGACATCCTAGAGTATGTGCTTAAGTTTATTAAATGCCAAGTCAATAAAGCTGAAAGGTTGAGGACTAGAGGACTACTTCACCCATTGGACATTCCCAACGGGAAGTGGGAGAATATCTCCATGGATTTCATAGTTGGATTACCTAAGACACAGAGAGGGCATGACTCTATTTGGGTAATTGTGGATAGGTTAACCAAAATGGCTAGGTTTATTCTGAGACATACTACAGTGAAGACACATGAGTTGACTAGACTTTTTTTGGAGAACCTATACCGATTACGTGGTCTTCCCTTAGACACAGTTTCTGATCGGGATAGGAAGTTCACTGGCCAATTTTGGAGAGCACTCTTCAAAAGGTTGGATATGAAACTTAGCATGAGTACAAACGAGCATCCACAGTCGGATGGGCAAACAGAGAGGGTTAACCAAATCCTAGAGGATATGCTTTGAGCATACGTGAATGAAAGGAAAACTAAATGGGAAGAGTACTTACCTATAGTAGAGTATGTATATAATAGTGCCAAGCACTCTTCCACTTGGCATAGTCCATTTATGCTTATGTATGGGTTTCAACCAAGAGCTCCTCATGTAGTAGGATTGCAAATGAGAAAGTTCAAGCTGCAAAGGACTTCTTGGAAGAGATGAACAATATGCTTAGATTTTCTAAGGATAGTATTATGAGAGCTCAGGATAGGGCTAGAGCCTATGCTGACCCTCAAAGAAGAGACATCAACTTTGAGGTAGGAGAGTGAGTCTATCTTAGAGTTCCATCTAAATTTGAAACCATGAAGACATGACCTTGTCCAAAACTATCTCCTAGGTATTGTGGACCTTTCCAAATACTTAAGAGAATATGAAAGATGGCTTACCAGCTCCAACTTCCAGAGAATAGTCAAATCCATCCAATATTTCATGTTAGCTAGCTTAAGAAAAGGCTAGGTGAATCTGACAACCTCATTCCAGATAGTGAGGTAGTAGAGCCTTTTTCTATTCAATCTATTCCACGTGAGCCTAAGAGCATACTACACACTCGAGAGAAATGGACGAGAAGTCACTTACATAAAGAGTGTCTAGTAAAGTGGAAAGATAGTTCAGAAGATAGTGCCACATGGGAGCGGGTTAGCACTCTTCAGAGACGGTTTCCCACTTTTAGATTACCTTCCCAAGAGTCTTCTTAAGGGAAAGGATATGGGGAAACAACATGGAGATATGACCATGTATTTTTGGTACATGAGGATATAGTGGAAGTGTTGCTACTTTAAATTCTCTCTTTCTCATAGACCTTCCAACACCATTTTTGAGGACAAAAGTGGAGTTAAGGGATAGGCATGCGATTAAGTGGAAATGCCACTACATTAAATTTTCCCTTCCTATACCTAAGCTCATAGTCGAATTCGTGAAGGGTCTCTACCCAATGGGCCTTATGAAATTTAAGGTCAATTTGATTAGAGAGCCACTTAATGCTCTCTTGATCAAACACTATCATAACCTTGGCACCATACAAATAATGATGCCACTCGTTCAAAGCATGGACAATTGCATACAACTCCTTTCCATAGATAGAGTAATTTTTCTGAGATGGTTCTAGTTTCTTAATCGCGAATGCTACTGGTCTAGTCAACCAACCTGATTTGACACTACTCCTATAGCAAAATCACTTGTGTAAGAATCAAGCACAAATGGGTGATTGGGATATGCTATATGTAATAATGGGGCTATAGCTATTGCTACTTTTATCTTCTCCATACTTTGCTTATATTCACCTCCCCAATGAAAGGCTTTCCCTTTCCCTTTAAGTTGTTCCATCACTAGAATAGTAATCTTGGTATAATTCTTGATGAATCTTGGATAGAACCTAGATAAACCAAGGAAGATCTATAGCTCTTCCAAGTTTTTAGGATGTGATTATAACATAGTAGCTCGAACCTTTTCAAGATCCATCTAGATTCCATGTTTGGAGATGATATGTCCAAGATATTTAACCTCATGTTTGAAAACATTACACCATTTCTTTGGCAAATATATTGATATATTTGGGTGGTGATGTGTGTGAACACACTCGGACTGCCGAGACACTTTTTTCCCTCTTTAAGAGGTTTTTTTCCCCTGGCTTGTATATACGCCTATAGCCCTAATAGGTCACTTATCTATGCACATTCTAGTGGTAATACATTCAATATTGTGTGTTGTACTCCTATCTTCTTCTCCTTCCTTGTGATGTTTGCATGCTTCCATAGACCTCGAACTCCAAGAGTTGGTATCAAAGCACGTCGCCGCTTCATCTAGGGCAGCATCGACACCCCTCCATTCACAGTCTTAGAATCGCACGAAATTTGGTGAGCATACTCAAGCTCATTAGGAGATCTAAACAACTTTGCTATGTGGTGCTGAAATCGCGATCTGAGCTCGTTTCGGCCTCCAAACGCACTATCGCTTCACTTTTGTAGTAGGCAATTTTGTCTTTTTGTGCCAAAGATATATAAAGGTTTTGGTTCACCAGCAATATAAGCATTTCGAAGTCTGCTACAAGTTTAGCAGAACTCGATAGGGTAGTTCTATTCATCTTTTTGAGATACAATCATTTTTCTGCATCAAGGTATTTTAGCCTATGGGCATGGCCGAAAGTAGTGATGTATTCCGTATGTTGGCTATTGAGGATATGTTGGACGATACCAATTACCCATTATGGGCTTATATGATGTGTCATGTATTGGTTGCAAAAGGACTGTGGAATATTGTGTAGGGTGTTGAAAAATGTCCTATTACACCTGCAAACATAGTTGCTAAAGGTGATGTAGACAATGTTGAAGATAACGATATTCTTCATGTTCCAGTTCGTGTTGCAGTTCTTGCTACACATAACAGCAAATTTGTTGGGATGGCAAAGATGCTCAAGCACATGCATTGATAGCCTTGTCTGTCAAACATGCCATTATTCCTCACATTTGCTCTTGCAAAACATTTTATACCACGCAAGGAATGAGGCTTGTTTTGCTTACCTCCGAAAACACTTGGAGAGTGAGCACATGAATGAAGGTGATTCTATGGATAGTTTTTTGACAAAGATCAAAGATTTGAAAGAACAATTGATTTTTGCTGATGAAGTCTTGCTTGATAGTTCACTTGTGCAGACTGTTCTAAATGGTCTTCCCGATTCATATCAGAGTTTTGCTTCTACTCTTCGTTCGATGATGAAAGGCAAGCCAAATGCCTTAACATTTGAGGATTTAGTCTCTGTTCTGTTGTAGGAAGATAAGTTTGGGCAGAACAGGACCATTATGCATGTTGCCAATCAATCTTTCTTGGCTAGTCAGAAGGGCAAAGGTAAATGGAGCTCTTTTAGTAGTAATAAAAAATCTGTTAATTCTGCACAATCGAAGAAGGAAGACAGAGAAGAGAAGAAAACAGAAAAACAAAAATTGTTTTGCAAATACTGTAAAGGAAATGATCATGTCATAAAGAGCTATCCAAAACTCGCTGCTAAAGGGGCAAGGCTAGAAGTTGCTGCAAAGGCCTCTACACCCAAAACAGAGTCTCCTAATCTTGTGCAAAATGAAGAATGGGCATTTACCAATGTTTGCAATTATGACTCATCTTCTCATGAAGAGTGTATGTTTGCAGTAGACTTAGATGTTTGCTACTTTGATAGTGAGGCAACCAAACATATTACCTTGCAACATAGTTTCTTCACTTCACTCGAGCGTGCCTCTATAGAACATACTGTTACATGCACCAACAACTCCTCTTATCCTGTTATGGGAGTTGGTAAGATCATTCAGACTATTGCTGATGGTAGTTCTTTTACATTGTGAGCTTTATTTGTGCAAGGGATCAAGAAGAATCTCTTATCACTTTCAAATTTAGCCAAGATTGGCTTGGTTGTGAAATAAGTTGATGACACATGTATATTTCATGATCTATCAAATGGCAATGTCATTATTTCTTCTAGCATTTTTACATCATGGGCTATATAAACTCATAGACTATGAAAAATTTGTGAATGATTCATCATGTGCAGTACATGATTCTTAGGCTATGTCAGATGCAAAGCTATGGCATGCAAACTTTGGTCATTTGAATTTTGCTAGTTTGCTACACCCGAGAAAATTTGAAATGGTGTTCTCTCTACCCAAACTTGAGGCACCTTGTAAACATATATGTGAAGGCTGTATTTTTGGCAAAATCCAGCGTTCCTTATCCCCCAAAGATGGCTCAATTTGAGCTAGTCAAAAATTGCGGCTTATTCACACTGATGTCTGTGGCCTTATGCAGACACCCTCTTTTGCAAATTATCTTTACTTTGTGACCTTGATTGATGATTTTTCTAGACATGCATGTGTATATCCATTGAAATCAAAGTCCGAAGTGTTTATGTGCTTCAAATAGTTTTTGGTTTTGGCTAAAAATCTATCAGCATGTAAAATGGGCACCCTCCATTCTGATCAAGGGGGGGATATATGTCTTCTGACTTTAATGCATTTTTGGCTGAATGTGGGATAAAACATCAGTGTACCGTGCCATATACACCTCAACAAAATGGAGTTGCTGAACAAAAGAACAGGTCACTCGTGGAGATGGCGAGGGTTATGGTCAAGAGTCAGGCCTTACGACATAGTTTCTAGCTTGAGGTTGTTATGTGTGCAGCATATGTACTTAACATGTGTGCCACTAAAGCATTGTAGTTTGTCACTCCATATGAGGCTTGGCATGGTCGTAAGCCATCTATTGCTCATCTACGTGTTTTTGGTTTTCTAGCATATGCATTAGTGTCTGAACAACAATGCAAGAAATTGGATAATAAAGTAGTGAAATGTATTTTTGTTGGGTATAGCTTTCAAAGTAAAGGCGATCATCTATATCATCCATAGACTAAACGCATTTTGGTTAGCCATGATGTTGTTTTTGTGGAAGATGCTATGCACCATTACTTTCATGTACGAAAGAGATATCTGTTAGCTCCAAAGACATGTATGATACCTTGCTACCTCTTTTTATAGTTGGATAGTCTAGTGCTGGTCCTAATGAGGAAACTTCTCAACCTTTAGAAGTTTCATGTGATGATGCAGATCATTCCACTTCTGATGCAGATTTACATGATGCACTTGTTGATGAGAGAGTATATATCACGGAGGTAAAAACTATGCCAACATGGCTGGTGTAGACTTTGCATGATAGAAAACTAGATGCATCTCAATCATATCGTACTCGTTCAAGCTCTCATAGTGTTTCTTTTGCATTAGATTGCTATGTTATGGCTGCCTCTATTCTTTATGATGAGAATAAACCTCTTTCATTTGATGAAGCACAAGATTCAGAAAGTTGGATGGTTGCTATGCAATTGGAATATGATTCTAGAATGAAGAATGCTATTTTTATGTGAATTGCCTCCTGACAAGAAGGCCATTGACACTAAGTGAGTATACAAGCTGAAGCGTAAGCCTGATGGAATAGTTGGCAGGTATAAGGCTAGGCTTGTTGAAAAGGGTTATGCACAAGAAAGAGGCATTGATTTTGATGAGAGCTTTGCTCCTCCTTGTTGAATGACTACTGTTTGTAGCATCTGTACACTTGCAACTCATCCTGGTTGGAATGTACATCAGTCGGACATCAAAAATGCATTTTCAAATGGTGATTTGCATGAAGAAGTGTATGTTTGGCATGAAAATAAAGTGTGGAGGTTGAAGAAGGCATTATATGGTTTAAAGCAAGCATTGCATGCTTGATATGAAAAGATACATGCCTATCTGATTGCACATGGTTTTGAGAACAGTCCAACTGAAAGCACCTTATATGTTAAGCATGCAAATGATGTGCTTCTGATCATTGTTGTCTATGTTGATGTCATTCTACTCACTAGTCCTCATGAGAAGCATATTTCTGATTTTAAGGTTGATTTGCATGCCTCATAGAGATGTTAGATTCGGGGTGTTTGCATCATTATTTGGGCATTGAGTTTATGCAAGTTGATGGAGGAATATCTTTGTGTCAAACCAAATATATTGACACATTATTGCAGCGTTCTGGCCTTGAGATTGCGAACCTATTGCCATTCCTATGGAGACAGGCTTATGATTGAGTCTTCATGATGTTGGAGATGAATTTGATGATGTTCTCTATCAATAGGCTATTGGATGCTTGATTTACTCATGCATTGCTCTGCTAGATATTCAGTTTGTTGTCTCACAGATGAGTAGGTTTATGCATTGCCCATGTGTCAAGCATTGGAAGGCGGTTAAGTGCATCTTTTGCTACGTGAGTGGTGCCTGACTACTTGGATTGTTTTATCCCAAGGGCGGATCACATCCACCAGATTTACATGCTTTTTCTAACTCTGACTAGGCTCGTTGCTATGACACTCGTGCGTCCACTAGTGGTTTTTGCTTCATGCTTGGTAGCTCATGCATATCTTGGTTGAGCAAGAAGTAGCCTACTATGGCCACCTCTAGTTAGGAGGTTGAGTATAGGGCAGCTTTCACAGAGACTGTTGAGTGTGTGTGTGTGTCTCAGATGCCTTATGGATTATCTGGGTGTTGGTCAGTCTTCTACCACCACCATCTTCACTGACAATCAAAGCTCATCTTCAGTGACCCTGTGTTCCATGCTCACACTAAGCACATTGAGGTGCATTATCATTATGATAGGGAGAGGTCATCTGTTGGAGAGATGAGCTTGGCATATGTGCCCATGCAGGAGATCATTGCAGACCTTTTCACAAAGGCTCTGCCTAGGGAGAAGTTTGAAGCTTTTTGTAAAGCTTTGGGATTACTTCCTTTTGTGGATTGATTCCACATAGCTTGGCACTTCCTTATACACGAGTGCCAGCTCCTTGTTCACTGCATCACTTCCAGGGGGGATCTATTGATATATTTAGGTAGTGATGTGTGTGAGCACACTAGGACTATCGGGGCACTTTTTTCCCTCTTTAGGAGGCTTTTTTCCCCTGGCTTGTATATACACCTATAGCCCTAATGGGTCACTTATCTTTGTACATTCTAGTGGTAATACATTTAGTATTGTGTGTTGTACTCCAAGATTCTTCTCCTTCCTTCTGCTGTTTGCGTGCTTCAAAGATCGAGTTTTCTCTTAATACTTGGAAGACTATATTTAAGTGTTCCAAATGTTCTTCTCGGTTACTATAAATGAGAATATAATCAAGAAAATCTACTATAAATGTTTCTAAATAGGTTCTTAAGACATTTTTCATGAGTGTCATGAACGTGGCTAGAGCATTAGTGAGAACAAATGGTATCACCAAAAACTCATATTGCCCATACCTAGCCCTTAAAGAAGTCTTAGGTACATCAAACTCCTTTTTTTTAATTTGGTGATATCTTGAGAAAGTATACAATTTTACACATATTTGTTCTCCATTACAACAAGCTTAAGTCCAATCATTTCCTTTAAGAAAACAACTCCAAATCATTTCGTTTTAGAAAACAACTCCAAAAGCTCATGCTTTATGTAATCGGTTCAATAACATATAAATAATAATTCGGAATCAAGCTTGCAATGCTCGCATAAGGACTTGCAATTTAAACACTCTTTAACGAATCAACATATGAAACATTCACGTGTAGACATTTTGTATCTATTGAATTTACGACTTTAGTCTTAACGAATCAACATATGAAAGATTCACGTGTAGAAATATTGTATCTATTGAATTCTTCGTGAATCACATTACTTATGTGTCTCTCACAACCTTCAACAAGAAGTGTTATGTCAAAAAAAAAAGGTGCAAACAGTAACTCATGAATATTCTCTATTACATTCAACAAACATAACCTACACTTGTTATCTTCACGAAGTCAATAAAGAGGATCCAAATAACATTACTGACATGTATACCATGTATTATTCTCTACGAATACGAAAAAAATGCATATCAAGCTTGCGAGATAGAGTTCTCTTGGCATAGAATCCAATTCTTCGATTACTCTATGCATGATTTGTCTAGACATGCACCCTAGAAGTCTCATTAATGAAAATCTTCAGAAGGAACAAGATACGAACAGATTAATAATCTTGAGATGAATGATGTGTGTGTGACTCTCCTCCCATCCATATATACCCTCTTGTACTCTAAAACTAGCAATGATCTAGAATAGTTTAGTGTGAACATATGGCCATCATGTAGCACTTATTCCCATTACTACTTTAGTACCTTAGGGTATCCCCCAAGCTTGGGACCTCTGCTAGCTGGCCCTTGTCCCTCACACACATGGACTGATCCCTATGGATCAATATCATGATCCCTGTGGATCAATAATAGCAATGATTAGGAATAGTCTAGTGTGAACAGATGGCCATCATGCAACACTTATTTCCATTACTACTTTAGTACCTTAGGGTATCCCCCAAGCTTGGGACCTTGGCTAGCTCGGCCTTGTCCCTCACACACATGGACTGATCCCTATGGATCAATATCATGATCCCTATGGATCAATGTCTGACATGAGAAGAATTGCTAATCTTTCATGGATCACGCTAAATAATTTGCTAACGGTTCCATGCTTTGCTATTGATGGAAATCCTCTCCTCAAATCAGATCTTCTACCGCATCTCTTTTGTCATATATATTTTGTAATTGCACATGAACCTCTCCTCCATCCTGGACATTTTTTAATGTTCTTGCATCTCTTTGATTCTCCTTATTTAAAACTATCTACGTTTTCCTCTGATATCTTTGAAGCTGCAATGTTCTTCATATTCAAGATTGAATTCTTCAAAGATGATCACTATAAAATTTGATTCTTCATTTTGATATGATTATATTTCCATTGATGACCACCCAACATCTGTTAGATGCTAAAAGTGTCGACTCTTCAATTAGCATTTGATTCACAATCCCTTCTCCACATTCAAGTCACGTTGTTAGTGTCCCTTCCAATAGTTCGTGTTTAACTCATCACTTCATACTGCATGATTGTCTAGATCCTTGATTGTTAGATCCTCTTAGATTCATCCAGGAGTTACATTCCTCTTCCATTCCTAGTAGTTTTCAGTTCTTTGCCTTGGCACTTCCTTATACATGAGTGCTAGCTCCTTGTTCACCACATCACTTCCAAGGGGATTTGTTGATATATTTTGAGTGATGTGTGTGAACACACTAGGACCACCCGGACACTTTTTTCCTTCTTTAGGAGGTCCCCCCCCCCCCCCCCCTTGTATATACGCCTATAACCCTAGTGGTTCTCTTATCTTTGTATATTCTCTTGGTAATACATTCAATATTGTGTGTTGTGCTCCAAGCTTCTTCTCCTTCCTTGTGTTGTTTGTGTGCTTCCGCATACCTCAAACTCCAACAATCTAGAGATAAGAAATGATCCAAAGACTACCACACGAGCATCAAGGATCTACTAAACCACCTGACTAGCATTAAAGACGGTGAAATTTCAATAGCATCTCCCCTGAAAAATAGACTCTAGAACTAAATAACCATGCATGGGAATCACCATTCTCAAATGCCAAGAGTCACGTTGGTAAATAAACAATACATCAATGGCCATAGGTTAATATGGTTGAAATAAGAGACTAAGAAGATGGATGAAGAGACACCTGTTCAAGCGGTGCAAGCACAAGTACAATAATTGAAAAGTGTACCCAAAAAAACTAAAACTAATGCGTAGCCATGCGCACATGAGAAAATGTTCTTGGTGCAAAATTCTCCAGAAATAACTCCTTCGAGTCATCATACTAGAGATCATTGGGCTTGAGCCACGACTGAGACATTGGCACAATTAGATAAAATCAGTACAACAGTCGTTGCTCTTATCGATCATGGGTTTGAAATTAACCAAATATCCAAAGATCTCTACATGAAAGGGAAATGAACAATAGGTATGCAGCTAGGCTAAAGAATCAAGCCTGCTAATACGATGCCAGGTGAGTTATTTGGTGCATGCCCATAGGTACTAGTCACAATTGGGGATGTCAGTGATTATCAGAACTTCTTCGTCCAAGATCATTCTAGCTACTCATTGATTTTAGGGCAGCCATACATTACTGCCTCCAGGATGGACACAAGAGTCTTGGAGGATGGATCGGCCTATGTGCAGATTCAAAGCAAGGATGGAAAGAAAGTGGTCCAATATATGATGGTTTGTGTAGACCATGTCAAGAATAGAACTTCTCTTCGGACAGGACCTATTCCTGAAGAACTAGAAGATCAAAGTTTTTAAACGAGGCTTTCATAAATCGAGGCTATGGAAGCTTGGATAGCGAAAAGATCTCGAATGTAAATATGTTCATATCAAGTTTTATAGCACTTTCTTTAACAAGTTCATTTCAGTTTCATGTTTTTTCTGAGTTAAAAAAGTGGGAAAAAGAATACATAGCAGATCTTTAGAGAAACTTTTATGGATATAGAGTACTTGAATTCGACGAGGAAATCTCCAGAGTTTCTGATGAGATATCTTTTGCATATACGCTCTTTGATTTGCAAGAATTGATTGAAGGAAGAAGGAGTGACTACGTGATTCAAACGCATTCTATTTCCATATACAAGGAAATAATAAAGTTTGAGCAAGATAAAAAGGGAAAAGAAGATTTCGTTTAAACAAAATATAAAACAGTCGATAAAAAGATTAAACGAGTTGTAGTTTTGCTTCCTGAAAATAGTAGTAAACTTATGGATGGTGCAAAAACCCAGCTACCTCTCAGAGATAAAAGAAAAATAGGTCACGATTCACTAAAGAAACGCTTGAGCAAATCCAGTTAGGAAAAAGATGGGTTTCTCAGTGAAAAAGATAAGAACTTATTCTCCCTGAGTATATTCAGACATGGAAAGGCTTTTTCTTTCGATGCCCAAGAAATTGGTTGTGTAGATCCGTTTGTGGTAACAACAATGATAATTTTCATGATACCACATGTACCTTGGAATCTTTGACCGATTCTAGTACCAAAAGCCCACATTTCAAATTTAATTGACTTGTTGAATGAAAAGATTAGAATGGGGATTCTTGAGTCATCAAGTGCTCACTATTTTAACCGTTGGTTCACAATACCAAAGAAAAACGGGTCACTAAGATTTATTTAGGATCTACAACCGGTAAATAAGGTGACAATCAGAAATATGGGAATTGGGCCTATCGTAGATGAGTACGCAAAAGCCTTTGCAGGGAGATTGTTGCTTTAGCACAATGGTGAGAACCACGTTAAGAAGCTCCACCTCCTTAATGTCAATCCACAGAAGAGATAGGAGTGATATGAAGATCGTGAATATGAGATGAAGTGAGAGTGAAGGTGAGAAGCATAGAGATGCACACACACAACGAAGAGACAAGCAAGACACAATGGAAGGTAGGACGTCAACTCTATTACTTAAGAACACTCTTACAAGCTCAAACTCACTCTAGCTCATACAAGTCTACACTAGCTAACCTCAAAAATGATCTCTCTAGCTCTTTTTATAGATTCTATACTAGTTTTGACCGGTTTCACATCTAGTGACGACATAGTTAAAAAATAGGTTCTAGGTGCTATTTGAAAGGGTAAACGGTGGCTAAAAATGGCCAAAACTGGTATGCACGTTCTACCTAAGCTCCTCAAACTCGAGGACTCCTTGGATTGCACAAAATGGAGCTATAAATTACGAAAAGGTTTTTTCTATGTTACATATGGTACAAAAGTGATGAAAATCACTATTGGAGTATTTATAAAATATAAGTCTTTGAAATGATTTGACTGAATCCTTGCTTCTTCATTATGCTCTGTCTTCACATGCTTTCGTGTCTTCTATGCCTCTGGCTACTGCCAACACCCCCTCCCTCTCGCTTCTGTCGTCCTCGACAGAACCTTGTTGTGAGGTCTATCGAATGTAATTCTATAGGAGGTCCTGAGCTAGGGTGTGTTCTGATATGCGAATTCCTCGGGCCAGATCTACCTCGAGTTTCTCCCAATCTATTGGTTGCGGTTCATCTGATGGCGCGAGTCTGTAATGTGTGGAGTATACCATCTATTCGCAGGCAAATAATTGAAGCAAATGCGTGGGCTTGCTGATGAACACTTTTGAGTGATATTCCCAAAAATCGGTTGTGAACATTTCTTCGAAGGTCTGCTTATAGCACGTCGATAAGTATTTAATTCGACAGTGCCAGGCGTAACACACCTGGAGCGATGGTGTTGTACTTATGTCATAAGCTAAATCGAGATTGCCATGCTCGAAACCCGGGGTGTTCACATGGGGTGCCTTGATGTGACGGAAGACTTTGAAAACCATCTGCATCATGTCAAATATCTTGACAATCATGTGCCCTGTGACATCGTCCATATGTTTTAAGCGAGGGAGCCAGTGGCGAATCATTGCCATCATGTATCCAACTGTTGGTGGTCCTGTGGGTGGCCTGAAATATGGGTAATTGAGCCAATCGTGACATTGCTTGTTGTTCTGTACTTTAATGGCAAATGCCTTCCAAGAGCGGCGACGTGGCACTGGTCCCCAACATGGGTTGTACTTTAAGTGTAGTGGTGCCTTGACCCAAGTACTCATCATCTCTGGATATTCTTGTAATAAATCCTTGCGCCAATCTGGTTGATATATTGCTCCTCGCTGCACATCTAGTGGCAAATCTTTCGGCTCAAATTGAGTTGCGTGGGAGGGCTTCTTGCCTGTTTCTTTTTCTATGGCTAGCTGATATTCCGCCATTAACATAAAATAAGGCTTGTATTGTAACTCATGCCCAGATATGTATCTGCGAGGGGCCAAGTGAGCAAAATAGGGAGACTGTAAAATTCTTTCTTCGATCATCGCCATTGCGTGTAACTGCGCTTCTATCGTGCTGAGTGGGTTCTTCCAAGCTCTTCAACCATCTTCATCAATGCGGGAGTGGGAAGTTCAAAAGTTGTATGGCCTTCTGTCGTGACTCGTCCGCGTGGGATGGGTTGGGGTTCATATGCTTCTTCAAAAGTTTCTTCCACCGGAATAGTCACTGTTCCCTCCTCTACTGGTAGTTTCGATGGGGAGTCTGGCTTGGGAGGTGCTTCATATACTGCTATCCGTGATTGAAGAGTTGATACCTGGGCCCATAATGCATTAAGTTCCTCCATGATGTCAGGAGATGGGTCCGCAGGAGCTGGTAGTCCTTGTTGTATTGGTGCTCTTAGGTGGAGTAGTTTATGATCTTCTTTCAGCTTCTGATATTCCTCGTGCATGCTGTCGTACTCATCTAACAATCCGACATGATCATCTAATAACATTTTCATAGATTCTGAGGGCACGACCTTGAAACAACTGGGGCTTAATGGTTGGTCTGGTTGATCTAGAGCAGCTTCTAAATTCTCTCTGTTCTGTTCTTGTAAATGCTGGTTCTCTTCTTTCGCTACTGCCAAGTGTCGTCTGAGTAAGCCCATGTTCCTGGTAAGCGTCGCATTGCGAATAGTCTGGGCCCTTAACAAGTTGTCTATGTCAGTGATGGCCTCTTTTGTCTTTGCTTCACTTTCGAGTTCCAGTTTGTGATATGCCTCTCGTAGCTCTTGGTAGCGGGTGTTTAGTGAGGCATTCTCTATGGATAGTGAATTGAGCTGCGACTGTAAATCGTGTTGGAGTTAGACGTCTGCGGAAGCACGCGAACAACACAAGGAAGAGGAAGAAGCTTGGAGCACAACACACACGACTGAATGTATTACTAGAGAATGTACAAAGATAAGTAGCCCATTAGGGCAATAGGCATATATACAAGCCGGGGGAAAAAAACCTCCTAAAGAGGGAAAAAAGTGCCCCGGCGGTCCTAGAGTGTTCACACACATCACTACCTAAATATATCAACAAATCCCCCCTGGGAGTGATGCGGTGAACAAGGAGCTGGCACTCATGTATAAGGAAGTGCCGAGCTATGTGGAAATCACTCCACAAAAGGAAGTAAGCCCAAAGCTTTGCGGAAAGCTTCAAACTTCTCCCTAGGCAGAGCCTTCGTGAAAAGATCTGCAATGTTCTCCTGCGTGGGCACATATGCCAAGCTGATCTCCTCAGCAGAGAACCTCTCCCTGACATAGTGATAATGCACCTCAATGTGCTTAGTGCGAGCATGGAACACAGGGTTCCTCGCAACTGCCAATGCGCTCTGACTGTCAGTGAAGATGGTGGTGGCAGAAGACTGGCCAACACCCAAATCAGCCATAAGGCGTCTGAGCCACACACACTCAACAGTCGCTGTGAAAGCTGCCCTATACTCAGCCTCACAACTGGAAGTGGCCACAGTAGGCTGCTTCTTGCTCAACCAAGATATACATGAGCTACCAAGCATGAAGCAAAAACCACTGGTGGACACACGAGTGTCATAGCAACCAGCCCAATCTGAGTCAGAAAAAGCATGCAAATCTGGCGGTAGTGATCCCCCCTTGGGATAAAACAACCCAAGTAGCCGAGTACCACTCAAGTAGCGAAAGATGCGCTTAACCGCTTTCCAATGCGTGACTCCTGGGCAATGCATAAACTTGCTCATCTGTGAGACAGCAAACTGAATATCTGGCCGAGTAATGCATAAGTAAATCAAGCATCCAACAGCCTGCTGATAGAGAACATCATCAAATGCATCTCCAACATCATGAAGACTCAATCGTAAACCGGTCTCCATAGGAGTGGCAATAGGCTTACAGTCTTCAAGGCCAAAACGCTGCAATAATGTGTCAATATATTTCGTTTGACACAAAGCCATTCCACCATCAACTTGCATAAACTGAATGCCCAAATAGTGATGCAAATGCCCCAAATCAGACATCTCAAATGAGGCATGCAAATCAGCCTTGAAATCAGCAATATGCTTCTCAAGAGGACCAGTGAGCAGCATGTCGTCTACATAGACAACAATGATCAAAAGCACATCATTAGCACGCTTAACATATAAGGTGCTTTCAGTTGGACTGTTCTCAAAACCATGTGCAATCAGATAGGCATGTATTTTCTCATACCAAGCACGTGGTGCTTGCTTTAAACCATATAACGCCTTCTTTAACCTGCACACCTGGTTTTCATGCCCTTTCTGCACAAAGCCACGGGGCTGAAAAACATACACTTCTTCATGCAAGTCACCATTCAGAAATGCTGTTTTAATGTCCAACTTATGTACATTCCAACCATGATGGGCTGCAAGTGCACAAATGCTCCAAACAGTAGTCATACGGCATGTAGGTGCAAAGGTCTCATCAAAATCAATGCCTCTTTCTTGCGCATAACCCTTTGCAACAAGTCTAGCCTTATACCTGTCAACTGTACCATCAGGTTTACGCTTCAGCTTGTATACCCACTTAGTGCCAATGGCCTTCTTGCCAGGAGGCAAGTCACATAAAGACCATGTACCATTCTTCATTATAGCATCATATTCAGATTGCATAAGAGCCATCCAATTTTCTGAATTTTGTGCTTCATCAAAAGAAACAGGCTCATTCTCATCACAGAGACTAGATGCAGCCATAGCATAGCAATCTGATGCAAAGGAGGTACTATGAGAGCCTGAACGAGTACGATATGACAAAGGTGCATCTAATTTGCTGTCACGCAAAGTCTGCACCAGCCATTTTGGCATAGTTTTTGCCTGTTCAATATCAGCTCTCTCATCAACAAGTGCATCATGTAAATCTGCATCAGAAATGGCATGATCTGCATCATCATATGAAACCTGCAAAGGGTGAGAAGTTGCCTCATTAGGACCAGCGCTAGCCTGTCCACCTGTAAAAAGAGGCATCAAAGTATCATACATGTCTTTGGAGCTAACAGATGTCTCCTTAGTACATGAAAGCAATGGCTGAATAGCATCTTCCACAAAGACAACATCACGGCTAACCAGAATGCGTTTAGTCTGTGGATGATACAGACGATAGCCTTTACTTTCAGAACTGTACCCAACAAAAATACATTTTACTGCCTTATCATCCAATTTTCTGCGATGTTGTTCAGGCACTAATGCATATGCCAAACAACCAAAAACACGCAGATGAGCAACAGATGGCTTGCGGTCATGCCAAGCCTCATATGGAGTGATAGACTGCAACGCTTTCGTGGGACACCTGTTCAGTACATATGCTGCACACATGACAACCTCAAGCCAGAAACTATGTGGTAAAGCCTGACTTTTGACCATGCACCTCGCCATCTCCATGAGTGACCTGTTCTTTCGTTCAGCAACTCCATTCTGTTGAGGTGTATACGGCACTGTACACTGGTGTTTTATCCCACGTTCAGCCAGAAATGCATTAAAATCTGAAGACATATATTCCCCCCCTCGATCAGAACGGAGGGTGCCCATTTTACATGCTGACAGATTTTCAGCCAAAACCAAAAACTGTTTGAAGCACATGAACACTTCGGACTTTGCTTTGAGTGGATATACCCATGCATGCCTGGAAAAATCATCAATGAAAGTCACGAAGTAAAGGTAATTTCCAAAAGAGGGTGTCTGCATAGGACCACAGACATCACTATGTACAAGCTGCAATTTCTGCATAGCCCGAACTGAACCATCTTTTGGAAAGGAAGAACGCTGCATTTTGCCCAAAATACAGCCTTCACAAACATGTTTTCCAGGTGCCTCAAGTTTGGGCAAAGAGGACACCATTTCAGATTTCTGCAGGCGTAACAAACTAGCAAAATTCAGATGACCAAAGCGTGCATGCCAAAGCTTTGCATCTGACATAGCCTGAGAATCATGAACTGCACATGCCGAATCATTCACAGATTTTTCATAGTCTATGAGCTTATACAGCCCACGACATAAAATGCCAGAAGCAATAATCACATCGCCATTTGAGAGATCATGGACTGTACACCTGTCATCAACGAATTTCACAACCAAGCCAATCTTGGCTAATGCAGAAACCGATAACAGGTTCTTTTTGATTCCTGGCACAAATAAAGCATCTGAAAAAGTGAAAGAACTACCATCAGTAGTAGTCAGAATGATCTTACCAACTCCCCTAACAGGATAAGAGGAGTTATTGGTGCATGTGACAGTATTCCCTGTAGGGGTAGGCTCGAGTGAAGAGAAGAAACTGCGCTGCGAGGTAATATGTTTGGTTGCCCCACTGTCAAAGTACCAAACATCTGAGTCTACTGCAGACATGCACTGATCATGAGAAGATGGGTCAAAACTGCAAACAATAGTAAACGCCCATTCTTCTTCCTGCACAAGATTTGCAGACTCTGTTTTTGGTGTAGAGGCCTCTGCAACAACCATTCCAACCTCTTTCTTCTTTGCCTCTTTAGCAGCCAGTTTTGGACAGTTCTTTATAATATGATCATTTCCTTTACAATACTTGCAGAACAATTTCTGCTTTTCTGATTTCTTCTCATCTTTATCCTGGTTCTTCGATTGTGCAGCATTTGCAGATTTCTGCTTACTAGTAGAAGAGCTCCATTTTCCTTTGCCCTTCTGACTAGCCAGGAAAGCTTGATCTGCAACACGCATAATGGACCTGTTCTGCCTGGACTGATCTTCCTGCAACAGAACAGAGACTAATTCCTCAAATGACAAGGCATTCGGATTGCCTTTCATCATCAATCAAAGAGTAGAGGCAAAACTCTGATATGAATCAGGAAGGCCATTCAGAACGGTCTGCACAAGTGAGCTATCTGGTATAACCTCATCAGCAGAAATCAATTGTTCCTTCAGGTCTTTGATCTTTGTAAGAAAACTGTCCATCGAATCACCTTCATTCATGTGCTCACTCTCCAACTGTTTTCGGAGGTAAGCAACACGAGCCTCATTCCTAGCCTGGTACAAAGTGGTAAGTGTATCCCAAGCATCCTTTGCTGTTCTACAAGAGCGAATGTGAGGAATAATGGCACGTTTGACAGACAAAGTTATCAATGCATGTGCCTGGGCATCTCTGCCATCCCAACGAATCTGCTCTGCAGTAGGTGCAACAGAAACAGCAGCACGAACAGGAATCTGCGGAATATCATCTTCGACACCATCTTCATCAGCTCCAACACTTGTATTTGCAGTACCTGTCGTTACAGGTGTAACAGGACGTCTTTCAACACCCTGCACAATGTTCCACAATCCTTTTGCAACCAGTACATGTCGCATCATATAAGCCCATAATGGGTAGTTGGTACCATCCAACTTATCCTCAACAGCCAACATACGGAATACATCACTGCTTTCAGCCATGGCCGGTGACTAAAATACCTTGATGCAGAAAATTGACTGTATCTCAAAAAGTTGAACAGAACTGCCCAGACGAGTTCTACTAGACCTGTAGCAGACTTCGAGACGCTTAAACTGGCGAACAGAAACTGGTATATACCTTTGGCACAAAAGGACGAAATAGCCTGCACAAGCACTGCGATAGTGCGTTCGGAGGCCGAAACGAGCTCAGATCGCGATTTTGGCACCACACAGCAAAGCTGTTTTGATCTCGAAAACACCCTGAGTATGCTCACCAAATTTTGTGCGAATCTGAGATTGCAAACGGAGGAGTGTCGACGGCGCCCTAGAAGAATCAACGACCTGCTCTGATACCAATTGTTGGAGTTAGACGTCTGCGGAAGCACGTGAACAACACAAGGAAGAGGAAGAAGCTTGGAGCACAACACACACGACTGAATGTATTACTAGAGAATGTACAAAGATAAGTAGCCCATTAGGGCAATAGGCGTATATACAAGCCGGGGGAAAAAAACCTCCTAAAGAGGGAAAAAAGTGCCCCGGCAGTCCTAGAGTGTTAACACACATTACTACCTAAATATATCAACAAATCGTTGGTTGTCTGCTGTAGCGTCCGGTAATTATTGCCAAGAGATGCAAACTCATCTCTTACTTGTGTCATGCAGGTGAACATCTGACGAAATGCGGTGTCTATAGTAGGTGATAATATTAAAGGTGTGCTAAAGGAAGATGCGGTGGGTGTTGATGCAAGGGGTAAGGGAAATGGGGGTGGGAGAGTGGATGCTGTGGTGATTGTGGAAAATTGTGATGTGCCTATGTGTGGTGGTGAAATGAATGAAGGGAGTGGTGGTGCAGTGGGTGGGGATATATCCATGTCGTTCGATGTGGTATCGAGTGCTGTGACTGTGAATAATGGAGTGATAGTGGATGCATGCATGGGTGTAAATACAGGGTTTACAAAGGTTGAAGAGTAATTTATAGAGGGGGTCTCTTGTACTCCTTGGTGGAAGGGGGAAAGTGGAAAAATGCTGGGTCAGGGAGGTGATACAGGGGAGAAAGTCAACTGGGGTAGAAATGGAAAAAGGGGTCTTGGAGGTGCGGGAAAGGATGGGAAGGATGGATGGAGAAAAGGACTAGATAAAATGGTAGAAGTCCTAGGGGGTAGACTAGGTTGAGTGGGTGTGGACAAGGTGAGAGGAATCGAAGCAACAAAGGCTTCTACTACAACACTATCCAAAGATGTGGATGGTCTGGGAGAGATCGGATGTACAGGGGAGATTGGAGAGATGGGAGGTGAAGGAGGAGCAGTTGGTGTGGTAGGTACTTCGGTAACAGCGGTGGTATGTACAGTAGTAGTGTGGGGTGGGGAGTCGATGACAATGGTGTCTTCTGCAAATGAGCCTTCAGGGACTAGACGTGCTTCTGAAGATTGGCCACCTGTGGGTACACGAATGTATTCGCCTGGTTTTGATAGTAAACGTACTCGTTGGGGGTCATATTGCAAAAGTGGTTTTCTCTGCAAATATCTTAATGCTTCGTTGGATCCCACTGATTTAACAAGTTCCCTGAAGCCTTTGATGTATACTTCTTTGAAACCGCCTGAGACAAGTTCTTGCTCTATGAGTGCTTGGCTCTCTTCCTCAATTAACTTCTTACGCACCCAAACTTTTTCCATGGTGTGATATAAATTTTTGATCGCCAAAGTGTAGGCCGCTGCTTCAAATGTTTTGTCTTAGTGTGTGCTCGTGTCACCTTGGGTGTTGGTGTGCTCTCCTTGTTCATCTGTCTGCACATTTTCTTGGGAGTCATGAGTGCCCTGCTCTATGAGTGCTTGGCTCTCTTCCTCAGTTAACTTCTTACGCGCCCAAACTTTTTCCATGGTGCGATATAACTTTTTGATCGCCAAAGTGTAGGCCGCTGCTTCAAATGTTTCGTCTTAGTGTGTGCTTGTGTCACCTTGGGTGTCGGTGTGCTATCCTTGTTCATTTGTCTGCACATTTTCTTGGGAGTCATGAGTGCCCTGGCTAGCTTCATCATCACCCTTGTCATCATCTGTTTTTGTTCTTTCCTCTTCAAAGCTGGATACTACTTGTCCTTGCGGTTGATCCAGGGAAGTGGTAGGGTAGCTTGGTTGTTCATATTCCTGAGAGAAGATGTGGCCTTCAGAAAACTGAAATTCATTTGAAAAGGCATCTGGCATTTCGAAATCAAATGTTGTATCTATGGGTTCCGCTTCCAAGTTGGGAATCGGAAAAGAAAATGCTTCCGCACCAATAGTGGTGGGAGCTTCTGCTACAGTGGTGGGAGGACCTGGGGCGGTGGCTGCTTGAGGAGCGACTATGCTGGTAGTGTTCTCCGTTACAATTGGTCTTGCTAACCGTATGAGAATGGGTTGTACAGTTGGAGTGGCTTCTGTCGGAGACTGTTCTAGAGAGGGTTGCGGTGATGGTGATTCTGGGACCTGTAGGCATGGAATGGTTCCTCTCATGTGCTTTCCTGCTCGTCCTTTACTAACCTTCCTAGCTTTCTTTGCTATCCCCTTGAATGCTTTCAACTCCTCGCTTGTCATTGCACGCTCGATTGGCAAGTCGCATGCCAAACACATATATACAATTCTCGTAAGAGCACAACCGCCATGGATTACCTTTTTTCGTTCCCATCTATGTTGTGCTAAATATAGCTGATTAATGATCCAGCTTGCAAGATCAATTGTCTGGGGTCCAATACAAGATAATTATAGTCCAAACCAGATGCGCTTGTGGGGCATGGTGGATCGATCCTGAGTAGGGAATGCAAAATGTTGCATACATATCCTCAATGGTTTAGAGAGCTCAAGTGTGATCGCTAAAATATCTTCCCAATTAATGACATCTCCACGTTTCATTGGCTCTGGAACCAGCCTTTCGCGCTCTGTCGTAGTATGCATTCCATGTATCTTGATAGCAGCTCTAATAAAATCTTTGGTCAAATAAAACCTTTTGAATGGGGGTCATTCACCAAGGACAGCAAAATGAATGTGCCTGGTAGATCGTTGTTCTCAGAAGCTGTCAAAGTGGTTACTAGATAATAGCATCTGTAGAAATTTGCTTTAGGCAAAGGATCACTAAAGTATTCAGTGAAGCCAAACATGCTTTAAGTCTTCGGTGTTCTGTAATGCTTCAAACTCTCTTGAGAAGAACTGGTACTTCCCCCATGTACAGGTATCAAAAGTCAAATTGGCCTCAAAAAGGAAATCTGCCTCCGCCAATGGGCCTACTAAACCTTGGAACCAATGAGAGTTGCGATGAATTTTCTCAGTATATCCCCTAGGAGGATCGTCAATGGGCATCGGTCCTGGGAATCCTTGAAATTCTGGTGGTTGAGCCGTAGGATGTTTTTCAGCTAGTGATTCGCCAACATTTGCCTTGGTTACACTAGGGCCAGCTTCAGATGGTTCTTCTACTTGCATGATGAGTGATGCAAGTGCGTAGAAGATCTGCTACAAAAGATTAACATATTAGTATGGAAATTAATCATGATCCCATTAAAGTGAGACTGCAATCCCTTTCCATGACCGATGTGTAACCCGTGTAGCCGAGTGTTGTGATGTGGTTTATGGAATGATTGTTGTAAAACTAATGCAGGTCTCTAGACACCTACATATGAGGTGTTATTATAAGTGATGTTGGGTGATAGTGTGTGGATTTGTACAAGGTTCAGTCGTGAATGAGTTATTACAAGGTTGTAGATTAGTCTGGGTGGGAGTTATGTTAGACAATGGGTTTTGAGAAGACAACTGGATACGTTTCGATATCCACTTCCTAAGAGTTTGTGAGCGGGTGATAGGTTTCTGCTGAGGGACAAAAGATGATATCGGATTTGGTGGTATTGAGGGTTGAAGAGATTTTTTAGGGGTATATATTACATGGCTTGAGGGTTGAGCTATAATACACTGTTTGGGTACCCAGATTTTCATGGGTGTGGGTCGGTTCGTAAGGTACTTCTTGGCGATCCAAATATGCCGAATGTTTGGACTTGTGGAAGAAGGTCGAGGAGATGTTGGATATTGATTCTGCTTCTGCCTTGACTTTTTCTTATCGTTGTCTTCATTGTTGAAATCTATCGGTGGTTTCTGTCCTTTTGGCACCCATATTTGTCTTGTGCCTCTTGCTTTGTGATACTGATACTACTGCTGTCCTTGTGTCATTTGAGAGGGTCTTCGGTCTGGGTTCCTTCGTCGTGGTTGACTCCTTAGTGGTTGAGGTTGAGAGGTCGGATGGACAGTCTGCTTTGGAAAAGAAGGGAGGTCCAACACTTGCGAAACTTGTCCTTTAGGAGGTGAGGCATTTTGTACCACAGATCTAGGCTAGTTCGCAGTAAGTGTGGAAGGATGGGCACTGCAGGGTGTTTTGCCCATGTGGCTGCTAATGCAGTCCACCTGACCGCTGATGTAACCCACATGACCTGCAATGGTCCATTTGTCTGCTACTGGAAGACCAAGGGAAAATCTCCTGACAATCTTCTATCTGGCACTTATCCATCGACAAGCTCTCATTGCTTTGACCAAATATCTTCCGGTCCTCCTCGCAAGTGTTTCATAGGGTCACGGGTCATATACCTCAGGCGGAGGGTTGTTAGGGAAGTCAAGCGGTATCACTCGCTTTTGATCTAAGGTTCCAATCTACAAGGAGCCTTGTCTAAGATTTAGGTCCACTGAGTGATCGTATAACCAATCTTGGCCAAGGATTAGGGGTTCTATCAGGTCCTCGTCATGGCACACTAGTAGCTTTGCTGTCATAGTTATTTCGTTTATGAGGATAGGAAGGTCCACCTCACCCACGCAAGGGGTTTCCATGCCTCCTAGCCCTATGAGGTATGCCTCAATTGGCCGCATTTCTATTCCTGAGTCCTTATAGTGGGACCATCTAATCGCACTAGTCGTAGCACCTGAGTCAATTAAAGCCCTCTTGGCAAGGGTTGCCGTGCTCTAGCCTGACTGTAATGAATGGTCTCCGATCCACTATGCTAGGATGAGTACTTGATTTTGCTTGACACATGGCCATGGGGTATCTAGGTGTTGTTTCCAGATGGGTATAATGTTCTCTCCCTAGTCCTTGTCTTCTTAGCTTCATGCACTTAATGCGTTCTATAGCTTCTGCCTGAGCTTCAACTCGTATTCTATTTTCTTCCTCCTTACACTTCTTTCCCAACCTGAGTCGTCTAAGCATATCCTCAATAAGAGGTTCCTAATATAACTTGACTCTACAACCACTAATGTAATTAGGCATTATATCTCCTTCTAAGGTGGCTAATTGTACTGCTCCACTTGTCGAGAGTCTGTTAATGATCATAGGTCCATAACCTCGCCTTTCTAACTTCCATGCATGTTGTTTCAGCGTATATACTAGGACTAAATCTCCTTCTTTTAAGCCTTTATCTTTCACATGCGCATCAAAATATGCTTTCTGTCGCTTCTTTGCTGCGTATATTCCTACTGCTGCTGTCAGCCTGGTTTCTCCTAATCGTTCCAAGTCCATTATTCTTGCTGATAATTCATGGCCGGTCCACTGATGTTCTTGTGCAACCTTAAGGGTCGGTATCAAGAAGTCCAAAGGAAGCACAACATTTTGACCAAAAACCATATGAAAGGGAGTTGCATTGAGTACGGTCTTGTAGGCCACTCGATATGCCCAAACAGCGTGGTGTAACTGTTTGTCCCAATCTGAACGTTTGTTGCTCACGAGTTTCGTCAGTACGTTACAAAGGACCTTGTTAGTGCTTTCAGCCTGACCATTGGCCTGAGGATGATATGGTGTGGATTTCTTGTGAATCACCATAAAATCCTGTAACAAATATTCAATGACTTGGTTTAGAAAGTGAGTTCCTTGATTGCTCACTAACTCTATAGGCAATCCATATCTTGTAAAGACATTTTCAAATAAGAATTTTGTAGTCGTGTGTGCATCATTCTTTTTTGTGGCTTTTGCCTCTACCCATTTGGTAAGATAGTCTGTCGCAACAATAATGTATTCAGCATGTGTACCTTTTGCACGGGGGTTGATGGGTCCTACAAAGTCTATACCCCACTTAGAAAATGCACGTCCTCCCATCATGGGTTTCAATGGCATTTCATCTCTGCGAGTAGGAAATTGAGCTCTTTGGCACACATCACATCTCTTTACATAGGTATGTGCATCCATGTGAAGAGTGGGCCACCATAATCCTACAAAGAGGATGGCTTTTATTACCCTATCGGGTCCAAAATGACCTCCTACAACACCTTGGTGTGCAGTCTCTAGTATGCTCAAATAATCGCTTTCATGAACACATTGTCTTAAATATCCATCTCGTCCTCTCTTGTATAGATTATCGCCAATAAGTGAGTAGTCTTGAGCTTCCTGCTCTAGACTTCGTTGTCGTGCTAAGGTCATTCCTTGAGGGAATGTTTTCATCCTCAAGTATGTCACTAAAGGTTCACTCCATTCTGGTGTGAGAGACACGTGATATAATGTAGCATGTTCTACTGGTGGTCTTTCACAACAAACAGGGCATTCTTTACACAATTTGTAGACATCTGCTTCCATCAAAGGCCAATATACTCCTAATCTATGCAGAGTCTGCAATGTACGATGTTTTGAATGATGTTGCTTTATTGCACCTATGTGTGCTAATTGCAACCAATTCGCATGTTCTGATTCATTTACACAACAAGCAAGAATCTTTTGATTATCTTGTTTATATATACTTCCTGCTATTATTTGGTATCTTTGAGACTTTGTAATCTCTCCTTCATTGATCCTTATCCTAGGATTCTTGGGTCCGTATGTGAGAATAGGGACTATCGGCTTAGCCCATTCTGGTACTATCTCAAGGTTAAACAAATATGCATCTGGCAATTCATCCACTATTCCTTGAGGAGCTTCTCCTGAGGTTAATCTTGAAAGGTGGTCAGCTCTAAGATGTGTCTTTCCTTTCCTGACTACTACTTCAAAGTCATACTCCATGAGTAATAGAAACCAACGTATCAGTCGTCCAGTGTTACATGGTTTATTGACTAAGTACAATAATGCTTGATATCCGTGAAGAATTTGAACTTGTTTTCCAACAAATAATGTCTGAATTTCTTTACCGCATAGATCATTCCTAATCCTTCTCGTTCCGTAGTGGTGTAATTTCTTTCTGCTACGTTCAACTGTCTCCTTGCATAAGCTATGGGGAGGTCTATATTACCTTCACTCGTGGGTTGTGCTAACACACATCCTATGGCATAGTTGGATGCATCCACATGCACATGGAATGGCTTGCTCCAATCCGGGGTTGTCAATATAGGTGCTGAGCACAAACGTCATTTAAGTTCATTGAATGAATTCTCACATTCATCTGTCCATTCAAACTTGGTCAAAAGAGAGTACAGAGGCTTGGCTATGATTGCATACGTGTATGAATCGTCTATAATAACCACAATGGCCCATAAATGCCTGTACCTCTTTTACATTATTCGGCCTAGGTAGATCTGCAATTACTTTCACTTTTTCTTCGTCTGTAGAGATTCCATTCTTTGACACAATGTGTCCTAGAATTTTGCCTTGTCTGACCATGAAAACACATTTTTTTGGGTTCAGACAAACTTGATATTCAAATACTTGCCTTAACTCTACGATATGCGTCTGCCTGATATTTGAATGAGCACATATGTCATCAACATAAACTTCCAAACTCTTTCGTAAGAATTCCTTAAAAACGTGACACATAAGTCGCTGGAAAGTAGCGGGTGCATTTGTGAGCCCAAAAGGCATCACACGAAATGCAAATGTGCCCCATTCTATGGCAAAAGCCGTCTTGTGTTGATCTTCTAGAGCAATGGCTACTTGATTATAGCCTGAAAAACCATTAAGAAAGCTATAAACTTCCTTGCCCGCAACTCTTTCCAATAAATGTTCCGTGATAGGAAGAGGATAACTGTCTCTAATGGTGGTGGCATTAACTTTTTTAAGGTTAATACACACACACAATTTTCCATTCTTCTTGGGCACAACCACAATGGGGGATACCCATTCGGTATGCTCAATTTCATAAATGAATCTTGCTTCTATCAAACGATCTATTTCTTCTTTAATCTTCACAGCATAGTTATCATTGTACATGTATGGTTTCTGTTTCGTAGGTTTTGCATCTGGGGTCATAGGGATTCTATGAGAACATATATCTGGGTCTACTCCTTTCAAGTCTTTGTAACTCCATGCGAATATGTCTCTATATTCACGCAATAGGGCAACTAACTCTTCTTCTTCATTCGTCAAATCATGCCCTATGTATGTACATGTTTCTTCTTCTCCTTCTATGGCAACTATTATTTTCTTGGTTTTCTCTCGATTATCATAAACTTCTCCAACATCGGTTTTTCTGTTAGGCATTTGTACCATTATTCTTCTATCTTCTATTTCATATTCCTTGAAGTTCTCAAGAACCTCAAACAAAGATTCTTCTTCTTCTGACATGGTTTCTTTCTTCTTTCTTTTCTTACCTTCACTTTTGGCAGTCACTTGAGTGGTTAACCTCACATCATTCATAAATTCTTTGTGTCTCTGAGGGTGACTTTCTACTTTGTAGAAGTATTCTTCCTCTGATGCAAAGGGTGGATCCATAATAATTGACTCTAGATCAAAGTCACTTGCATCCTCGAATGCATCAAGGCTAGGTTCACATTCTTCAATAATCGAGTCACACATGATTGGCTCTATCATGAAAATTGAGATGTCATAGCCATCTTCGTCACAGTGGGGTGTCCATTGTTCTTCATTGATGGCTACATCCATGGTTGTTAGGATTTCTGCCCAACCATGGGGTTCGAATTCTTCGTCTGGAAATACTACAGGTGCGTAAGCTGGGTCTTGAAGGGTTTGTGGATGTTGTTATGAACCTAAAGTCCTGGTTTCTAACCATTTTTCCTCTTGTTTTACTACTTTAGACATCCATAAATGAGTGTCCTCGTGCAACCATGAGGGGTCTGATTCTAATGAGTGTACCGATTCCGTTTCTACCTGCGTCTTATGGATGGTATTCCATCGTATTGGGGGTACGTCTCGATGTGAATAGTCTTTAAGATTGACTGTAGTAGTCACTCCTAAATGTTGCAAGTACAAAGAATTAGTTACCCAATCTTGTACAATTTGCAACTGACGCATGAATGGTCATCCTAAAATCATCTCGTAAGCATGATTTTTTGCAAAATCACAAATGGCGAAAGTATTCTCAAATTCCACACCACAAGTGGTGAGAGATATGCCCTCTAGTAATCCTAATGGTTTTTCTATATGTCCGTCAGCCATTTGTAGTTTCATCCTGGTAGGTCTCAATGCTGGCTTACCCCAATGTTTCCATAAAGCGGTGGTAGCAATGGCTACTCCGGCTCTTGAATCTAAGATGGCTTTGGTGGTGTAGCCCTGATGGGTTATTGGAAGATAAGTGTTAACTTCCTCTCCTTCGCTTACATCTCCGATCCTTTCTATGGGTATCTTTGGTACCTTCTTGTGTGATCCTATTTGTGAGGGAGTAGTAGCAAGCTCGGGGAATTGATTTGCTACATGTTTCCACAGCTCTCGTTTAATCTTCAACAACTCTTCTAGGGTGAGATTACATTGAACTTTGGTGTTCTTTATCACTTCCGTGTTTCTAGGGATCACTGATTCTTCATTCCTCACTATTATCATGGGTGCTCTCATGCTAATAGACTTAGCTTCCCAAGGTCCTGTGAACTAAGGTAATTCTTGCAAAGAATTGGATTCAAAACCTGTGTGTTCACTCAGTCACTCTTCCTCTACATCATCATAGATAGAGGGAATGACTTGGGGAAATTGCTCCTGCATGTTGTCTATTTCTTGAATAGGAGGATGGGTTCCTTGTTCTTTTCTCCACTTCTCTTCTTGGATTTCTCTCAGAAAATCATGTGAATACCTATGTATGGAAGACAGGTTGTTTTCACCTTCCGTATTGGGTACTTGAGACAGGGACGGTGCATTCCTTTCCTGTGTCTCTGGGGCAATATGGTTCCTATGCCGATCCTTTTTCTCTTTGCTATCAATCAAGTATTCTAGCCTCTCCATCAGTCCTTGAAAGTGTAATTCTGGATTTGCCATGTTATTCCAATTTAGATATCTAGAGGCTTCGAACATAGCTTGTGCTAATTCTACCATCTTCATGCAAAGTTTAGTCCTCTCAATTTCTAAGTCTGCTCGAGGGTAGTTCTTACTCATCTCCGCTATTTGAGGTCCTTCTTTTAATCTAGCTTGATACGCACGAAACATCATGTCTAGGTTTTCTGGTGTGGGTTTCGCTAAAACTGATCCTGATCTCTGAGCTAGATTCTCTTGATTCAATTCCTGTGAAGTCAATTCTAGGATTTTGGCTCTAGATTCCTTGAGAATTCCTTCCAATTCTGTTATCCTCTTACTCCACTTTCTCTTACTCCTTTCTCTGGAATCTTTCCAAGATTTCGTCTTTTTACTACTAGATTCTCCAGCTTCACTAGTTCTGGCTATTTTCTCCTGATTACGCAGTTGATTTTGTAAGAGCACCTGGGCTCTAGTTATAGCTTGGATAGGCACGTATGTAGGGTCGGATCCATCTGCATTATGCACAATACCTATCACGTTGATGGGTGTCACATTTGAAGCGTTCACGGGGTTCTTAGGACAATCTTTGATTATATGCTCTTTGCCACAATCAGCACAAAGGCCTTGTATGTTATAATACTGTGACTGTCCTGCTATCGGAGGATGTGGACAATCCTTTATGACATGATCTCCTTGGCACCTAAAGCATGGTCCTCTAGGGCCCTGTGGCCTTTGCTGTCTTAATTGGGGCCGTGGATTAGGGTTTGTGTACATCACATTAGCGTAGTCGGGCTCCCAACTGGGTTCCAAGGGTGGACTATCGTTTTGATACGTTTCCACATGTTCTGGTGACTCTGTGTAATAAGCAGGTGGACTATCTACATGAGTAGAGTCAAAACTGTTTGAGTTAGGATCACTTTCTGTGATCAGGGGTGATTATGGCACTAAAGCCCTATTGAGGTTTTCTTCTGCAGCAGCATATTTAACTGATATGACATTAGCTGGTGGGGGTGGTTGCTGAGCAAAGACACGTTGAGGTCTCTGTTGAGCCTGATAAGGATAGTTTTGTGGAGGCCTATAGTAATGAGGCTGAGTATTATATTGGCCTTGATACCTACCTAGCTGTGGGTATGCTTGCGGGTAGTTCTGTCTCACTGCCTGTTTGTTGTATGGGCAGTCTTGAGCTGTATGATTCGTGTATCATCTCTCAATTGTGCAATATTGGCCACTAGGGTTGGCTTGTGGTTGTGTTGCATTGGGACACACATTTGCCATATGATCACCACCACAGGTGTAACAACGCTTGTTTGTTGTTAACCTATGCATCTATTTACTAGAAACTCCTAGTTTTTGGGCAACTTTTTCTGCTAGGTCTTCTATCGAGCTAGACAATTTTGTGGATGCTAGAGATGAACAATCTGAATCTTTATAGACCTTCGAGAGTTCCAACTCGTCTCCTAAGTTATCTTCAATGTCTATACAAATTTGCACACACTGCTCTAGCGTTCTGGGTTCCTTCAAGTATACATAGGAGCGTAGTTTAGAGCTCAATAGGCCATCTAAAAACAACGACACTTGCTTGGCCTGTGAGGGTAGCTCTTGCATTGGGCATCTGTCAACATATTATCTAAACCTATGTCTTGCTAGTTTAACTGTTTCTTGAGGGGTTTGTTTGAAACTATGAATCAATGAAGACGTGTCATGTCTGATACCACTTTTAGAGAATTCTGTGATGAATGACTCAAAAAAGTGATGGATATCTCTAAATTGTCTTTGTTGCAATGGTTGAAACCAAGTTAAAGCGGTGTTCTTTAACATTAGTCCAAATGCATTATATTGTGTGAACATGTCTTCTACTTGTTCTGCTCTTAGAACTTGCTTAAATTCCGCAACATGATCATAGGGATCTCCTGTCCCATCAAAGTAGTTTTTCATGGATTTTACTAACTCAGTGGGTCTCAATATTCTTGCGTGTTCACGTGGTCTAGGTAGAGGAAAATCATCTCTACCACCTAGTATTCTAGGTTCTCCTTGTCTATCCACTCTGTCCGTGTTTATGGTGGTTCTGTCTCTTCCTATGGGATGATTGAAACTTACTTCAGGTCTCTCTTTGTTTTTCTCTCTTTGAGTGCCATGGGCTGAGGATGTTCTTGCCCCTTGTTGGCTCGCGTTTACATTTGTTCGAGATGGAGGGAATACTAGCTCACCTCTCCATGTGTAGGTATTTCTTGCGTGGTTTGGTACCAAAAATACTCTTTCTGAAGTTTCATCCAGGTATACAACCTTTCCAGGTGTATCTGGGTCCTTGAACTCGTAAATCGTGATGGAGCCTACCTCACTAGGTTGTTCCGTTCTATATCTCCAAAATGCTTCATTTGTCTCTTTATTCACAAACAACTCTATGCTTCTGTTGTCTTGAGGGATCCACTCTGGAATTAGTACTCTTGTCAGTACAACTTTCCCTCTAGGAGTCCTAGGTTCTTCTAATGATTCTTTTCCTTGGGCTCTCGCTTCCGTCTCTAACTGAATTACGGCAAATTCATTCGTATTATTTGGCTGAGTACTTAAGATGTACATCGTTCCTTCTTTGTCTATGTATGCGTCTCTCTCAAATTTCACCACTGGATGTTCCAATCCAATGTGTTGATCAGGATTGTGCATTTGCACCACTTGTCTTTGCAAACTATCCTCATAGATGCGAGCACCTAAGCAGTTGGTTCAGAGAAATTCTAATTGAGTTCTATAGGGTCCTTCTGGTTTTTCTAAATATGCTACATTTGACCCTCCTTCTGGTCTTTCCGTGCTAAAAGCCATTTCTGATTCACTCGTATCTGAGCTCAACTCGTAAGGATAACTATTATTCAATTGTTGAGCCCACGATCGTGCAGTAGTTCCTACGCTTGCTTCTGATGATCTAAGGCTTTGTTTGTCTGACTTACCTATGTGCTTACTTGATCTAAGGTTCATGAATTTACTTCTGATCGTCAATGGTTCTCTGTTCTTACTTTCTTGATTCTTTTTTAAATCCGTTTAGATTCTTGTCTAGATGTATGCGTCAGGAATCGACTTTCTGTGGTACTTTTGAGTTCTCGTTCCATCAGACTTAAGTTCTTTCCTTTAGGTTTTCGTATCACACACCTTTACTTTAGTCTTAGACTTTAAAAATTTAATCTCTTGAACTTGATCGTTCCTATCGTCGTTAATCCACAATGCTAACATTTAGCCTAAGCTAGTAATTGACTGAGGGGGTTGAGTATTCTTCCAACCTCAAGTCAGCTGCTTTGAGTGCTCTGATGCCTAAGAAGTCGCACTTCCCAAGCCCTGCATTCTTCACTGCCTTGCCTTGATTGCCCTTGATTGTCCTTGCTAGACCTGTAAAATCCCACTATTAGACCAATTCTCAAATGGATGATCAAACACTTGAATATATACACTTTTAAAGGTCCCTTCCCTTTTGCCCAAAAGTTCAATGCCCCCTAGTTTTTCTATTCTCACTATGGTCAACCTCAAATTATCCTCTCACTATACTCGTAGAGAGCTTTCTAACGAGCTATAAAGCTCAAAAAACGGACTTCTGATGAAAGAGATATGAGCGTTCAGGCCCTCGGGGGTAAAAACTAACAACCAAGTTTTTCTTCAAATATGAGCTAAGGGGTCTCCTATGAGTCTATTCACCCAAAAATTTTCACAAAATAGCCCCAAATTTGCTCAAAAAATCAAACCCTAAAAATTGCGTTTGGGGTGGACAATCATGATGGTCTGAGATAATCGCGATGGTCTGGGACCGTCGCGATGGTCCAGGTGAACCGTCGCGATGACATGGCACAATCGTGATCGTCCGAAGGTGTGAACTATCACGATGGTCTAAATGTGAGCAATCGCGATGGCATCGGTCAACGGTCAACACGAACCATCACGATGGTCCAAGTGAACCATCGCGATGGTCACGGGCACGATGGCGTGAGCCAATCGCGATGGTTCAAATGTAGAGGCGTCGCGATGGTCTGAAGGTATCGTCGCGATGGTCTGAACGTACCGTCGCGATGGTCTAGCTTGCCACATGGCAGCGTCGACGTGATGGCATGAGCCAATCACGATGGCATGGGGTTAACGGGATCGTCGTGATGGTCAAGGACCGTCGCGATGGTTCAAGTGAACCGTCGTGATGGCGTGAGACCGTCGCGATGGTGTGAGCCAATCGCGATGGTGTGACACAATCGTGATGGCATGAGCCAATCGTGATGGTCCACCAAACTATGAATTTTTGCAAAGCGTTTGTGGATCCGTGTATGCACTGGTGTCGCCTACCTAGTGGTGAACTGGCTTACCAAAAATGTCGAAGTTGACAGACCATCGCGATGGTCTGACACACACGGCAGTCAACTCTATTACTTAAGAACACTCTTACAAGCTCAAACTCACTCTAGCTCATACAAGTCTACACTAGCTAACCTCAAAAATGAGCTCTCTAGCTCTTTTTATAGATTCTAGACTAGTTTTGACCTGTTTCACATCTAGTGACTGGCATAGTTAAAAAATAGGTTCTAGGTGCTATTTGAAAGGGTAAAAGGTATCTAAAAATGGCCAAAATTGGTATGCACGTTCTACCTAAGCTCCTCAAGCTCGAGGACTCCTTGGTTTGCACAAAATGGAGCTATAAATTACAAAAAGGGTTTTTCTATGTTACATATGGTACAAAAGTGATGAAAATCACTGTTGGAGGTTTTGAAAAGTATTTATAAAATATAAGTCTTTGAAAAAATGATTCGACTGACTCCCTGCTTCTTCGTTATGCTCTATCTTCACATGCTTCTACGTCTTCTATGCCTCTGGCTACTGCCAACAGAGATCTATTTATTCGATGGGGGACTTGCACTCTGGGTATGACCCATTCTAGCTAGCCCTCGAGAGTCGCAACTTGACGACTATGAGGACACCACTTGGGCTCGTGTGCATGTGCACTTTGCCACAAGGCGCCACGAACTAGGTGGCACATATGATGAATGGTATGCATAAGGTGCTTAGGGATTTTATTCCGCATCTGACCATGCCATTCATTGACGATGTCCCTATTTAAGGTTGCGAAGAAAAAGATAAAGATGAGACTCTTGATGAGGATGGATGTCAGAAATTTGTTAAAAATCACATAAACAATTGCAAATCCATTCTCAGTCGGCTGGAAGAGGTTCATTTGACATTGTGTGCAGAGAAATCACTATTTGGAGTGCAAGAGGTATTGATTGTAGGGAGTCTGTGTGGCCCTAAAGGTAGAAAGCCATGTCCGAAGAAAGTAGATGCCATTCAACACATGAAAGAGGTCTTCTCCTTGATCATTGAGGTGAGGAGATTTCTTGGGGCATGTGTTTTCTATGTTGTGTGGATTCCTCATTTTGCCTATGTTGAGACCCACTCTATCAATTGCTTCGAAAGGGGCAGAGATTTCAATGGAAGGATATCCATACTCAAGCCGTGAGGAAATTAAAGAAGGCACTTGTAGAAGCATCATTTCTTAGAGAAGCCTATTACAGTGACAATAAACAAATCTACATTACTATAGATATGAGTCCGACAGGTATAGGCTGGGCAATTAGGCAAGAAGTTGATGAGGGAAAAAGGTATGCGACTCGATTTGGAGCTAAAGTACTTAACGTTCGCCAGAGAGGTTACCCTCAGGTTAAGAGAGAGCTCTGGGGAATAGTGACTGTGTTAAAGAATGATAAAGAATACTTAATTGAGGCAAATATGGTAGTGGAAATAAATTGATTACCATTGTTGGGAATGATCGTGAACTGTTCCACTACAGACATTGCCATGTTAAGATGGATAACATACATCAAGTTGCTAAAACCCGATTTTGTTCATATAGCCAGGAGAAATAATGTGGTAGTCGATATGCTATCACGAGCTATATACAAAAATGAAGACTCGATGATTTCTAATGATGAAGAGATAGGTTTGGATTTCTATGCTTCGCATGTACATACGTCAAGCTTAGACGAAGCACCTACAAGACTGAATAGAAAAGATCCTACTCATCAGATTGAAAAGCTTGAGGTTAGTATTGAGACTTCAAGAGAAGGAATTCAAAACAGCTTAGGAAGCAAGAAAGGAAACAAGAGAAAATCTACGAAGTTCTAGTTGGAATAATAGAAAGATTCACTGAAGATGAATATGAAAATGAGTGGAAGGAAATCAGAAGATATTTAAGCATAAAGTCTCCTGATCCTAGTTGGAGCAAAGAAAAGTTTCGTACCATTCAGAGAAAGTCAAGTAATTATTTCCTAAAGGATGGAATACTTTGGAAGCAAAAGATTGGGATAGGTAAGATACCTCAGTGAGTTGTAGGTTGCAATGAAACGAGAGGTAAGATTATGCGTGAAATGCATAGCTCACTATGGGCCGATAATAAGGGCTTTCAAGGGACTTATGAAAAGATAAAGGAAAGATATTGATGGCCCGGGATGTATGTAGAAAAGGTGTATCAATATTGAAAAGATTCTTAGATATGGAATCTAAAAAACATTCACAAATTCTTATACTTGATTTGAGGGAAAGATTTCTAAAAAATTCACAGGGTAATCCAATGAGCTCTATAGATAGTTAAAGGGATCTTAAGATTAAGACTAAGTCTTTGTCATTATGGTTTGATCAATAGGAATTGATCATACTTGGAAAAGCTTCTCCAACTAGTTATCATCAGGACTACTAGAGATCTTTCCAAAGTACTAGAACTAAGCTCATGAATGGCTCATGAAATAAGAAATTAGTTACCTCTTAAAGCATAAAATCCTTACTAGGATTGAATTTGGAATCATATTTCTCCAAAATAAGACATAAAAAGGTATAAGGGTCTAGAGATGCACCTAGATTTTTGGCATCAAAGTTCTTTTCAAGAACTAGTAGGTTAGGATATAATACCTTACCTTAACTCTCAAAATTGGAGCCAACAATGGTTAGAGAAATTATCATAATAGCATTCAAAAGACATAGAAAAAATCTCAAAAAAAATGTATTTTTGTAGGTTGGAGAAATTATCCATTGTTATGGGACAATGGAATGCTAACTTCCTTTTAGAACTACTCTTTGATGGATAGAAAGAAAAAGAAGTCATCATCCATAGAAAGCATTCATCATGTTATCATTTTCTTGGGAAATTACATAGAGTTAATGTACATACAATAAAAGAAGGATAAAGAATGAACGAGAGTTTTACTCTCACATTTACATCAGAAGTGTTGGAGTTTGAGGTCTGCGGAAGCATGTGAACACCATAAGGAAGAAGAAGAAGCTTGGAGCACAACACACAATGTTGAATGTATTACCACTAGAATGTACAAAGATAATTAACCCATTAGGGAAATAGGCATACATACAAGCCAGGGAAAAAAACCTCCTAAAGAGGGAAAAAAGTGCCTTGGTAATCCTAGTGTGTTCACACACATCACTACCTAAATATATCAACAAATCCCCCATGGGAGTGATGTGATGAACAAGGAGCTTGCGCTCATGTATAAGTAAGTGCCAAGCTATGTGGAATCAATCTAGAAAACAAAAGGAAGTAAGCCCAAAACTTTGCAGAAAGCTTCAAACTTCTCCCAAGGCAAAGCCTTCATGAAAAGGTTTGCAATGTTCTCCTACATGGGCACATATGCCAAGCTGATCTCTCCAATAGAGAACCTCTCCCTGACATAATGATAATGCACCTCAATGTGCTTAGTGCGAGCATGGAACACATGGTTCCTCGCAAGTGCCAATGTGCTCTAACTGTCAGTGAAGATGGTGGTGGTAGAAGACTGACCAATACCCAAATCAGCCATAAGGCATCTAAGCCACACACACTCAACAGTCGCTATGAAAGCTACCCTATACTCAGCCTCACAACTCGAAGTGTCCACAGTAGGCTACTTCTTACTCAACCAAGATATGCATGAGCTATCAAGCATGAAGCAAAAACCACTGGTGGACACACGAGTGTCATAGCAACTAGCCCAGTCAGAGTCAGAAAAAGCATGTAAATCTGGCACTAGTGATCCCCCCTTGGGATAAAACAATCCAAGTAGCTTGGTACCACTCAAGTAGCGAAAGATGCGCTTAATCGCCTACCAATGCTCGACACCTCGGCAATGCATAAACCAGCTCATCTCTGAGACAACAAACTGAATATCTATCTGAGTAATGCATAAGTAAATCAAGCATCCAACAACCTACTGATAGAGAACAACATCAAATGCATCTCCAACATCATGAAGACTCAATTGTAAACCTGTCTCCATAGGAATGGCAATAGGTTTATAGTCTTCAAGGCCAAAATGCTGCCATAATGTATCGATATATTTCATTTGAGACAAAGCTATTCCACCATCAACTTTTATAAATCGAATGCCCAACTAATGATGCAAGTGCCCCAAATCAAACATCTCAAATGAGGCATGCAAATCAGCCTTAAAATTAGCAATATGCTTCTCATGACGACCAGTGAGAAGCATGTCATCAACATACACAACAATGATCAGAAGCACATCATTTTCATGCTTAACATATAAGGTGCTCTCAGTCGGGCTATTCTTAAAACCATGTGCAATCCGATAGGCATCTTTCTATACCAAGCATGTGGTGCTTGCTTTAAACCATATAATGCCTTCTTTAATCTGCACAAAGCCACGTGGCTGAAAAACGTACACTTCTTCATGTGAGTCCATTAAGAAATGCAATTTTAATGTCCAACTGATGTACATTCCATCCATGATGAACTGCAAGTGCACAAATGCTACAAACAGTAGTCATTTAGCATGTAGGTGAAAAGGTCTCATCAAAATCAATGCCTCTTTCTTGTGCATACCCCTTTGCAACAAGCCTAGCGTTATACGTGTCAACTGTTCCATCAGTCTTACACTTCAGCTTGTATACCCACTTAGTGCCAATGGCCTTCTTGCCAAGAGGCAAGTCACATAAAGACTAGGTTCCATTCTTCATTATAGCATCATATTCAGATTGCATAGCAACCATCCATTTTTTTGAATTTTGTGCTTCATCAAACGAAATAGGCTCATTCTCATCAGAAAGACTAGAGGCAGCCATAGCATAGCATTCTGATGAAAAAGAGGCACTATGAGAGCGTGAAAAAGTACGATATGATAGAGCCGCATCTAATTTGCTATCACACAAAGTCTACACCAGTCATTTTGGCATAGTTTTTGCCTCCTCAATTAGGACGAGCACTAGACTATGCACCTATAGAAAGAGGCAACAAAGTATCATACATGTCTTTGGAGCTAACATATGTCTCCTTAGTACATGAAAATAATGGTTGAATAGCATCTTCCACAAAAACAACATTGCGGATAACCAAGATGTGTTTAGTCTGTGGATGATATAGGCCTTTGCTTTCAGAACTGTACCCAACAAAAATACGTTTCTTTGCTTTGTCATCCAATTTCCTAAATTGTTGTGCAAGCAGTAATGCATATGCAGAACAACCAAAAACACAGAGATGAGCAACAGATGTCTTACGACCATGCCAAGCCTCATATGGAGTGATAGACTGCAATGCTTTAGTGGAATATCTGTTAAGTACATATGTTGCACACATGATAGCCTCAAACCAAAAACTATGTGGTAAAGCCTGAATCTTGACCATACATCTCACCATCTCCATGAGTGACCTGTTCTTCTGTTCAGCACCTCCATTCTATTGAGGTGTATATGGCACTATACATTGATGTTTTATCCCATGTTCAGGCAGAAATGCATCAAAATCAGGAGACATATATTCCCCCATCGATCAGAATGGAGGGTGCCCGTTTTACATGCTGACAAATTTTTAGCCAAAAAATAAACACATAAACACTTCGGACTTTGCTCTCAATGGATATACCCATGCATGCCTGGAGAAATCATCGATGAAAATCACAAAGCAAAGTTAGTTTCCAAAAGAAGGTGTCTGCATGGGACCACAGACAACAGTATGTACAAGCTGCAATTTCTAAGTACCTCAAACTAAACCATCTTTTGGGAAGGATGATCACTGCATTCTACTCAAAGTAGAGCCTTCACAAACATGTTTACTGGGTGCCTCAAGTTTGGGCAAAGAGGACACAATTTCATATTTCTACAAGTGTAGCAAACTCGCATAATTCAAGTGACCAATGTGTGCATGCCAAAGCTTTGCATCTGACATAGCATGAGAATCATGTACTATACATGCTGAATCATTCACATATTTTTTTATAGTCTATGAGGTTATACAACCCACAACATAAAATGCCAGAAGTTCGACATGCTACCATTGTGCAATGAACCTAATTTTTGACCAGTGAGAGATGATCAAATGGGACTCGTGTTGGTGCATGACAATCATCAATTGAAGGATTATGGAGAAATGAAGTCAAGGAGTCAAGAAGGAAACAAAGTCAGATGGTTGAAGGAAGGACATTTTCAGAAAACTCAAAGATATGTACACATATGTACATTAGCTGACTTATACCCTTGTTTAAGTCATACACTTGTATATATTCATCTATAAATATGTTTGAAAATGTCGGGCAAGTAGAGCAGAAGAGATTTGAGAATAGGAAGAGAGAAATTAGTGTCATTAGACACATGAAGAGTGAGTGAATTGTCCATCCTCACTTAGATGTAAATTTTCTGAGAAATCGAAAAATTTTGCGCCCGATATTTTGCTGTCTGCTCCCTCTGTGTTTAATCTTTTGAGAAATCCTTTTGCACGTATCTAAGTCCATAGCTAATCCATCTATGGCTAGAATTTGAGAGGTTAATTGTAATCAGACTGTGAGAATTTTGATTAGGAACATTCATATGTAAGAATGTTCTAACAGTCGAGAAATCTGGCGCACATTTCATCTTCAATGAAATGATCATTGCTCAGTCTACAGTGTAAAGTTTTACACAAATGAGGGCTTAAAATCTAAGTTGGAAGGTAAGCTATCTATGGCTAAAAGATCTTGATCAAACGGGATTTACTTTGGGAGAACCAGTGCTAAGAAGTTGCAGGTGTCAAAGTCGCCATTGCAAAGAAGCACTTTCAGACATAGGTAAAGTGTTTCACACATTTCTCAGTGTGTACTTAATCTTTTGAGAGATTTAACTTGGCAAAGTTGCGCAACCTTAAGGCGGAGTGTTGTGCAAAGTTTTATCAAAAACTTTACAGGATTGATTAGTCAATGAGTACTAATCTGCAGCAGACTTTTCTGAAGAAACTGAAATTTTCAGAATAATCAATTTCTGATAATTTGGTGAAGATTCTCTAAATTAGGTGGAGTCTAAAGTTGATCTTGATTAGAGGTGATCTAAATTCAAGGTTAACTTGTTCTTTTGGAGATTAACACTCTCCATCAGTGGTATCAGAGCAGGTTGTGTCAAATTGAGAGAAGAAGACTCCGACTATTGCAAAAGTACAAATCTTTACTTTTGAAGGTGCAGAAGGGTAAAGGTTGAAGAAAGATTGAAGGAAGACATACAAAGAGCATCAAAAGGATTAGAAGGAGCAACATTCGAAGTAAAGGTACATTTATTATCTGTAAAGGTAAAGATTTGAAGCTACAGGTGAGTAAAGATGGGAGATAGTCTCCAAATTGAAAAGTTGGATAGAGAGAACTATCCTGCATGGTCTATGAGGATGGAAGCTCACCTTATGAGCAAAGATCTGATAGGATACATCACAGGAGATGAAGAAAAGCCAGAATTCAGAGATCCTAGTGTTCCAACTAGGGAGGAGCTTGCAGATTTGAAGAATTGGATGAAGAAGGATGCTCAAGCAAGAAGCATCATTTACATGGCAGTCAATGACTATTTGCTTCCTCACATTAGAGGACTTGAGAGTGCTTGTGACATTTGGAATGCTTTGGAAGAGCATTTCCAAATACAACCAAATCAAGGAAGGCTTCACTATGGGCAGAATTTACTACTTCAAGAGAAGGCCTCACAATCAATCTCTGATTATGTGACAAAGATGAAGGACATTGCAGATTCTTTAGGTGCAGTGATGAAGATATTGAAGAAGACAAATTGGTAAGACAAATACTTACAGGGCTAAGAGGAGATGAGAAGTGGAAGCCTTTCATTTTATCTACAAGAACTTTCATTAGATCACTTTACTCCTGATTTGAATCAATTGTTAGGTCATATGCTAACTTTTGAGAATGATGTCAAAGGAGATGTTGATAAGAGTGCAGGTCATGCAATGTATTCTAAAGACAAGAAGAAAGCCAACAAAGGGAAGCAAACAATCAGGTGAAGAAGAAGGTACATCAAACCAAGCAAACTTCATAAGAGGAAGAGAAATGGCAGAAGTAGAGGAAGAGGCAGAAACAACAAAGAGATGCAAGAGCTTGTTGGATATGTGGTAAGACCAATCATCTATCTCATGATTGTTGGCACAATAATCAAAACAATGGTAATTATCAGAACTTTAATCAAAGAGCAAGAGTGGTAGATTTCAGAGAGGAAATTTTCAGAGGTAGAGGTGGTAGGAATTCTTTTGGAAGAGGTGGTGGAAGAAACTTCCACAAGTCAATCCTATAATAACACCTACTACAACTATGCATCAGATCAAAAGGAGGACTCGACTCTCATTATGAATACATGTGAAACTTCACATGAGGACATGAGAGTGTTCTTATATTGATTCAGGATGTAGTAATCATTTGAAGTGGAAATATTGCTTTGATGACTGACCTAGATCATAATGCAATTAATCATACAGTTCAGACAGGTGATAATACAAAGCATAAGGTAAAGTCAATTGGTTCAGTCAAAGCTAAGGATGGGAGCACTCTTCTGAGTAAGGTACTTATGTTCCCACAATTCCAAAGAATTTGATCAGTGTAGGTCAAATTGTGGAAAAAGGTTATGAGGTAAGGTTCACAAATGATGGAGTTTATGTGGAAGACCCTAGTCAAGGGTATAAACAAGTTATTGGCAGGAAAGAAAGAAGGAAGGCTTTTCACATTGAAGGTACAAGGAAATGTTGGACATGCTATGTTCACATATGGAGAGCAGAAAGGTGTCAGAATTGGATCTTTGGCACAAAAGACTTGGACACTTTAATGAAAGAGGTATCAAAGAAATGATTAACAATGATTCAGTGCTTGGAATGCCTAACATTGCAGGTCACACATGACATACAGATGTTGAGGCATGTCAATTAGGTAAGGCTCATAAGCAATCCTATTCCAAGCATGGATTTATGTATTCAGAAAGACTTGAATTGGTGCATACAGATGTGTGGGGTCCTTCAAAGGACTTTAGTATAAATGGTTCAAGATATTATGTCATATATGTTGATGATGCTACCAGGTGGATCACAATTTATGTGATTAAGGAAAAGTCAGAAGTGTTTAATACATTTAAACACTATCATGCATATGCAGAAAGGATTACAGGTCAAAAATTGAAGAGACTAAGGTCAGATGGAGGGGGAGAGTATTTTTCAAATGAGTTCAATGATTATTTGTGGAATGCAGGTATAAAGAGAGAAGTTACTTGCAGGTACTCTCCTCAACAAAATGGGGTAGCAGAAAGAAGAAATAGGACTCTTGTTGAGTTTGCAAGGTCCATGATGAAAGAGAAGAATTGCCCAAATTATTTGTGGGCTGAGGCTGTTAATACAGCTACATATTTGGTTAATAGATTGCCTTGTAAAGCTTTGCAGGGTATGACACCATATGAAGCTTGGTGGGGTAAGAAACCTACCTTGGATCATTGCAGAATATTTGGATGCTTGGCATATGCATATGTGCCATCTCAATTGAGGCATAAGTTGGAGCCTAAGGCAGAGAAGTATGTATTCATTGGTTATGATGATAAGCAAATGGGATACAGGTTGTGGAGTCCATCCACAAAGCAATTTATTGTATCCAAGGATGTTACATTTGATGAGCAAGGTACTTGGTATGCAGGTAAATATAATGTACATGCAGATGATGAAGAAGTAGTGGAACAAAGGAAAAGGTAAAGCAAAGATTCAATTACTTGATGAAAGTGAGAGTAATGAAGTGCAGATTGAAGTTGAAGAGAGGCCAAGGTTTGATCCAGAATGTGATGAACCAGAGACCTCAAGAAGTGCAGAAGTTAGGAGATCATCTAGGCACAAATGGCAACCTACAAGGTATAGCTATGACACTTCATTCTTGACTACTAAAGATTATGCTTATTTGGTAAAAGCAGATGAAGACCCTTCTACATATGAAGAAGCCAAAGGGAAGAAGAATTGGGAAGATGCTATGCAAGAGGAGTATGATGCATTGATAGAGAATCAAACATGGGATTTGGTTCCTAAACCTAATAGTCAGAAGATCATTGGATGTAAGTGGGTTTACAAAACTAAAGAGATTTGCAGATGGAAGTGTGTCTAGGTACAAAGCTAGACTTGTTGTGAAAGGGTATGCACAGACATATGGAGTGGACTATGATGAGACTTATAGTCCTGTGGCAAAGATGACAACCATCAGGACACTCATTGCAATTGCTGCTTGTAAAGGTTGGAAGTTGTCTCAATTAGATGTTAAAAATGCTTTCTTGAATGGTTACATTTCAGATGAAGTCTACATGGAGCAACCAGATGGGTTCAAAGATCAAGTGAGTCCAAATTATGTGTAAGCTCAAGAGAGCTTTGTATGGGTTGAAGCAAGCCCCAAGGGCTTGGAATTATAGGCTTGTAAAATTCTTGAATGATCTTGGATTTCAAGCATCAAAGGCAGATAGTAGCTTGCTAGTCAAAGCAAGTGAAGATGGGTTCATTTATGTGTGTATTTATGTTGATGACATAATACTTACAGGAACAGATGATAAGGGGATACAAATGATCAAGAAGCAGATGGAGAAAGAGTTCAAAATCAGTGATTTGGGGAACCTATCATTCTTCTTGGGAATGGAGATCTCTTATACTCAACATGGAGTATATGTGACCCAAGAAAGGTATCTTAAAAATTTGCTAACCAAATTTAAAATGGAAGATTGCAGGGTTGCACCTACACCTTTGGAAGTGAACCATAAATTGTCTAGGTTTGGAGGAGAAGAGTTCAGAGATATGAAACTCTATCAAAGTTTGGTTGGTAGCTTGATTTATGCTACATTGACAAGGCCTGACTTGTCATATGCAGTTGGTGTGCTTTCACAATTCATGCATTGTCCTAGAAAGGAACATTGGATTGCAGGACAAAGAGTACTTAGGTACATCAAGGGTACACTCAAAGAAGGGTTGTACTATGGGTTTACTTCAGATACAAGAATCAAGATATATAGTGATGCAGATTGGGCAGGTAATGTGGATGATAGAAGATCAACACATGGATACTTGTGCTATGTAGGAGACAAATTGATTTCATGGTGTTCCAAGAAGCAACATACAGTTGCTTTGTCATCTACAGAAGCAGAATATAAAGGTATGGTGGAAGCTGCAAAAGAGGTAATATGGCTAAAGACACTTTTGAAAGTTTTTGATGTGATTCAGAGTACTCCTATTATTTGTGGAGACAATATGAGTTCATTATACTTGGCAGCTAATCCTGTATTTCATGCTAGAACTAAGCATATTGAAATACAGTATCATTTTCTGAGAGAGAAGGTCATTGAGAAAGAGATTGAAGTCATACACACTCCCACAAAAGATCAAGTTGCAGATATGATGACTAAAAGTCTAGATGGACCAAAACTACAAAGATTCAAGGATATGGCTGGAGTAAGAAGATAGAAAAGAACCTCAATTAATGATTGAGGGGGAGCTGTTGGTGCATGACAATCATCAATTGAAGGATTATGGAGAAATGAAGTCAAGGAGTCAAGAAGGAAACAAAGTCAGATGGTTGAAGGAAGGACATTTTCAGAAAACTCAAAGATATGTACACATATGTACATTAGCTGACTTATACCTTGTTTAAGTCATACACTTGTATATATTCATCTATAAATATGTTTGAAAATGTCGGGCAAGTAGAGCAGAAGAGATTTGAGAATAGGGAGAGAGAAATTAGTGTCATTAGACACATGAAGAGTGAGTGAATTGTCCATCCTCACTTAGATGTAAATTTTCTGAGAAATCGAAAAATTTTGCGCCCGATATTTTGCTGTCTGCTCCTTCTGTGTTTAATCTTTTGAGAAATCCTTTTGCACGTATCTAAGTCCATAGCTAATCTATCTATGGCTAGAATTTGAGAGGTTAATTGTAATCAGGCTGTGAGAATTTTGATTAGGAACATTCATATGTAAGAATGTTCTAACAGTCGAGAAATCTGGCGCACATTTCATCTTCAATGAAATGATCATTGCTCAGTCTACAGTGTAAAGTTTTACACAAATGAGGGCTTAAAATCTAAGTTGGAAGGTAAGCTATCTATGGCTAAAAGATCTTGATCAAACGGGATTTACTTTGGGAGAACCAGTGCTAAGAAGTTGCAGGTGTCAAAGTCGCCATTGCAGAGAAGCACTTTCAGACATAGGTAAAGTGTTTCACACATTTCTCAGTGTGTACTTAATCTTTTTGAGAGATTTAACTTGGCAAAGTTGCGCAACCTTAAGGCGAAGTGTTGTGCAAAGTTTTATCAAAAACTTTACAGGATTGATTAGTCAATGAGTGACTAATCTGCAGCAGACTTTTCTGAAGAAACTGAAATTTTTCAGAATAATCAATTTTCTGATAATTTGGTGAAGATTCTCTAAATTAGGTGGAGTCTAAAGTTGATCTTGATATAGAGGTGATCTAAATTCAAGGTTAACTTGTTCTTTTGGAGATTAACACTCTCCATCAGTGGTATCAGAGCAGGTTGTGTCAAAATTGAAGTGAAGAAGACTCCGACTATTGCAGAAAGTACAAAACTTTACATTTTGAAGGTGCAGAAGGGTAAAGGTTGAAGAAAGATCAAAGGAAGACATACAAAGAGCATCAAAAGGATCAGAAGGAGCAACATTCGAAGTAAAGGTACATTTATTATCTGTAAAGGTTAAAGATTTGAAGCTACAGGTGAAGTAAAGATGGGAGATAGTCTCCAAATTGAAAAGTTGGATAGAGAGAACTATCCTGCATGGTCTATGAGGATGGAAGCTCACCTTATGAGCAAAGATCTGATAGGATACATCACAGGAGATGAAGAAAAGCCAGAATTCAGAGATCCTAGTGTTCCAACTAGGGAGGAGCTTGCAGATTTGAAGAATTGGATGAAGAAGGATGCTCAAGCAAGAAGCATCATCTACATGGCAGTCAATGACTATTTGCTTCCTCACATTAGAGGACTTGAAGAGTGCTTGTGACATTTGGAATGCTTTGGAAGAGCATTTCCAAAATACAACCAAATCAAGGAAGGCTTCACTATGGGCAGAGTTTACTACCTTCAAGAAGAAGGCCTCACAATCAATCTCTGATTATGTGACAAAGATGAAGGACATTGCAGATTCTTTAGGTGCAGTTGATGAAGATATTGAAGAAGACAAATTGGTAAGACAAATACTCACAGGGCTAAGAGGAGATGAGAAATGGAAGCCTTTCATTTTATCTACAGAACTTTCATTAGATCACTTTACTCCTGATTTGAATCAATTGTTAGGTCATATGCTAACTTTTGAGAATGATATCAAAGGAGATGTTGATAAGAGTGCAGGTCATGCAATGTATTCTAAAGACAAGAAGAAAGCCAACAAAGGGAAGCAACAATCAGGTGAAGAAGAAGGTACATCAAACCAAGCAAACTTCATAAGAGGAAGAGGAAATGGCAGAAGTAGAGGAAGAGGCAGAAACAACAAAGAGAATGCAAGAGCTTGTTGGATATGTGGTAAGACCAATCATCTATCTCATGATTGTTGGCATAATAATCAAAACAATGGTAATTATCAGAACTTTAATCAAAGAGGCAAGAGGTGGTAGATTTCAGAGAGGAAATTTCAGAGGTAGAGGTGGTAGGAATTCTTTTGGAAGAGGTGGTGGAAGAAACTTCCAAAATCAATCCTATAATAACACCTACTACAACTATGCATCAGATCAAAAGGAGGATTCGACTCTCATTATGAATACATGTGAAACCTCACATGAGGACATGAGAGTGTTTCTATATTGATTCAGGATGTAGTAATCATTTAAGTGGAAATATTGCTTTGATGACTGACCTAGATCATAATGCAATTAATCATACAGTGCAGACAGGTGATAATACAAAGCATAAGGTAAAGTCAATTGGTTCAGTCAAAGCTAAGGATGGGAGCACTCTTCTGAGTAAGGTACTTTATGTTCCCACAATTCCAAAGAATTTGATCAGTGTAGGTCAAATTGTGGAAAAAGGATTATGAGGTAAGGTTTACAAATGATGGAGTTTATGTGGAAGACCCTAGTCAAGGGTATAAACAAGTTATTGCAGGAAAGAAAGAAGGAAGGCTTTTCACATTGAAGGTACAAGGAAATGTTGGACATGCTATGTTCACATATGGAGAGCAGAAGGTGTCAGAATTGGATCTTTGGCACAAAAGACTTGGACACTTTAATGAAAGAGGTATCAAAGAAATGATTAACAATGATTCAGTGCTTGGAATGCCTAACATTGCAGGTCAACACATGACATACAGATGTGAGGCATGTCAATTAGGTAAGGCTCATAAGCAATCCTATTCCAAGCATGGATTTATGTATTCAGAAAGACTTGAATTGGTGCATACAGATGTGTGGGGTCCTTCAAAGGACTTTAGTATAAATGGTTCAAGATATTATGTCATATATGTTGATGATGCTACCAGGTGGATCACAATTTATGTGATTAAGGAAAAGTCAGAAGTGTTTAATACATTTAAACACTATCATGCATATGCAGAAAGGATTACAGGTCAAAAATTGAAGAGACTAAGGTCAGATGGAGGGGGAGAGTATTTTTCAAATGAGTTCAATGATTATTTGTGGAATGCAGGTATAAAGAGAGAAGTTACTTGCAGGTACTCTCCTCAACAAAATGGGGTAGCAGAAAGAAGAAATAGGACTCTTGTTGAGTTTGCAAGGTCCATGATGAAAGAGAAGAATTGCCCAAATTATTTGTGGGCTGAGGCTGTTAATACAGCTACATATTTGGTTAATAGATTGCCTTGTAAAGCTTTGCAGGGTATGACACCATATGAAGCTTGGTGGGGTAAGAAACCTACCTTGGATCATTGCAGAATATTTGGATGCTTGGCATATGCATATGTGCCATCTCAATTGAGGCATAAGTTGGAGCCTAAGGCAGAGAAGTATGTATTCATTGGTTATGATGATAAGCAAATGGGATACAGGTTGTGGAGTCCATCCACAAAGCAATTTATTGTATCCAAGGATGTTACATTTGATGAGCAAGGTACTTGGTATGCAGGTAAATATAATGTACATGCAGATGATGAAGAAGTAGTGGAACAAAGGAAAGGTAAAGCAAAGATTCAATTACTTGATGAAAGTGAGAGTAATGAAGTGCAGATTGAAGTTGAAGAGAGGCCAAGGTTTGATCCAGAATGTGATGAACCAGAGACCTCAAGAAGTGCAGAAGTTAGGAGATCATCTAGGCACAAATGGCAACCTACAAGGTATAGCTATGACACTTCATTCTTGACTACTAAAGATTATGCTTATTTGGTAAAAGCAGATGAAGACCCTTCTACATATGAAGAAGCCAAAGGGAAGAAGAATTGGGAAGATGCTATGCAAGAGGAGTATGATGCATTGATAGAGAATCAAACATGGGATTTGGTTCCTAAACCTAATAGTCAGAAGATCATTGGATGTAAGTGGGTTTACAAAACAAAGAGATTTGCAGATGGAAGTGTGTCTAGGTACAAAGCTAGACTTGTTGTGAAAGGGTATGCACAGACATATGGAGTGGACTATGATGAGACTTATAGTCCTGTGGCAAAGATGACAACCATCAGGACACTCATTGCAATTGCTGCTTGTAAAGGTTGGAAGTTGTCTCAATTAGATGTTAAAAATGCTTTCTTGAATGGTTACATTTCAGATGAAGTCTACATGGAGCAACCAGATGGGTTCAAAGATCAAGTGAGTCCAAATTATGTGTGTAAGCTCAAGAGAGCTTTGTATGGGTTGAAGCAAGCCCCAAGGGCTTGGAATTATAGGCTTGTAAAATTCTTGAATGATCTTGGATTTCAAGCATCAAAGGCAGATAGTAGCTTGCTAGTCAAAGCAAGTGAAGATGGGTTCATTTATGTGTGTATTTATGTTGATGACATAATACTTACAGGAACAGATGATAAGGGGATACAAATGATCAAGAAGCAGATGGAGAAAGAGTTCAAAATCAGTGATTTGGGGAACCTATCATTCTTCTTGGGAATGGAGATCTCTTATACTCAACATGGAGTATATGTGACCCAAGAAAGGTATCTTAAAAATTTGCTAACCAAATTTAAAATGGAAGATTGCAGGGTTGCACCTACACCTTTGGAAGTGAACCATAAATTGTCTAGGTTTGGAGGAGAAGAGTTCAGAGATATGAAACTCTATCAAAGTTTGGTTGGTAGCTTGATTTATGCTACATTGACAAGGCCTGACTTGTCATATGCAGTTGGTGTGCTTTCACAATTCATGCATTGTCCTAGAAAGGAACATTGGATTGCAGGACAAAGAGTACTTAGGTACATCAAGGGTACACTCAGAGAAGGGTTGTACTATGGGTTTACTTCAGATACAAGAATCAAGATATATAGTGATGCAGATTGGGCAGGTAATGTGGATGATAGAAGATCAACACATGGATACTTGTGCTATGTAGGAGACAAATTGATTTCATGGTGTTCCAAGAAGCAACATACAGTTGCTTTGTCATCTACAGAAGGCAGAATATAAAGGTATGGTGGAAGCTGCAAAAGAGGTAATATGGCTAAAGACACTTTTGAAAGTTTTTGATGTGATTCAGAGTACTCCTATTATTTGTGGAGACAATATGAGTTCATTATACTTGGCAGCTAATCCTGTATTTCATGCTAGAACTAAGCATATTGAAATACAGTATCATTTTCTGAGAGAGAAGGTCATTGAGAAAGAGATTGAAGTCATACACACTCCCACAAAAGATCAAGTTGCAGATATGATGACTAAAAGTCTAGATGGACCAAAACTACAAAGATTCAAGGATATGGCTGGAGTAAAGAAGATAGAGAAGAACCTCAATTAATGATTGAGGGGGAGCTGTTGGTGCATGACAATCATCAATTGAAGGATTATGGAGAAATGAAGTCAAGGAGTCAAGAAGGAAACAAAGTCAGATGGTTGAAGGAAGGACATTTTCAGAAAACTCAAAGATATGTACACATATGTACATTAGCTGACTTATACCTTGTTTAAGTCATACACTTGTATATATTCATCTATAAATATGTTTGAAAATGTCGGGCAAGTAGAGCAGAAGAGATTTGAGAATAGGGAGAGAGAAATTAGTGTCATTAGACACATGAAGAGTGAGTGAATTGTCCATCCTCACTTAGATGTAAATTTTCTGAGAAATCGAAAAATTTTGCGCCCGATATTTTGCTGTCTGCTCCTTCTGTGTTTAATCTTTTGAGAAATCCTTTTGCACGTATCTAAGTCCATAGCTAATCTATCTATGGCTAGAATTTGAGAGGTTAATTGTAATCAGGCTGTGAGAATTTTGATTAGGAACATTCATATGTAAGAATGTTCTAACAGTCGAGAAATCTGGCGCACATTTCATCTTCAATGAAATGATCATTGCTCAGTCTACAGTGTAAAGTTTTACACAAATGAGGGCTTAAAATCTAAGTTGGAAGGTAAGCCATCTATGGCTAAAAGATCTTGATCAAACGGGATTTCAGAGTTGGGAGAACCAGTGCTAAGAAGTTGCAGGTGTCAAAGTCGCCATTGCAGAGAAGCACTTTCAGACATAGGTAAAGTGTTTCACACATTTCTCAGTGTGTACTTAATCTTTTTGAGAGATTTAACTTGGCAAAGTTGCGCAACCTTAAGGCGAAGTGTTGTGCAAAGTTTTATCAAAAACTTTACAGGATTGATTAGTCAATGAGTGACTAATCTGCAGCAGACTTTTCTGAAGAAACTGAAATTTTCAGAATAATCAATTTTCTGATAATTTGGTGAAGATTCTCTAAATTAGGTGGAGTCTAAAGTTGATCTTGATATAGAGGTGATCTAAATTCAAGGTTAACTTGTTCTTTTGGAGATTAACACTCTCCATCAGTGGTATCAGAGCAGGTTGTGTCAAAATTGAAGTGAAGAAGACTCCGACTATTGCAGAAAGTACAAAACTTTACATTTTGAAGGTGCAGAAGGGTAAAGGTTGAAGAAAGATTGAAGGAAGACATACAAAGAGCATCAAAAGGATCAGAAGGAGCAACATTCGAAGTAAAGGTACATTTATTATCTGTAAAGGTTAAAGATTTGAAGCTACAGGTGAAGTAAAGATGGGAGATAGTCTCCAAATTGAAAAGTTGGATAGAGAGAACTATCCTGCATGGTCTATGAGGATGGAAGCTCACCTTATGAGCAAAGATCTGATAGGATACATCACAGGAGATGAAGAAAAGCCAGAATTCAGAGATCCTAGTGTTCCAACTAGGGAGGAGCTTGCAGATTTGAAGAATTGGATGAAGAAGGATGCTCAAGCAAGAAGCATCATCTACATGGCAGTCAATGACTATTTGCTTCCTCACATTAGAGGACTTGAGAGTGCTTGTGACATTTGGAATGCTTTGGAAGAGCATTTCCAAAATACAACCAAATCAAGGAAGGCTTCACTATGGGCAGAGTTTACTACCTTCAAGAAGAAGGCCTCACAATCAATCTCTGATTATGTGACAAAGATGAAGGACATTGCAGATTCTTTAGGTGCAGTTGATGAAGATATTGAAGAAGACAAATTGGTAAGACAAATACTCACAGGGCTAAGAGGAGATGAGAAGTGGAAGCCTTTCATTTTATCTACAGAACTTTCATTAGATCACTTTACTCCTGATTTGAATCAATTGTTAGGTCATATGCTAACTTTTGAGAATGATGTCAAAGGAGATGTTGATAAGAGTGCAGGTCATGCAATGTATTCTAAAGACAAGAAGAAAGCCAACAAAGGGAAGCAACAATCAGGTGAAGAAGAAGGTACATCAAACCAAGCAAACTTCATAAGAGGAAGAGGAAATGGCAGAAGTAGAGGAAGAGGCAGAAACAACAAAGATAATGCAAGAGCTTGTTGGATATGTGGTAAGACCAATCATCTATCTCATGATTGTTGGCACAATAATCAAAACAATGGTAATTATCAGAACTTTAATCAAAGAGCAAGAGGTGGTAGATTTCAGAGAGGAAATTTCAGAGGTAGAGGTGGTAGGAATTCTTTTGGAAGAGGTGGTGGAAGAAACTTCCAAAATCAATCCTATAATAACACCTACTACAACTATGCATCAGATCAAAAGGAGGATTCGACTCTCATTATGAATACATGTGAAACCTCACATGAGGACATGAGAGTGTTCTATATTGATTCAGGATGTAGTAATCATTTAAGTGGAAATATTGCTTTGATGACTGACCTAGATCATAATGCAATTAATCATACAGTTCAGACAGGTGATAATACAAAGCATAAGGTAAAGTCAATTGGTTCAGTCAAGGCTAAGGATGGGAGCACTCTTCTGAGTAAGGTACTTTATGTTCCCACAATTCCAAAGAATTTGATCAGTGTAGGTCAAATTGTGGAAAAAGGTTATGAGGTAAGGTTTACCAATGATGGAGTTTATGTGGAAGACCCTAGTCAAGGGTATAAACAAGTTATTGCAGGAAAGAAAGAAGGAAGGCTTTTCACATTGAAGGTACAAGGAAATGTTGGACATGCTATGTTCACATATGGAGAGCAGAAGGTGTCAGAATTGGATCTTTGGCACAAAAGACTTGGACACTTTAATGAAAGAGGTATCAAAGAAATGATTAACAATGATTCAGTGCTTGGAATGCCTAACATTGCAGGTCAACACATGACATACAGATGTGAGGCATGTCAATTAGGTAAGGCTCATAAGCAATCCTATTCCAAGCATGGATTTATGTATTCAGAAAGACTTGAATTGGTGCATACAGATGTGTGGGGTCCTTCAAAGGACTTTAGTATAAATGGTTCAAGATATTATGTCATATATGTTGATGATGCTACCAGGTGGATCACAATTTATGTGATTAAGGAAAAGTCAGAAGTGTTTAATACATTTAAACACTATCATGCATATGCAGAAAGGATTACAGGTCAAAAATTGAAGAGACTAAGGTCAGATGGAGGGGGAGAGTATTTTTCAAATGAGTTCAATGATTATTTGTGGAATGCAGGTATAAAGAGAGAAGTTACTTGCAGGTACTCTCCTCAACAAAATGGGGTAGCAGAAAGAAGAAATAGGACTCTTGTTGAGTTTGCAAGGTCCATGATGAAAGAGAAGAATTGCCCAAATTATTTGTGGGCTGAGGCTGTTAATACAGCTACATATTTGGTTAATAGATTGCCTTGTAAAGCTTTGCAGGGTATGACACCATATGAAGCTTGGTGGGGTAAGAAACCTACCTTGGATCATTGCAGAATATTTGGATGCTTGGCATATGCATATGTGCCATCTCAATTGAGGCATAAGTTGGAGCCTAAGGCAGAGAAGTATGTATTCATTGGTTATGATGATAAGCAAATGGGATACAGGTTGTGGAGTCCATCCACAAAGCAATTTATTGTATCCAAGGATGTTACATTTGATGAGCAAGGTACTTGGTATGCAGGTAAATATAATGTACATGCAGATGATGAAGAAGTAGTGGAACAAAGGAAAGGTAAAGCAAAGATTCAATTACTTGATGAAAGTGAGAGTAATGAAGTGCAGATTGAAGTTGAAGAGAGGCCAAGGTTTGATCCAGAATGTGATGAACCAGAGACCTCAAGAAGTGCAGAAGTTAGGAGATCATCTAGGCACAAATGGCAACCTACAAGGTATAGCTATGACACTTCATTCTTGACTACTAAAGATTATGCTTATTTGGTAAAAGCAGATGAAGACCCTTCTACATATGAAGAAGCCAAAGGGAAGAAGAATTGGGAAGATGCTATGCAAGAGGAGTATGATGCATTGATAGAGAATCAAACATGGGATTTGGTTCCTAAACCTAATAGTCAGAAGATTCATTGGATGTAAGTGGGTTTACAAAACAAAGAGATTTGCAGATGGAAGTGTGTCTAGGTACAAAGCTAGACTTGTTGTGAAAGGGTATGCACAGACATATGGAGTGGACTATGATGAGACTTATAGTCCTGTGGCAAAGATGACAACCATCAGGACACTCATTGCAATTGCTGCTTGTAAAGGTTGGAAGTTGTCTCAATTAGATGTTAAAAATGCTTTCTTGAATGGTTACATTTCAGATGAAGTCTACATGGAGCAACCAGATGGGTTCAAAGATCAAGTGAGTCCAAATTATGTAGTGTAAGCTCAAGAGAGCTTTGTATGGGTTGAAGCAAGCCCCAAGGGCTTGGAATTATAGGCTTGTAAAATTCTTGAATGATCTTGGATTTCAAGCATCAAAGGCAGATAGTAGCTTGCTAGTCAAAGCAAGTGAAAATGGATTCATTTATGTGTGTATTTATGTTGATGACATAATACTTACAGGAACAGATGATAAGGGGATACAAATGATCAAGAAGCAGATGGAGAAAGAGTTCAAAATCAGTGATTTGGGGAACCTATCATTCTTCTTGGGAATGGAGATCTCTTATACTCAACATGGAGTATATGTGACCCAAGAAAGGTATCTTAAAAATTTGCTAACCAAATTTAAAATGGAAGATTGCAGGGTTGCACCTACACCTTTGGAAGTGAACCATAAATTGTCTAGGTTTGGAGGAGAAGAGTTCAGAGATATGAAACTCTATCAAAGTTTGGTTGGTAGCTTGATTTATGCTACATTGACAAGGCCTGACTTGTCATATGCAGTTGGTGTGCTTTCACAATTCATGCATTGTCCTAGAAAGGAACATTGGATTGCAGGACAAAGAGTACTTAGGTACATCAAGGGTACACTCAAAGAAGGGTTGTACTATGGGTTTACTTCAGATACAAGAATCAAGATATATAGTGATGCAGATTGGGCAGGTAATGTGGATGATAGAAGATCAACACATGGATACTTGTGCTATGTAGGAGACAAATTGATTTCATGGTGTTCCAAGAAGCAACATACAGTTGCTTTGTCATCTACAGAAGCAGAATATAAAGGTATGGTGGAAGCTGCAAAAGAGGTAATATGGCTAAAGACACTTTTGAAAGTTTTTGATGTGATTCAGAGTACTCCTATTATTTGTGGAGACAATATGAGTTCATTATACTTGGCAGCTAATCCTGTATTTCATGCTAGAACTAAGCATATTGAAATACAGTATCATTTTCTGAGAGAGAAGGTCATTGAGAAAGAGATTGAAGTCATACACACTCCCACAAAAGATCAAGTTGCAGATATGATGACTAAAAGTCTAGATGGACCAAAACTACAAAGATTCAAGGATATGGCTGGAGTAAAGAAGATAGAGAAGAACCTCAATTAATGATTGAGGGGGAGCTGTTGGTGCATGACAATCATCAATTGAAGGATTATGGAGAAATGAAGTCAAGGAGTCAAGAAGGAAACAAAGTCAGATGGTTGAAGGAAGGACATTTTCAGAAAACTCAAAGATATGTACACATATGTACATTAGCTGACTTATACCCTTGTTTAAGTCATACACTTGTATATATTCATCTATAAATATGTTTGAAAATGTCGGGCAAGTAGAGCAGAAGAGATTTGAGAATAGGAAGAGAGAAATTAGTGTCATTAGACACATGAAGAGTGAGTGAATTGTCCATCCTCACTTAGATGTAAATTTTCTGAGAAATCGAAAAATTTTGCGCCCGATATTTTGCTGTCTGCTCCCTCTGTGTTTAATCTTTTGAGAAATCCTTTTGCACGTATCTAAGTCCATAGCTAATCCATCTATGGCTAGAATTTGAGAGGTTAATTGTAATCAGGACTGTGAGAATTTTGATTAGGAACATTCATATGTAAGAATGTTCTAACAGTCGAGAAATCTGGCGCACATTTCATCTTCAATGAAATGATCATTGCTCAGTCTACAGTGTAAAGTTTTACACAAATGAGGGCTTAAAATCTAAGTTGGAAGGTAAGCTATCTATGGCTAAAAGATCTTGATCAAACGGGATTTACTTTGGGAGAACCAGTGCTAAGAAGTTGCAGGTGTCAAAGTCGCCATTGCAGAGAAGCACTTTCAGACATAGGTAAAGTGTTTCACACATTTCTCAGTGTGTACTTAATCTTTTTGAGAGATTTAACTTGGCAAAGTTGCGCAACCTTAAGGTGAAGTGTTGTGCAAAGTTTTATCAAAAACTTTACAGGATTGATTAGTCAATGAGTAACTAATCTGCAGCAGACTTTTCTGAAGAAACTGAAATTTTCAGAATAATCAATTTTCTGATAATTTGGTGAAGATTCTCTAAATTAGGTGGAGTCTAAAGTTGATCTTGATATAGAGGTGATCTAAATTCAAGGTTAACTTGTTCTTTTGGAGATTAACACTCTCCATCAACTCGAACCCGTGAGCAGACGCTTGATCGCCATTTTTTCTACCAATTAACCCACGATAGCATACTATGAAAATATAATATTGTCTATCAATAATTTTTGGTCTACGGGTTCATCACAACAAAACGAATCATTTCTTTGTACACATCGCAACAGATGGGGTTTGAACTCATCCCCATGAGTGCTTAGTTCATTGAGACATCTATGCTGACCGACTCTAAATGCATCACCATAACAAGGCCTAACATCTTCAAGCATTACGAATCAGGGATTGAGCTGACCCCTTATGGTGAAATTACCTGCCATATCCAATATGGTACCGTGTTGATGACGTCCAATTCTAGAATTTGTGTGTATAATAATCACACAGGCAACCCTATGTGATGATTTCCTATGAATGACCATAAAATGAGAACAATGTTGTCATTGTAAGCCAAGGGGGTTGATCTCGTCTCTTATGGCTCGAGTTTTCCATCAGGCGGTAGTGCTATGATCTTCTTTTGACAGAAATCCGAGTGCATTGAAGTTCTTTTTGACAGTTGCAAAATGGCTTCAAGAACATACAAAGAAGCAAGGAAGATAGATCAAAGAATTGGACTCTTGATCGCTAACCACGAAGGAAGATGCTTCTTCTCTTGGACAATGCAAGGATGTAGCTTAATTGGGAGATAAGTATTTTCAAAGTTGATGTTTTCATTTCAATACTTGCTTTATTCGTTGCTTTCATGTAGCTTGCATCTAAATATTATTGAAGCATGATAGTAGTCTTCTTTTTTTAAGAATGATTACAAATGCTATGAAGTCAATGAAAGCTAAATAGATATAGAAGTATTGGGAAATATATCGAGCACTTGCATGCGTTTAAAAGTTCATGCCCAAAAAAGAATGTTGGTGCATTTCTCCTTTTCAAAGAATGTTTTCATGCACAAAACGTGTTTTCTTCTTGCTTGAAAAGATAGTTAATGCTCAAGTTTATGCACATGAACGGTTATATCTTTTCAAAAATCTAGCAAGTAGCATGTTTGTGCATGGATGATTGGGAACATGCATTTTCAAGCTCAAGAATTGCTTGATTTAATTTTGGTGCATGAAAGGAGAATGCCAACATATGCATGCACTCATATGCTTTTGCATGAAAGAATAGGCATTTGCATATGCATGATTGGTTGTTAAGTAGTTGAATACTTATACTTTTGTTACCTCTTTTTTCTAACTCAACTTAGATAGTTAGGTAAAATAACAAACTAGGTAGTTGCAAGGCTCTTGGCTATCGTGCAACTCAAGTAGCTAGTTTGTTTTTCCCAGACATGATACTTAGGTATCACAAATTAGGAGTCTTGATTAGGAAAAGAAGACCCTCCAAAAGTCGTGTTCAATTTTCTTGCTCATTGGAATGGCAGGAAAGTAGAACTGCTCGGAAATTTCCATGATGACTCTAAGTTTAGGAGAAAACTTAGAGAATCTTAATGACAAGCCTGTTGGAGTTAGACGTTTGTGGAAGCATGCGTACAACATAAAGAAGAGGAAGAAGCTTGGAGCACAACACACAATACTGAACGTATTACTAGAGAATGTACAAAGATAAGTAGCCCATTAGGGCAATAGGTGTATATACAAGCCGGGGGAAAATCCTAAAGAGGGAAAAAAGAGCCTCGACGGTCCTAGAGTGTTCACACACATCACTACCTAAATATATCAACAAATCCCCCCTAGGAGTGATGTGATGAACAAGGAGCTGGCACTCATGTATAAGGAAGTGCCAAGCTATGTGGAAATCACTCCACAAAAGGAAGTAAGCCCAAAGCTTTGCGGAAAGCTTCAAACTTCTCCCTAGGCAGAGCCTTTGTGAAAAGGCTTGCAATGTTCTCCTGCGTGGGCACATATGCCAAGCTGATCTCCCCAACAGAGAACCTCTCGCTGACATAATGATAATGTACCTCAATGTGCTTGCTTCGAGCATGGAACACAAGTTTCCTCGCAACGACCAATGCGCTCTGACTGTCTGTGAAGATGGTGGTGGCAGAAGATTGATCGGCACCCAAATCAGCCATAAGGCATCTGAGCCACACGCAGTCAACAGTCGCTGTGAAAGCTGCCATATATTGACCCTCACAACTAGAAGTGGCCACAGTAGGCTGCTTCTTACTCAACCAAGATATACATGAGCTACCAAGCATGAAGCAAAAGCCACTAGTGGACACATGAGTGTCATAGCAACCAGCCCAATTAGAGTTAGAAAAAGCATGCAAATCTGGCAGTAGTGATCGCCCTTGGGATAAAACAACCCAAGTAGCCGAGTACCACTCAAGTAGCAAAAGATGCGTTTAACCACCTGCCAATGCTTGACTCCTGGGCAATGCATAAACTTGCTCATCTGTGAGACAACAAACTAAATATCTAGCCGAGTAATGCATAAGTAAATCAAGCACCCAACAACCTGCTGATAGAGAACAACATCAAATGCATCTTCAGCATCACGAAGACTCAATTGTAAACCTATCTCTATAAGAGTGGCAACAGGTTTACAGTCTTCAAGGCCAAAACGCTACAATAATGTATCAATATATTTCGTTTGACACAAAGCCATTCCACCATCAACATGGATAAACTGAATGCCCAAATAATGATGCAAATGCCCCAAATCAGACATCTCAAATGAGGCATGCAAATCAGCCTTAAAATCAGCAGTATGCCTCTCATGAGGATGAGTGAGCAGCATGTCATCAACATAAAGCACAATGATGAGAAGTACATCATTAGCACACTTAACATGTCATGAGGAACGAGATAAGGAAGAGATCTCACACACACACGCTCACTCTCAAGGAGAAGCACACACACATAGTTTGAGGCAAGGAAGAATGATCTTCTTCTTCTTCTTCTTCTTCTATTACATAAAAAGGAATGTACAAGAATGACCTAAAGCAAGAATACAATAAGTGCAATATATAAAGACCAATACATGAGGAAAAACCTAATGTTCGCGAATGAGTGAGCTGGCAAGAACCAAATGTGCCATCACTGTCGGTAGATAAATCTAATAAAGCTCAATGAACTATCCCTGACATATACCGGCGTGACCACTATACATGTCAGAGAAACGAAAAATTGGTACATGTCATCCTGGATCATCACATGTTGAGCTTGATATCTCAACACTCCCCCTCAAGCTCAATGCCATATCCTCTAATCCAAGCATCTCCCGAAACTTCTTCAACTTCTCAGCTCCAAGTGCTTTGGTGAAAACACAGCAACCTACTCATCTATTCTCACATAAACAAGATCAGTATCACGTGCTAATACCTTCTCTCTGATGAAGTGATAATGTCGATATGCTTTGTTCTGGCATGAAAAACAGGGTTCTGTGCTAACTGTATGTTGCTAAGATTATCACAATAGATAGTGATAGGCTTTTGCAATTCCACACCTAAATCTACAAGTAGTATCTCCAGCCACGATGCCTCACATGCTACCATTGCAGCAACTCTATACTCAGCCTCTATACTCGACAAAGCAACAGTGGGTTGCTTCTTGCTGCTCCATGTAATAGCTGCACTCCCAAGTGAGAATAGAAAACCACTAGTACATCTTCTATCTGGAATGCTACCAGCCCAGTCTGCATTGGTGTATCCATAAATTTGGAAATCTACACGAGCCTCATAAAACAATGCATAATCCAAAGTAGCACTCACATAACGTAGAGTGCGCCTCAGAGCATCCAAATGTGGCTTCTTGGGAACCTGCATAAACTGACTTTCAAGTCCAACAGTATAGCTTAAATCAGGCCTTGTAATTGTAAGATATATAAGACTTCCCACAATTTTCTTGTACAAAGTAGCTGTCACTCTAGCACAATGGTGAGTACCAACGTGAGGAGATACACCTCATAAATGTCAATCCGTGGAGACGTGAGGACCGGTATGAAGACCGCGAGCAAGTGATGGCACAAGTGCGTGAGTGAAAGCACACAAGCATGCACACACATACACACACACGCGCACAAGGTAAGAGCAAAGAGTGGAACAATGGAAAGCTTCGATTACCAAAGAGCTCTCTTACAAAACTGAAATCTACAACAAGCTAACCTCAAAAATGAGCTCTCCAGTCCTTTTTATAGTTTTTGAGTGGTTTTGGCCCTGTCCAGACCTAGTGTCCCGCCTAGTTAAAAAATAGGTTCCAGGGCTTATTTGGGGGCTCAAACGGAGTCTAAAAATCATGAAAATTGGTAGGATGGTAGATCTAATACTCCTCAAGCTCGAGGACTCCTCGGCTTGGACAAAATGGAGTTACAAAAATGGAAAATGGTATTTACAATGGTTTTTAGTGATAAAAATCACTATTTTTGTAGGGATTTCTTCTGAAAATTTGACATGTGCTTCTTGGAGCTCCCTACTTGCTCCTTCTTCCTGTGTGTCCACTTCCTTGATGCGCTTCCATGCTTTGTCCTTGACCTTAAGCTTCAACACTCCCCCCCCTCTTGAGTCTGTCGTCCCTGACAGACCCTTGTTGTATTGGTCGTTCCATGTAGTACGTTGAGAGGTAGCGTCCTTTGCGTCCAACAGGGGCGATCCTTCTTCCCAATGTATCCTGGTTGTTTGTCTGGTTCTTCACTTTGCCACTGTTATCTCTTGCAGTTTGTAGTCCCTTTGTACGTACTTCTGCCTTGTATTCCATCTGGGTGGTGCATTTGTGAGTTTTCCAAAACTGCTAGCTGCTCGAAGGATGTGGTCAATGTTGATTGGGAGCAACTCTCGGTGGTGGATGGCGTCCTTGCTCTTGTTGTTGTCATCTTGATGTCGTCTTTTCATAGTTTTCATGCCAAGTATTTGTAACCCATAATGAATGGTGGGTAAGTGCATTAGTGCATGGGTTGAACCAAATATGTGCCTTGTGCATGGCCTTGTAATGTGGCCCTACATATGCGTACTTGGAAAATGCATGGCAAGAAGTATGGTGCAAGAGATTGGGTCTTGAGCTAAGTGCTCAAGGGTATGCTGACGAAGAGGTTTCCTAATCTATCATGGTTATAGTGTTGTTGAAACATACACGTCTTACCATGGTGAAGGGTCTGTTGGTCTTCATCTCTTCGTGTTGTGGTTCCCTCATGATGTTTGATCGTCGGCTTGTCCTTTTTGTTGAGGGATGTCCTTGCTGGAAGTTCGCTGATGAGCACTTTCCAGCACATAGTCTCTTTTTTTTTTTTTTTTTTTTTTTTTTTTTTGGAACAATGGCATCAAACAAGAAGAAAGAGGTTAGTATCAATAACATATTTTTCATGTGAAAATTGTGTCTCATGTGCCTGGGATTTCTCAATTGTGTCTATGCACGGCCATGTAAGGTGGCCCTATATTGATGCATACTTTGGAAATGCATGACCTGAATGGTGCAAACGACTTGGTTATGCCAAAGGCACATGGTTGCTGCTGGTCGAGGCTTTTGATGTTACTTGTATACTTGATGAATTCTTTGTTTGGAGGTGTCGATTGGATCTCGAAATGATGTAATCCTCCTAATGGGAACCCATTTCCAAATAGTATTTGGCCCTGTAGAGATCACCTCAGGCCAGTTCTTCTTTGGATGCTTTCCAAGCTTTGGTATCCAGTGTGGTTGACCCCTTGGTTTTGTGGATGTTGCTTGTGCTTTTGGCTACCAAACCCATATCCTGGGTGAGTGCCTGCTTATTTTTGTAGAAGGGTTAAGTTTATCTTCTTTGGGTCTTTGTGCTCTGTTCTTATCCTTTGTTTTCCTTGGCTTCTTTGTTGAGACCTTTTGCATGGTGGGGAGCATAGGCCGTTGCGTATGTAAGAGCTTCTTGGGTACCCACATCTGTAATCGCCCGTGTTGAGCTGTAGCTAATTTTTTAGGCACCCAAATTTGTACCTTATTGTGGTCGGCCTTCATCGATTGTTTCGGTACCCAAAGTAGTTGGATTTCTCGTGTTTGAGCCTGTCGTAGGTGCTTGGTCCTTCTGTTATCATGGTCGATCTGGTTGGGTGGGAGTCTTTGAGGCAACGTCGATGGTTGCACTCCTTTCTTTACCCAGATCTGTGTCATGCCCAACACTTCTTTCTTCTTGAGGGCTCTTTGTCTATTTGATAGACTGGCTGTCTTGCACTGTTTTGCTTGCTTCTGAGGTTGAGCTCCTGTGGATGCTTTGCTCTTTAAAAAACAAGAAGAAGGTTCATCTTGACTTTGCGACTGTCCTTCCGTGCTTGCGTCCGTCTGGATCATAGAGCTTTTGACATCTACAACATCTTGTTCAAGAAGATTAGCCTTAGAGGAACAAAGAGAGTGTGTGGTGTCAGTTTCAGTGGGCATGTGATTCTCCAATTCTAATGTAATGCATTGATTATATACCCACACTTGAAGAAGTTGACTTCTTAGGTTCAAGTTGACAGCATGGTCGTAAATCCAATCTTGACCCAAGACAAGTGGTTCTGTGAGGTCCTCATCATGACACACTAGCATTTTGACTTTTATTGGAACATCTTGAAGGTAGATGGGAAGTTCCACCTCGCCCAAACAGGGTGTTTCCACGCCTCCTAATCCTATGAGATAGGCTTCTATGGGCTTGATGTCCAAATGCAAGTCTTGGCAGTATGAAAGTCTAACTGCACTAGTTGCTGCTCCTGAGTCAACCAATGCTCTCACAGTCCTTACACTCTTTCCTTGTCCTACCTCTATAGTCACAAAGGGCCGTCGATCAATTATGTGAGAAGTAATTATGCCTGATTTTTGGCACATGTCCATGTGATATTTGGGAGCTTTTGTGTTGACATCTAGGCCTAGCCGCCGTAGCTTATTTCTTCTGATGCGCTCTCTTGCCTCTGCTTGTGCTTCTTCTCTAACCCTTAACTCCTCTTCTTTTCGCTTCTTAGCAGTGTTGAGTCTTGTGAGCATTTCCTCTGTAAGAGGTTCCTGATATAACTTGACTCGGCATCCACTAATATAGTTTGGTAGGATATCACCTTCTAAAGTGGCCAATTGCACTGCACCGCTAGTGGAGAGTCTATTAATGATCATGGGTCCATATCCTCGTTTCTCCAATTTGCGGGCATGTTGCTTTAGCGTGTAAACCAGCACTAGATCACCTTCCTTCAATCCTTTGTCCTTTACATGGGCATCAAAGTATGCCTTTTGCCTTTTCTTTGCAGCATAAATGCCTGCTGCTGCGCGTAGCCTCGTCTCACCTAAGCGTTCTAGATCAAAGATCCTGGAAGACAACTCATGTCCATTCCACTCATGCTCTTGTGCTACCTTCAAGGCTGGGATTAGGAAGTCCAATGGTAGCACGGCATTCTGTCCAAAGACCATCTGAAATGGGGTAGCATTGAGTACCGTTTTGTAGGCAACTCGGTATGCCCAAACAGCATGATGAAGCTGTTTGTCCCAATCAGAGCGTTTATTATTTACAAGTTTCGTCAATACGTTACATAGGATCTTATTCGTGCTCTCGGCCTGTCCGTTGGCTTGTGGGTGATAAGGGGCATACTTCTTGTGTATCACCATGAATTCTTGAAGGAGATGTTCAATGACCTCATTCAAGAAGTGCGTACCTCTATCACTAACCAACTCTATTGGTAACCCATATCTAGTGAACACATTTTCGAATAAGAACTTAGCCGTTGTTTGAGCATCATTCTTTGTTGTGGCTTTTACTTCCACCCACTTTGTAAGGTAATCTGTGGCTACAATAATGTATTCTGCATGGGAGTTTCTAGCTGGGGGGTTGATGGGACCTACAAAGTCTATACCCCACTTTGAAAATGCACGTCCTCCCATCATTGGCCTTAAAGGCATTTCATCTTTTCTTATCGGATATTGGGCACGTTGGCATGTGTCACATTTCTTCACATAAGTATGTGCATCCATATGAAGAGTGGGCCACCAAAGTCCTGAGAATAAAATGGTCTTAATTACTCTGTCAGGCCCAAAGTGTCCACCTGCAGCACCGCTGTGTGCAGTTTCTAAGACTTTCAAATAGTCTGATTCATGAACGCACAGTCTTAGGTAACCATCCTTGCCTCTTCGATATAGGTTGTCTCCTACTAAGGCATAGTCTTGAGCCTCTTGCTCCATACTCCGTTTTCTTGCAAGACTAGCCTGATTGGGTAATGTTCCCGATCTCATGAACGCAACCAATGGAGCACTCCAATCTGGGATTAATGACACATGATAAAGAGTGGCATACTCCACTGGGGGTCTCTTCTGGCACACTGGACAATTCTGGATCCACTCCTGTATTTCTTTGTCCATGCTAGGCCAATACACTCCTAAACGTTTTAGATTCTGCAATGTTCGTTGTTTAGAGTAGTGATTTCCTAGCAGTCCCTCATGGGCTTGTTGCATCCAACTAGTATGTTCGTCGTCCTCCACACAACAAGCTAATACGCCCTCAGTATCTTGTTTATACATACTTCCGGCCAATATTTGATACTTTTGTGATTTCACAATTTCTTCTTTGCTTGTTTTCACATTTTTATTTGCAGGTCCGAAGGTTAGGACTGGCACCAACTTATTTGCCCATTTAGGAACAACTTCCAAATTGAACAGATAAGCATCGGGCAATCCATCAAACACTCCTAGCGGTGGCTCTCCTGAAGTGATGCGAGAAAGATGGTCTGCCCTAAGATGGGTTCTACCTTTCCTAACAACAACTTCAAAGTCGTATTCCATTAGTAAGAGGAACCATCTTACTAAGCGGCCTGTATTGCAAGGTTTATTGACCAAATATAGTAAAGCTTGATGATCAGTGAAAAACTTGAACTTATTGGCCAATAGATAGTGTCTAAACTTCTTCACGGCATATACCATACCTAAGCCTTCTCTCTCCGTTGTGGTATAATTTCGTTCAGCTGCATTTAATTGCCTACTAGCATATGCTATCGGCAAATCTAGGTTTCCTTCACCTGTGGGTTGTGCTAGCACACATCCTATTGCATGATTGGAGGCATCTACATGGACATGAAAGGGTTTGCTCCAATCCGGAGTAGTCAATATTGGTGCTGTGCACAAACGTCTTTTCAGCTCGTTGAAGGAATTCTCGCATTCCTCGTTCCACTCAAAATTTGTTAGCAACCCGTAAAGAGGTTTAGCTATGATGGCATACATGTGGATAAACCTACGGTAATATCCACAATGGCCCATAAAGGCCTGTACCTCTTTAACATTTCTTGGTCTTGGCAACTCTGCTATCGCTCTTACCTTGTCTTCATCTGTTGAAATTCCATTCTTAGAAACAATGTGACCTAAGATTTTACCTTGTCGTACCATGAACACACACTTCTCTGGGTTCAGACAAACTCGATAATCTCTACACTTGTTGAAGATTTGTCTGAGCTCAGGGATGTGGTAACTTCTCTGTTGGGAATGCGCACATAAATCATCCACATATACTTCTAAGCTCTTTCGTAGGAACTCTTTGAAGACATGACACATGAGCCTTTGGAATGTTGCAGGTGCATTGGTGAGCCCAAATGGCATCACACGAAATGCAAAGATTCCCCATTCTGTGGCAAAGGCCGTTTTGTGTTGATCTTCGGGGGCAATGGCTACTTGGTTGTAACCTGAAAATCCATCAAGGAAGCTATAAACTTCCTTGCATGCAACACGCTCCAATAGATGTTCGGTGATTGGAAGTGGATAACTATCTCTGATCGTTGCGGCATTAACTTTTTTAAGGTTAATGCACACTCGCAATTTCCCATTCTTCTTGGGCACCACCACAATGGGGGACACCCATTCAGTGTGCTCAATCTCATAGATGAATCCAGCTTCAATCAACCTGTCAATTTCCTCCTTTATTTTGACTGCATAATTGTCATTATATGTGTAGGGCTTTTGTTTGGTGGGCTTGGCATCAGCGGTCATCGGAATAGTATGAGAGCAAATCTTTGGATCTACCCCTTTCAAGTCTCTATAGTGCCATGCAAACACATCCCTATATTCCCTTAATAGAGCTACAAGCTCTGCTTCTTCTTTTGCACTTAGGTCATCTCCTATGTACGTACATCGTTCTTCGTTCCCTTCAATGGTCACTACAATTTTTTTGGTCTTTTCTTTATTGTCATAGGCTTCTCCTATAATGGCCTCTCTCTTAGGCATCCGTACCAAAATTTTTCGGTCTTCCACTTCATATTTCTTGAAATTTTCTGGTACTTCAAACAATGATTCTTCCTCTTCTTGTTTCACTGCTTTTCTTTTCTTTTTCTTTTGACCTCCTGCACTTCCTTCCTTTGAATTTATCGTTTTAATACTCGTGAGGGGTTCTTCTTCTTTTTGGGTTAACACTCCTATGTCTTCTAAATAGTGTTCCTCTGAGTCAAAGTAAGTATCCATCACAATGGATTCTAGATCATCGTCATTCTCTTCTTCTTCTATGAACTCATTAGGATCACACTCTTCCAACAGGGGTTGACACATGAACACTGAAATATCATAACCCTCCTCATCACAGTGAGGTGTCCATTGTTCTTCATTGACTGCTATGTCCATGGTAGCTAAGATTTCTGCCCAACCATGAGGCTCAAATTCCTCATCTGGAAATATCATCGGTGTGTAGGCTGGGTCTTTTATTGGTCTATCTCCTGGGGAAGTTCCTTCTTCTCTCGCTTTTAGGCGCTTTTCCTCTTCCTCTGCGACTTTGCACATCCACAAGTGAGTATCTTCATGCAGCCATGATGGATCAGGTGAACTTCCAGAATGCACTGAGATAGAATCTTCTTTCGCTTTGTGGATAGGATTCCACTGTAGGGGTGGTACATCTCTGAAGGTGTAATCCTTCAGATTGACCTTGGTTGTGACCCCTAAGTGTTGTAAGTACAAGGAGTTGGTTCCCCAATCCTGTGCTATTTGCAATTGTCGTAGGAAGGGTCTTCCTAGGATCATCTCGTAGACATTATTTTTCTCAAAGTCACATATAGCAAACGTATGTTCAAACTCTACACCACAAGTGGTTAGAGTTATCCCTTCAAGCAATCCGAGAGGTCTTTCAAAATGACCATCTGCCATTTGAAGTTTCATTCTCGTTGGTCTTAAGGTGGGTTTGCCCCATCGCTTCCACAAGGAGGTGGTCGCAATAGCAACGCCGGCACCCGAATCTACAATTGCTTTGGTCGTGTAACCTCGATAGGTGATCGGAAGATAAGTGTTACCTTCTTCACCTTCGCTCATGTCTCCTATCTTGTCGAGAGGTATCTCTGGAACTTTTTGCTTAGAGCCTACTTTTGGCGTATTGGATTCAAGTTCCGGAACCTGATCCTTCACATGATTCCAGAGCTCAGGTTTTGCTTTGAGCAACTCTTCCACAGTGAGATGACATTGAACCTTAGTGTTCTTCACAACATCAGTGTTTCTTGGAATCACTGAGTCTTCATTTCTTACCAATATTGTGGGAGCTCTGATCTGGAGAGATTCAGATTCCCATGGGCCTGTGTAATGAGGCAACTCTTGTAAAGAATTAGATTCAAAATCTAATCTTTCATCTTCTTGTTGCTCAGCTTGGTCTCCATAGATAGACGGAATGTCTTGGGGAAATTGGTCATGAAGATCATCAATCTCAGGAATAGGAGGGGAATTACCCTTCTCCTTGGCCCATTTCTCTTCCTGTATTTCCCGCAAGAACTCTTGAGAGTATTGTTGAATTGAAGGAGGTATTCCAGCATCCGTGGAATTAGGAACATAAGCTCCCATTGGTGGTGAGCTTCCTCTTTCAATAACTGGTTGAGCCTGTGGAGGTAAAGAAATTTGTGGTTTGTTTACCAACTGCTCTAATCTTTCTATTAAGCCTTGGAAATGCAAATCCGGTTTGACAGAGTTTGTCGGATTGAACTTTTGACTAGTCTCAAGTATGGCTTGAGCTTGTTCTACCATTTTCATGCACATTTTCATCCGTTCAATCTCTAAGTCTGCTCTAGGGTAACTCTTGTCTAGGGTTGCAGCTGTTGGCCCTTCTTGAAGACGAGCCTGGTAGGCCTTGAACATCATGTCCAAACCTTCTGGGGTTGGATCTGCAAGAACAGACCCTGGTTGTGGGTTATTTACAATGGGTGGTGGGGTGGAGTGAGGTGGAGTGGATGGAGCTTCGGCATGCGAGGGGCTTTGAGATGCAATGTCTTCTATTTTTGTTTTTGTATCCCTTAGGCTTTCTTCTAGCTCGGATAGTTTTTTGTTCCACTTGCGATTAGCCTTCTCTCTGGTATCCTTCCATGTTCTTGGTTTTCTCTTGCTAGGTTCTCCTGCCTCACTTGGCTCTGACTGCTCAGCTGGTTTTGCTTGTTGTGCAGCCTGTGCCCTAGTAACTGCCTGTACAGGAGCCACATTATTGCTACTTGAACTTGAATCTGCCACTAAGCCTACCACATTGATGGGTGTAACCTTGGGTACACTAGAGGGATTCCTGGGACACTCTCTAGGAAGATGTTCCTTGCCGCACTCAGGACAAAAGCCTTGTATTGTGATGTTTTGTCCTAGTCCCAGAGCTGATTGGAGGGGACATTCACGAATGAAATGATCGCCCTGACATCTAAAGCATGGTCCTCTAGGAGCTTGTGGTCTTACTTGTCTCAATTGGGGCCTAGGATTTGGATTCGTATACATGACATTGGAGTACTCTGGCTCCCAATTTTGTTCCATAGGTGGTGTCTCATATTGATACTGAGAAGTCTCACTTTGCTCAGGTGACTCTATATAATAAGCCTGTGGACTATCTTCATGGAAGTAGTCTGAATCATGAGCGTGAGAATCATTTTCTGAGACCAATGGGGTTAGTGGCACCAATGCTCTATTATGGTTCTCCTCCGCCATCGTATATTTAACTGGGATCACATTGGCAGGAGCTGGCGGTTGGTTTCCTAGGACTGGTTGTGGCCTATATGGTGCCTGATATTGCTGCTGGTATTGAGGTTGATATTGTTGTGGCCTATAATATGGCTGTTGGTACTGATTCTGATACCTAACCTGCTGGTAAGGTTGCTGATGATTTTGTCTAACAGCCTGTCTGTTATAGGGGCAATCTTGGGCCGTATGATTTGTGTATTTTCTCTCAATGGTGCAATATAGAGCATTAGGGTTTCCTTGGGGTTGAGTCATCAATGGACAAACATTAGCCATGTGATCTCCTCCACATGTATAACATCTTTTCACTGAAGTGACCCTTGGCATTTGTCTATTTTGAACTCCTAGTTTTTTGGCCACTTGCTCAGCTATCTGATCTATCTCGGTGGAGGCTCTAGAGGTATGACTTGTAGAACTATCAGAGTCCTTATAGAGTTTGGATAGTCCTAACTCCTCACCTAAGTTGTCTTCTATGTCAATGCACATCCGTATACACTCTTCTATGGATCTAGGCTCTTTCAAGTATACATATGACCTTAATTTGGTGCTCAATAGGCCATCTAAAAACAGTGCCACCTGTTTGGCTGATGTGGGTAATTCTGGTACAGGGCATCTTTCCAAGTACTGTCTAAACCTTCTTCCTGCAAGTCGCACTGTTTCTTGTGGTGTCTGCTTGAAGCTGTGGATCAATGATGATGTGTTATGCCTGATACCGCTTTTGGAAAATTCCACAATGAATTCTTCTAGCAACTGACCTATCTCTCTATAGTTGCGACTGTTTAGAGGTTGAAACCAAGCTAAGGCAGTACCCTTAAGAGTCAACCCAAATGCCTCGAACTGGGTGAATAAGTCTTCAACCTGTTCAGCTCTTAGCACTTGTTTGAACTCTGCCACATGATCATAAGGATCTCCAAATCCATCAAAGTAGTTCTTCATTGTCTTAACCACTTGAGAGGGTCTAAGGGTTCTTGAGTGCTCTCGTGGTCTAGGCAATGGGAAATCATGATCGTCTCTTTGATGTCTATGAACTCTATGTCTCTCCCTTTCAAGTCTCTCCATTCCATATCCTGATCTGTCTCTGCCTACAGTGTCTGCAAAGCTTACCTCCGGTCTCTCTCTAGTTCTTTCCCTCTGGGTTTCATGAGCCTTGGATGATCCGGCTCCCTGGAGGCCCTGGGAAACGTTAGATCTTGGTGGAGGGAAAATTGCTTCACCTTGCCAAGTGTAAGCATGTCTGTCATGATCTGATACTAAGAATAATTTCTGAGATGTGTGATCTAGATAGACAGCCTTCCCTGGTGTCTCTGGGTCCTTGAATTCATAGATGGTGACTACTGGGCTGGGTTGATCCGGCCTAAATCTCCAAAAGGCTTCCTCCGTTTCTCTATTCACGAATAGTTCTATGCTTTTATTATCTTGAGGAATCCATTCTGGAGTGAGCACTCTGGTTAAGACTGACTTACCTCTAGGGGTCTTGGGTTCTCCTCCTAGGTCTCCTTGCTCTAGGTCTCCTATCTCATTCTCAGGAATGATATTTCCAAACTCATTTGTCCTATCTGGTAAGTTGGTAACCACATACATGGTTCCTTCCTTATCAATGTAAGCACCCTCTTCAAGCTTGACCACTGGGTGTTCAAGTCCAAAGAGTTGGTCAGGATTTTTGAGTTGAACCACTGATCGTCTTAGACCATCCTCATAGATGCGAGCACCTAATTGATTGGTCCTGATATACTCCAATTGGGTCTTATAGGGACCTTCTGGTGTCTGTAAATAGGCAAGGCCTGAGCTGCGTGTGGGCCTTTCCATGCCAAAAGACATTTCAGAGTCACTGGTTTCTGAACTTCGTGTGTAAGGATAACCACTAAGCTGTTGAGCCCAAGACTTGGCTGTATGGTTGACACTAGCCTCAGATGACCTAATGCTTTGTCTATCCTTGCCTAAGTGTCTGCCAGATCTCAGGTTCATAAGCCTTGGCTTCTAGTCCCAAAGTTCTCTTATATTGCTCAAAATCCTTTGGAACACCTTGATTTTCTAGTTTCCCTGAGGGTCAACTTCAAAATACCCTATCTAATAATCCTCACGAGCTTTTCAACAAACCCAAGATCACTCCGAACGGATTTCGTATGAGAAAGTTATGCCAGTTCAGGGTTTTGGGGGTTAAAACAGGGAAACAGGGTCTCTCAGAAGATGCTTCAAATCAGGCGATATATGACATTTATAGGACACGATACTTGTTACTTGAGGAACTCGATACACGATACTTGATCTTTGAACAGACGATATATGATATTTCAAGGAAAACGATACTTGATACTTCCCCTAAACGATACACGATCTCTAGCCCCAAACGATACACGACCTCCAAGCCAAACGATACACGATCTCTCACAAAGCGATCACTGGACAAAACGATATCTGAGCAAACGATCGCTGGGCAAAACGATCTTTGACAAAACGATACTCGATACTTAGCTCAAAACGATACTCGATCGCTGACAAGTATCGCGATCTCTGAGACGCGATACACGATACTTGGACCAACACGATACACGATACCTGAATCCAGACGATACACGATACTTCCCCAAACGATCTTTGGACCAGACGATCTCTGATTCTGAAACGATACTCGATACTTGGCTCCAAACGATACACGATGTCTCACGAAACGATCGCTAAACCCAACGATATCTGAGGAACGATCGCTGACTAGACGATCTTTGACAAAACGATCGCTGGCTGAGTATCGCTGACAAAACGATCGCTGACTCGAAACGATACACGATACTTGTCAGGTATCGCGATCGTTGAATCAAACGATAGACGATCTTTGATAAACGATCGCTGGAGAACGATCGCTGGCAAACGATCTTTGACCGAAATGATCAACGATCTCTGGGAAATATCGCGATACTCAACCACAGGAGCAAAACGATACTTGTGAAGTATCGCGATACTCGACCGCGGGAGCAAAACGATACTTGACCCTTTGCCAAGATTTTTACAAGATTTTTTAAGTTTAATCACACACAGAGGTTTTACAAGGTCTCCTACCCTCTCCACGATCTCTGTATCACTCAAGACACACTTCCCAATCCCTGACAGTGCCAAACGATACTTCGCACAGATCGTTTCACTCTAGCAATTGATTTACTGAGAATTTTGATCAAAAAGGGGGGTTTGCTCACCTTGGTAACTCCTATAATCTCTTTGTCACTTCCCCTTGTACTGTTCAACCCCAGCTTGCCCTGCAACTCACTCACGATCGCTGGCGCAGGTCTCACGATACTCGATAGTCTCCCTCACGATACTTGGCGCAGGTTTTGCTAATTCAGTTATTTTAGTATTGATTCTTCAGCGCCTCTGTTCTGTACCCTCTCTAAGCTTCTTGCTCACAACCACAAGTAAAAACAAGGTGAATGTACTCTAAAAAATGGAGAAAAACTGAGAATATGAAGGTGGGTGGAGATGGTGATGATGGTGAAGATGAAGAAGAAGGAAAATTCAAAAACTGAACTGAAAATGATAATTTTTTTACCTTCCAACGTCGCTACTCTACGTCTTACCGTCACACGCTCGTCCTCCAAGCTCTCTCCCCGGCAACGGCGCCAAATTTGGTGTCACTCTAGCACAATGGTGAGTACCAACGTGAGGAGATACACCTCATAAATGTCAATCCGTGGAGACGTGAGGACCGGTATGAAGACCGCGAGCAAGTGATGGCACAAGTGCGTGAGTGAAAGCACACAAGCATGCACACACATACACACACACGCGCACAAGGTAAGAGCAAAGAGTGGAACAATGGAAAGCTTCGATTACCAAAGAGCTCTCTTACAAAACTGAAATCTACAACAAGCTAACCTCAAAAATGAGCTCTCCAGTCCTTTTTATAGTTTTTGAGTGGTTTTGGCCCTGTCCAGACCTAGTGTCCGGCCTAGTTAAAAAATAGGTTCCAGGGCTTATTTGGGGGCTCAAACGGAGTCTAAAAATCATGAAAATTGGTAGGATGGTAGATCTAATACTCCTCAAGCTCGAGGACTCCTCGGCTTGGACAAAATGGAGTTACAAAAATGGAAAATGGTATTTACAATGGTTTTTAGTGATAAAAATCACTATTTTTGTAGGGATTTCTTCTGAAAATTTGACATGTGCTTCTTGGAGCTCCCTACTTGCTCCTTCTTCCTGTGTGTCCACTTCCTTGATGCGCTTCCATGCTTTGTCCTTGACCTTAAGCTTCAACAGTAGCATTTTCCAATGCTTCACCTGATGTAATATCCAACTTCAAATTCTGATCTAATGGCATAGAAATTGGCTTACAATCAGCCATACCATAGTTTTGCAGCATATTCAAGGCATATTGCCTTTGTGACATCCATATACCTGTTTCTGTATGAACAAACTCAATGCCCAAGAAATAGCGCACCACACCAAGATCTTTCATGTCAAATTCCTGCATAAGAAGTTGCTTTACCTCTTAGATGCTTCCTTCATTATCACCACCTACAATCAGGTCATCAACCCAAATAGACACAATAGTGATGCCATCATCAGCCTTCCTTGCATATAGCGAATGATCTACATCACACATAGAAAACCCAATGCTGGTTAAGTAATCAGCAATCCTTGCATGCCATGCAGGAGGGGCTTGCTTCAGCCCATACAAAGCCTTTTGCAACCTGCAAACATATTTTGGATGCTTTAAATCTTCATATCCTTGTGGCTGGTCCATATATACTTCTTCATGTAACTCACCATGTAGGAAAGCATTCTTCATATCCATCTGATGCAAAGTCCATCCTTTTGCTATGTTGATGTATGAAACACGACAAGAACTAAGCTAATAGTGATATTAGAACACCTCTATAATCATTATTAGCTTAGTAACACTCTCAATTTGAAAACTTTACCACCAAACTTACTGAAATAAAAAATTTCACTTTTCAGAAATCTGCACCTTTTCTTCTAACTTCAAATCTGATCTGTATTAGCTTGATTCGTACAAATTCTTTTGCTCTTTTGCTAATAAAAGTTCTTGCTAATGTTAAGCAACACATACCAAGCAAGACTTTTAAGTAATAACTTCAAAATCTTCTGAATTCACTTCAACATTTGCACTATGTCTGAAATCTGAAAAATGACTTCATCGATTTGACATACCTTCACTGTTAGACTCATTTCTCTGAGTATGCATCTTGTTTTGTAAAGATCTTTTGACCAATTGTAGTTGAAGGTAGTAGCTTTAAAATGAGTTGTCACTCATGAAAAACTTTACACTATACTGTGAAATCTGACCTTAAGAAGATCAGGGAAAAGTGCGCCAGAAAACTTGTAACTGTCAACTAACTTACACACTGATATGAAATCAGTTAGAATTGAACACACAAGAGGAATTAGACCAAATCCTTCTACACAAACATGTGTTAACTATTAGAGAAGATGTTTACAAAATGGCTTGGCCTCATTCTGCTCATAGCCATGGAAAACTCTCATACATTGAGTAGACTTTCCTCAACATCTCTCTCAGAAAAAACCGGACTTTTCTCTATTTACTCAAGGATTACAAAATTAATTTCTCTCTATATTTTTCAACTTAAATTAACTTATATACATATAGTCTACATACTTCTAGACTCAAACTCGTGAGTTTTGAAGTTCTATGCTGTAGCTCAAGCGTAAGCACCACCTCCTTTACTTGTCAATCCGCGGAGACGTGAGGACCGGTATGAAGACCACGAGCAAGTGAAGGCACAAGTGCGTGAGTGAAAGCACACAAACATGCACACACATACACACACACGCGCACAAAGTAAGATCAAAGAGAGGAACAATGGAAAGCTTAGATTGCAAAAGAGTTCTCTTACAAAAGTTCTATTCTCTAACAAGCTAGCCTCAAAAATGAGCTCTCTAGCTCTTTTTATAGTTTTTTGACTAGTTTTGGCCCTGTCCAGACCTAGTGTCCGGCCAAGTTAAAAATTAGGTTCCAGGGCTTATTTGAGGGCTCAAACGAAGTCTAAAAATTATGAAAATTGGTACGATGGTACTTCTAATACTCCTCAAGCTCGAGGACTCCTCGGCTTGAACAAAATGGAGTTACTAAAAATAGATAATGGTATTTACAATGGTTTCTAGTGATGAAAATCACTATTTTTGTAGGGGATTCTTCTGAAAATTTGACATACACTTCTTGGAGCTCCCTACTTGCTCCCTTTCCTCATGTGTCCACCTTTTGATGTGCTTCCATGCTTTGTCCTTGACTTTGAGCTTCAACACTCCCCCCCCTCTCGAGTCTGTCGTCCCTGACAGACCCTTGTTGGAAGGGCTGTTCTGTGTAGTGCTTTGAGAGGTGGTGTCCATCCGTTGTATGAGCTGGTTCCTTGGATTCCAGCAAGAATGTGTCGTTGTGAGCTTTCAAAACTGCAAGTTGCTCAGAAGAGGTTGTCAAGAGTGATTTGGAGCAACTACTGGCTTCAATTTGCTTCCGAGATATGGATGTTGTTCCCATGATGTCTGCTAGCTCTTTTAAAGATGATGTTGAGAGCATTCATGCCAACTACTCATAACCCATAATGAATGATGGGTAAGTGTGTTCGTGCCTGGGTTGAAAAAAGTATGTGCCTTGTGCACGGCCTTGTAATGTAACCCTACGCATGCTTACTTGGAAAATGCATTGGAAGAAGTATGGTGCAAAAATTGCGGGTCTTGAGCTAAGTGCTCAAGGGTTTGCTGACGAAGAGGTTTCCTAAACTATCATGGTTATGGTGTTTCCAGAGTAAAGATACTTACCATGGCGAAGGTTGATGGATGTTTGGCTCTTCGTGTTGTACACTCGGCCTTTGGGATGGAACCTTGTTGATGAATGTCCATGTTGATTGTCCACTGATGAGATCTTTTGAGTGGTGGATCCCCTCTCCTCTTTTCAAAGCAACATTTGTCACTAACAATGTGCATTTCTGAGCTTGGGCTCATGCACGTTCACTTCCCTATATTGACACTCAGAGGAATATTGGATACGTGCCGGTTTCTAAGAGATTACCATGCTGATTGACATAGACCATTCACCAGTGCTACTGTTCCATACTGGTTCAGGAAATACTGAGAATTGAATTGCTTTATATTCCTTGGCAAGCAACATCGGGTAACTACACCAAGCTGAGTTTCACATATGCTCTTTAGCTCACCATATGCAGGAGTCTTCTCCTCCAAAACTACCTTTTGCAGATATCTCCTTGGATGCTCTTGTACATACAGTAGTTAAGCATCACTCAAGTTGTGGACCTTCAAGCTCGTCACTCCTACCATAGTAAGAGGAAACCATAGTTGTGGATGCCCTGCTCATGCTAAGTTCTTGACATCTATGAGACAAGGCAGCAATTAAATCATCTGCTAGCCAAGACACACTTCTATCCAAATTGATAAATGCCCAGTAATCGATGGTTCAATCTTCAACTAAGCATGACTCATTCATGTTCCATGAGCGAAACCTGGGAACAAGTTCTTCCTCGTTTTTTTTTTCTTTTTTTTTTTTTTTTTTTTTTTTTTTTTTTTTGTAACAATATCACAAAACAAGAAGACAGATTTTAGTATCAATCAATAAAAATCTTTGACATATGTCAATGTGCTCTTGTGCTTGGGATTCTCAAGTGTGTCTATGCACGGCCGTGTAATGTGGCCCTATATTAATGCATACTTGGGAAATGCATGACCTAAATGGTGCAAAAGACAGGGTTGTGCAAGGAGCACATGGTTGTTGCGCGTTCGAGGCTTTCGATGTTATTTGTGGAGGTTGATGCCGACCTTGGTGGAGGTATCCATTGAGTCTCGAACTGATGTAATCCTCCTTATTGGAGTCCATTTTAGAACATCATTTGGCACTGTAGAGATCACTTCAGGCGTCTTCCTCTTTGGATGCGTTCTGAATGGTGGTATCCAGTGTGGTTGGCGCTTTGGTTCGATGGAGGCTGCTTGTACTTTTGGCTTCCAAACCCATATCCTTTTTGCACGTCTTCCTACTTTTCTTGAAGAGCTGATTTGATCTTCTTTCGGTCTCTGTACGTGGTTCTTACCCTCTTCTCTTTTTGGCTTCTTGGGTGAGACCTTTCGCATGTGGGAGAACATAGGTTGTTGTGGATGTAAGAGCTTCTTAGGTACCCACATCTGTAATTGCCCTTGTTGAGCTGCAGCTAACTTCTTAGGCACCCAAACTTGTTGGATACCTTGTGATTGAGCTTGTCTGAGCTGCTTCCTTCGTCTTCTGGCTTTGTTGGTGTGCATGGATGGGATTTGTGGGGGCAAGGCTGGTGGTTGCTCTCCTTTGCGTACCCATATCTGCTTCATGCTCGGAACTGCTTTTTTATCGAATGGTGTCTTTCTATTTGATGTAGCAGTTGTCGTGAATGGTTGTGTTTGCTTGTGTGGTGGACTCACTACTGTGGCTACTTGATTCTTTGGAGAAGAAGAAAGATCCACCCGCCTTTGAACCTGGTCTTCCACGATTGACTCCTTCTGCGTCATAGAGCTTTTGACACATACAACATCTTCTTTCATATGATTAGTCTTGGAAGAACTAAGAGAGTGTGTGGTGCCGTGATCTAGGAGCATGCAGTTCTCTAATTCTAATGTAATGCATTGTTCATGTACCCAAACTTGAAGAATTTGACTTCTTAGGTTTAAGTTAACTGCATGGTCATAGATCCAATCTTGACCCAAGACAAGTGGTTCTGTAAGGTTCTCATCTTGACATACTAGCGCTTTGACTTTCATTGGAACATCTTGAAGGTAGATGGGAAGTTCCACCTCGCCCAAACAAGGGGTTTCCACACCTCCCAATCCTATGAGATAAGCTTCTATGGGATTGATGTTCAACCCCAAGTCTTGGCAGTAGGAAAGTCTAACTGCACTACTTGCTGCACCTGAGTCAATCAATGCTTTCACCGTCCTTGCACCCTTCCCTTGTCCTATCTCTATGGTCACAAAGGGTCTTCGGTCAATGACCTGAGAAGTCGCTATGTCTGACTTTTGACACATATCCATGTGATATTTTGGGGCTTTTGAGTTGACTTCTAGGCCTAATCGCCTTAACTTATTTCGCCTAATACGCTCTCTGGCCTCTACCTGTGCTTCTTCTCTCACTCTTAACTCTTCTTCTTTTCGCTTCTTTGCAGTGTTGAGTCTCATTAGCATATCCTCAGTAAGAGGTTCTTGATATAGCTTGACTCTACAGCCACTAATATAGTTTGGCAAGATATCTCCTTCTAGAGTGGCCAACTGAACTGCACCACTAGTGGAAATTCTATTAATGATCATGGGTCCATATCCTCTTTTTTCCAACTTACGGGCATGTTGTTTTAGTGTGTATACCAACACTAGATCTCCCTCTTTCAATCCCTTATCCTTGATGTGTGCATCAAAGTATGCCTTTTGCCTCTTCTTTGCAGCGTAGATGCCTGCTGCCGCTCGTAGCCTCGTTTCACCCAAGCGTTCGAGATCAAAGATCCTAGAGGACAATTCATGCCCATTCCACTCATACTCTTGTGCTACTTTTAAGGCAGGGATTAAGAAATCTAATGGTAGCACAGCGTTCTGTCCGAAGACCATCTGAAATGGGGTGGTGTTGAGTACCGTTTTGTAGGCAACTCGATAAGCCCAAACAGCATGATGAAGTTGTTTGTCCCAATCAGAGCGTTTATTATTTACCAATTTTGTCAATACGTTACAGAGGATCTTATTGGTACTCTCGGCTTGTCCGTTGGCTTGTGGATGATAGGGGGCGGATTTCTTATGTATCACCAAGAATTCTTGGAGAAGATTTTCAATGACTTCATTCAAGAAGTGTGTGCCTCTATCGCTCACCAACTCTATTGGTAGTCCATATCTCGTGAACACATTCTCGAATAAGAACTTAGCCGTAGTCTGAGCATCATTCTTTGTTGTGGCTTTGACTTCTACCCACTTGGTAAGGTAATCTGTGGCTACAATAATATACTCTGCATGGGAGTTTCTAGCAGGGGGATTAATAGGACCTATGAAGTCTATGCCCCACTTGGAAAATGCACGCCCTCCCATCATTGGCCTCAAAGGCATCTCGTCTTTTCTAACTGGATATTGTGCACGTTGGCATGTGTCACATTTCTTCACATAGGTATGTGCATCCATATGAAGAGTGGGCCACCAAAGTCCTGAGAATAGAATGGTCTTAATCACTCGGTCAGGACCAAAATGTCCACCTGCAACACCACTGTGTGCAGTCTCTAAGACCCTTAAATAGTCTGATTCATGAACGCACAGTCTTAAGTAACCATCTTTACCTCTCCGGTATAGGTTCTCTCCTACTAAGGCATAGCCTTGAGCCTCTTGCTCCATATTTTGTCTTCTTGCTAGACTGGCCTCTTTGGGTAATCTTCCCGATCTCATAAACTCTACCAATGGAGCACTCCAATCTGGAATTAATGATACTTGATAAAGGGTCGCATGCTCCACTGGTGGTCTCTCTCTGCACATTGGACAATTCTTGATCCACTCATTGATTTCTTTGTCCATGCTAGGCCAATACACTCCTAAACGTTTCAAATTCTGCAATGTTCGTTGTTTAGAATAGTGATTTCCTAGCAATCCCTCATGAGCTTGCTGCAACCAACTACTATGTTCATCATCCTCGACACAACAAGCTAATACACCCTCAGTATCTTGTTTGTACATGCTTCCTGCCAATATGTGATATTTTTGTGATTTTACAATTTCTTCTTGTGATGTTTTCACATTCTTATTTGCAGGGCCGAAGGTTAGGACTGGTACCAACTTATTTGCCCATTTAGGAACAACTTCCAAATTGAACAGATAAGCATCAGGTAGTTCATCAGACACTCCTTGTGGTGACTCTCCTGAAGTAATGCGAGAAAGGTGATCTGCCCGAAGGTGGGTTCTACCTTTCCTGACAACAACTTCAAAGTCATACTCCATTAGTAAGAGGAACCATCTTACTAAGCGTCCAGTATTGCAAGGTTTATTGACCAAATATAACAAAGCTTGATGATCAGTGAAAAACTTGAACTTGTTGGCCAATAAATAGTGTCTAAACTTCTTTACAGCATATACCATGCCTAACCCTTCTCGCTCGGTTGTGGTATAATTTCTTTCGGCTGGGTTTAGTTGTCTACTAGCATATGCTATGGGCAAATCTAAATTCCCTTCACCTGTGGGTTGTGCTAGCACACATCCTATGGCATGATTGGATGCATCCACATGGACATGGAATGGCTTATTCCAATCAGGAGTGGTCAATATTGGTGCTGTGCACAAACGTTTCTTCAGTTCATTGAAAGAATTCTCGCATTCGTCGTTCCACTCAAAATTAGACAACAAGGCATAAAGGGGTCTAGCTATGATCGCGTACATGTGGATAAACCTACGGTAATATCCACAATGGCCCATAAAGGCTTGTACCTCTTTAACATTCCTTGGCCTTGGCAACTCCGCTATGGCTCGTACCTTATCTTCATCCGTTGAGATTCCATTCTTAGAAACAATATGACCGAGGATTTTACCTTGACGCACCATAAACACACACTTTTCTGGGTTTAGACACACTCGATATTCTCTACACTTGTTGAAGATTTGTCTGAGCTCAAGGATGTGAACCCTTCTTTCTTGGGAATGAGCACATAAATCATCCACATACACTTCCAAGCTCTTTCGCAAGAACTCTTTGAAGACATGACACATGAGCCTTTGGAATGTTGCAGGTGCATTGGTGAGCCCAAATGGCATCACCCGAAATGCAAAGATTCCCCACTCTGTAGCAAAAGCTGTTTTGTGTTGATCTTCTGGGGCAATGGCTACTTGATTGTAACCTGAAAATCCATCAAGGAAGCTATAAACTTCCTTGCCTGCAACACGCTCCAATAGGTGTTCTGTGATTGGAAGTGGATAACTATCTCTAATCGTAGCGGCATTAACTTTTTTAAGGTTAATACACACTCGCAACTTCCCGTTCTTCTTGGGTACCACAACAATGGGGGACACCCATTCGGTATGCTCAATCTCATAGATGAATCCAGCCTCAATCAATCTATCAATTTCTTCTTTGATTTTGGCTGCATAGGTATCATTATATGTGTAGGGCTTCTGTTTGGTGGGCTTAGCATCAGCAGTCATGGGGATAGTATGAGAGCAAATTCTTGGATCTACCCCTTTCAAGTCTCTATAGTGCCATGCAAACACATCCCTATATTCCCTTAATAGAGCTATGAGCTCCATTTCTTCTCTTGCACTTAGGTCATCTCCTATATATGTGCATCTCTCTTCGTTCTCTTCAATGGTCACTACAATCTTCTTGGTCTTTTCTTTATTATCATATGATTCTCCTATGATGGCCTCTCTCTTAGGCATTCGTACCAAAATTTTGCGGTCGTCAACTTCATATTTCTTGAAGTTTTCTGGTACTTCAAACAATGATTCCTCCTTTTCTTGTTTCAATGCTTTTCTTTTCTTTTTCTTTTGACTACTCTCACTTCCATCCTTTGAGTTTACTGTTTTAATACTTGTGAGAGGTTCTTCTTCTTTCTGGGTGAACACTCCTATATCTTCTAGATAGTGCTGCTCTGAGTTAAAGCAACTATCCATCACAATAGACTCCAGGTCATCGTCATTCTCTTCTTCTTCTATGACATCACTAGGGTCACATTCTTCTAGCAAGGGTTGACACATGAACACTGAGATATCATAACCCTCCTCATCACAATGAGGTGTCCACTGTTCCTCATTGACAGCAATGTCCATGGTGGCTAAGATTTCTGGCCAGCCATGAGGCTCAAACTCCTCATCTGGAAAGATCATCGGTGTGTAGGCTGGGTCTCTAACTGGTCTATCTCCTAGTGAGGTTCCTTCTTCCCTTGCCTTTGAACGTTTTTCCTCTTCCTTTGCGACTTTGCACATCCACAAATGAGTATCTTCATGCAGCCATGATGGATCAGGTGAACTTTCAGAATGCACAGAGATAGAATCTTCTTTCACTTTGTGGATAGAATTCCACTGTAGGGGTGGTACATCTCTGAAGGTGTAATCCTTCAAATTGACCTTGGTGGTAACCCCTAAGTGCTGTAAGTACAAGGATTTAGTTCCCCAATCCTGTACTATTTGCAATTGTCGTAGGAAGGGTCTTCCTAGGATCATCTCATAGACATTATTTTTCTCAAAGTCACATATAGCAAATGTGTGCTCAAACTCTACACCACAAGTGGTTAGAGTGATCCCTTCTAGCAATCCTAGAGGTCTTTCAAAATGACCATCAGCCATTTGAAGCTTCATTCTAGTTGGTCTTAATGTGGGCTTGTCCCATTGCTTCCACAAGGAGGTGGTCGCAATAGCAACACCAGCACCTGAATCTATGATTGCTTTGGTTGTGTAACCTTGGTAGGTGATTGGAAGATAAGTATTACCTTCTTCACCTTCACACATGTCCCCTATTTTGTCTAGAGGTATCTCGGGTACCCTTTGCTTGGAGCCTGCTTTTGGCATGTTGGAATCAAGTTCTGGGACCTGATCCTTCACATGATTCCATAACTCAGGTTTTGCTTTGAGCAGCTCTTCTACAGTGAGATGACACTGAACCTTAGTGTTCTTCACGACATCAGTGTTCCTTGGAACCACTGAGTCTTCATTTCTTACTAGTATTGTGGGAGCTCTAATCTGGAGTGATTCCGATTCCCATGGGCCTGGAAATTGAGGCAGTTCTTCTAAGGTATTAGATTCAAAATCTAATTTTTCGTCTCCTTGTTCTGCTTCATCTTCGTAAATAGATGGAATGTCTTGGGGAAATTGATCATGAAGATCATCAATCTCAGGAATAGGAGGGGGATTACCCTTCTCCTTGGCCCATTTCTCTTCTTGTATTTCCCGCAAGAATTCTTGAGAGTACTGTTGAATTGAAGGAGGTATTCCTGGATCCGTGGAATTAGGAACATAAGCTCCCATTGGTGGTGAGCTTCCTCTTTCAATAACTGGTTGAGCCTGTGGAGGTAAAGAAACTTGTGGTTTGTTTACCAATTGCTCTAATCTTTCTAGTAAGCCCTGGAAATGCAAATCTGATTTGATAGAGTTTGTCTGATTGAACTTTTGACTAGTCTCAAGTATGGCTTGAGCTTGTTCTACCATTTTCATGCACATTTTCATCCGTTCAATCTCTAAATCTGCTCTGGGGTAACTCTTGTCTAGGTTTGCCGCTGTAGGCCCTTCTTGAAGTCGAGCCTGGTAGGCCTTGAACATCATGTCCAAGCCTTCTGGGGTTGGATCTGCCAGAACAGACCCTGGTTGCGGTCTATTTACAATGGGTGGTGGGGTGGGATGAGGTGGAGTGGATGGAGTTTCGGCATGCGAGGGGCTTTGAGATGCAATGTCTTCTATTTGTGTTTTCGCTTCTTTTAAGCTTTCTTCTAGTTCCGATAACTTTTTATTCCACTTACGATTGGCCTTCTCTCTGGTATCCTTCCATGTTCTTGTTTTCCTCTTACTAGGCTCTCCCGATTCACTCGACTCTGATTGTTCTACTGGTTTATCCTGTTTTAAGGCTTGTGCTCTAGTGACAGCTTGTATAGGAGCCACATTGCTACTACTTGAACTTGGATCTGCCACTAAGCCTACCACATTAATGGGTGTAATCTTGGGTGCACTAGAGGGGTTTCTTGGACAATCTCTGGGGAGATGGTCTTTGCCACAATCATGACAAAAAGCCTGTATTGTGATAGCCTGTCCTTGGCTCGGAGATGGTGGGTGGGGACAGTCACGAATGAAATGATCACCTTGACATCTAAAACAAGATCCTCTAGAGCCTTGTGGTCTCATTTGTCTCAACTGGGGCCTAGGGTTAGGATTTGTGTACATGACATTGGAGTATTCTGGCTCCCAGTTTTGCTCCATAGGTGGTGCCTCATATTGATACGAGTAAATCTCACTATGTTCAGGTGACTCTGTGTAATAAGCATGTGGACTACCTTCATGGGAGTAGTCTGAACTATGGGCATGAGAGTCATTATCTGGTATCAATGGGGTTAGTGGCACCAAAGCTCTATTTGGATTTTCCTCTCCCACAGCATACTTGACTGGAATCACGTTGGCTGGAGCTGGTGGTTGGTTTCCCAAGACAGGTTGTGGCCTATAATATGGCTGTTGGTACTGATTCTGATACCTACCCTGCTGGTAAGGTTGCTGATAATTTTGTCTAACAGCCTGCCTGTTATAGGGACAATCTTGGGCCGTATGATTTGTGTATTTTCTCTCAATGGTGCAATATAGAGCATTAGGGTTTCCTTGGGGTTGAGTCGTCAACGGGCAACCATTAGCCATGTGATCTCCTCCACATGCATAACATCGCTTCACTGGGGTGACCCTTGGCATTTGTCTATTTTGAACTCCTAGCTTTTTGGCCACCTGCTCAGCTATCTCATCTATCTCAGTGGAGGCTCTAGAGGTATGACTTGTAGAACTATCAGAGTCCTTATAGAGTTTGGATAGTCCTAACTCCTCACCCAAGTTGTCTTCTATGTCAATGCACATCCGTATACACTCTTCTATGGATCTAGGCTCTTTCAAGTATACATATGACCTTAATTTTGTGCTCAATAGGCCATCTAAAAACAGTGCCACTTGTTTGGCTGATGTGGGTAATTCTGGTACAGGGCATCTTTCCAAGTACTGTCTAAACCTTCTTCCTGCAAGTCGCACTGTTTCTTGGGGTGTCTGCTTGAAGCTGTGGATCAAGGATGATGTGTTATGTCTGATACCACTCTTGGAAAATTCTACAATGAATTCTTCTAGAAGCTGACCTATCTCTCTATAGTTGCGACTGTTTAGAGGTTGAAACCAAGCTAAGGCAGTCCCCTTAAGAGTCAAACCAAATGCCTCGAACTGGGTGAACAAGTCTTCAACCTGTTCAGCTCTTAGCACTTGTTTGAACTCCGCCACATGATCATAAGGATCTCCAAATCCATCAAAGTAGTTCTTCATTGTCTTAACCACTTGAGAGGGTCTAAGGGTTCTTGAGTGCTCTCTTGGTCTAAGCAATGGGAAATCATGATCGTCTCTTTGTTGCCTATGTGCTTGATATCTCTCTCTTTCAGGTCTTTCATTTTCAAATCCTGACCTATTCCTGCCCACTGTGTGTGCAAAACTTACCTCCGATCTCTCTCTAGTTCTTTCTCTCTGGGCTTCCTGAGCTTGGGATGACCCTACTCCTTGGAGGCCGTGGGAAACATTGGATCTTGGTGGGGGGAAAATCAATTCATTCTTCCAAGTATATGCATGTCTATCATGTTCTGTTACCAAGAAAATTTTCTCTGATGTGTTATCCAGGTAGACAACCTTTCCTGGTATCTCTGGATCCTTGAACTCGTAGATGATGACTATGCCCAATTGGCTAGGTTGTTCTGGCTTGAATCTCCAAAAGGCTTCCTCTGTTTCTCTATTCAAAAATAGTTCTATGCTTTTGTTGTCTTGAGGGATCCAGTCTGGAGTGATCACTCGGGTCAAAACTGACTTGCCTCTAGGAGTCTGGGGTCCTTGTCCTATATTTCCTTGTTCTAGGTCTCCTATCTCATTCTCATGAATGATATTTCCAAACTCATCGGTCCTATCGGGTTGGTTGGTAACCACATACATGGTTCCTTCCTTATCAATGTATGAACCCTCTTCGAACTTGACCACCGGGTGTTCAAGTCCAAAGGATTGATCTGGATTCTTGAGTTGGACCACTGATCGCCTCAGACCATCCTCATAGATGCGAGCACCTAATTGGTTGGTCCGAATATATTCCAACTGTGTCTTATAGGGACCTTCCGGTGTTTGTAGATGGGCAGTCCCTGAGCCACCTGCAGGTTTTCCCATACTAAAAGACATTTCTGAATCACTTGTGTTTGATCTGAGTAAAAGATGACCACTTAGTTGTTGTGCCCAAGACTTGGATGTATGGTTGACACTAGCCTCAGAAGATCTAATGCTTTGTTTATCCTTGCCTAAGTGTCTACCAGATCTCAGGTTCATAAGCTTTAGTCAAGAATCCAAATTTTCTCTTTGGTATGGTTCAAAATTCTTTAGAGCCCCCTTGGTTCCCTAGTCCCACCTGAGGGTCAACTTCAAATTATCCTATCTCAAAATCAACGCATTATTCTTGAAAAAAACAGTTGAGATCGTGTAGGATTTGAAACGAGCTTTCCAACAAGCTATAGAGCTCAAAAAATGGACTTTGGATGAGAAAGTTATGTCAAATCAGGCTCCTGGGGGTCAAAACAGGCAAACAGGACCTTTGGAGAAAATCGCGATTTTGTGAACTTTCTGAAAATCGCGATGCTGTGAAGTCAAAAAAATCGCGATGTTGAGCACAAAATCGTGTTTTTGAAAATCGCGATGTTGATCACAAAATCGTGTTTCTGAAAATCGCGATGTTGATCACAAAATCGTGTTTCTGAAAATCGCGATGTTGAGCACAAAATCGTGTTTCAGAGAATCGCGATGTTGATCACAAAATCGTGTTTCTGAAAATCGCGATGTTGATCACAAAATCGTGTTTCTGAAAATCGCGATGTTGAGCACAAAATCGTGTTTCAGAGAATCGCGATGTTGATCACAAAATCGTGTTTCAGAGAATCGCGATGTTGATCACAAAATCGTTTTTCTGAAAATCGCGATTTTGACTCAGAGAATCGTGATTCACAAAATCGTGTTTTTGACTGAAAATCGTGTTTTCTCAGAATCGTGTTTTTGACATGAAAATCGCGATTTTGAGCAGAAAATCGTGAATTGAAAATCGCGATTTTGAGCAAAAATTCGTGTTTTCTCAAAATCGTGTTTTTGACTTGAAAATCGCGATTTTGTCCCACAGAATCGTGTTTTTCTCAAAATTGTATTTTTGGCTGAAAATTGTGATTTGTGAGAATCGCGATTTTGAGCAGAAAGTCGTGTTTTTCACAAAATCGTGTTTTTTGCTGAAAATCGTGATTGGTGAAAATCGCGATTTTGAGCAGAGAATCGTGTTTTTTTGAAAATCGTATTTTTCACATGAAAATCGCGATGTTGAGCACAAAATCGTGTTTTTGAAAATCGCGATTTTGAGCAAAAAATCGTGTTTTCACAGAATCGCCTTTTTAACAAAATCGTGTTTTTGCTGAAAATCGTGATTGGTGAGAATCGCGATTTTGAGCAGAGAATCGTGTTTTTTTTTGAGAATCGCGATTTTGAGCAGAGAATCGTGTTTTTTTTTGAGAATCGCGATTTTGAGCAGAGAATCGTGTTTTTTTGAGAATCGCGATTTTGAGCAGAGAATCGTGTTTTTTTTTTTTTTGAGAAAAACACAGAATCGCGATTTTTTTCAACCAACTTTTAGGCGGGAAAACTGAAAATCGTGAATTTTCAAAAAATTTTGAATTTTCACAGAATCGCGATTTTCATCACAGAATCGCGTTTTTTGGCGGGAAATTCAAATTTCTGAGCGCCGGCTATGGCGAGCTCCGTATGAGCAGAAAATCATGAAAAAAATACAGCGCTTGCTCTCCCTTGCACCTCCTAACTCCTTCCCACACAATAATGCATGAAAAATGGTATGAAGATGGTGAAATTGCACTAAAAAACAAGAATTTTCTATGAAGAAGAAGATGGAAGAAGGTGGAGATGATGATGATGATGAAGATGAAGAGGAAAAAACAGAAAATGAACTGAAATGACAGTTTTTTTTACCTTCCAACGTCGCAAATCTACGATCTTACCATCACAACGCTCGTCCTCGAAGCTCTCTCCCCGGCAACGGCGCCAAAATTTGGTGTAGCTCAAGCGTAAGCACCACCTCCTTTACTTGTCAATCCGCGGAGACGTGAGGACCGGTATGAAGACCACGAGCAAGTGAAGGCACAAGTGCGTGAGTGAAAGCACACAAACATGCACACACATACACACACACGCGCACAAAGTAAGATCAAAGAGAGGAACAATGGAAAGCTTAGATTGCAAAAGAGTTCTCTTACAAAAGTTCTATTCTCTAACAAGCTAGCCTCAAAAATGAGCTCTCTAGCTCTTTTTATAGTTTTTTGACTAGTTTTGGCCCTGTCCAGACCTAGTGTCCGGCCAAGTTAAAAATTAGGTTCCAGGGCTTATTTGAGGGCTCAAACGAAGTCTAAAAATTATGAAAATTGGTACGATGGTACTTCTAATACTCCTCAAGCTCGAGGACTCCTCGGCTTGAACAAAATGGAGTTACTAAAAATAGATAATGGTATTTACAATGGTTTCTAGTGATGAAAATCACTATTTTTGTAGGGGATTCTTCTGAAAATTTGACATACACTTCTTGGAGCTCCCTACTTGCTCCCTTTCCTCATGTGTCCACCTTTTGATGTGCTTCCATGCTTTGTCCTTGACTTTGAGCTTCAACATATGCCAAGACTAAACTTTAATTTTGCACTATATTACAAGAGTGAATTTATCCCTTCACTTAGGCTTAGTTTTCTGAGTGCTTTGCCTTCACTTCTCTTTGTCTTTCTTCTTCCTTCATGTATCTACATATATTCATGTCTAATTAGTGAGTGAAGCCCCAACAGCTCCCCCTCAATCACTAATTAGCATCCTCTGACTTCTTCATGTAATCTTCTTCTCTTTTATTCGTGCCATCTCTTTGAATCTACTTGTCTTCACTCCATCCAAGCTCTTTGTCATAATATCTACAATTTGATCTTTTGTAGAAGTGTATACCACTTCAAGCTCCTTCTCCATTACCTTTTCTCTCAAGAAATGATATTGTATCTCTATATGCTTTGTTCTTGCATGAAATACAAGATTTGCTGCAAGATACAATGAACTCATTTTATCTCCATGTATTATAGGTATACCTTGATCAATATCCAAGCTTTTGAACAAAGTCTGCATCCATATCACTTCTTTTGCTGCTTCCACAATTCCTTTGTACTCAGCTTCGGTTGATGATAAGGCCACTGTATGTTGCTTCTTTGAACACCAGCTCACAAGTTTATCTCCTATGTATATCATATACCCATATGTTGACCTTCTATCATCTTGACGTCCTGCCCAATCTGAGTCACTATATGCTCTCAGCCTTGTATCTGATGTAAATGGATAATATAATCCTTCCTTCAAAGTTCTTTTAATGTATCTAAGAACTCTTTGACCTGCAATCCAATGTGGATCCTTTGGACAATGCATAAACTGAGAAAGAACTCCCACTGCATAGCTAAGATCAGGTCTTGTTAGTGTAGCATAAATCAAGCTTCCCACTAAAGATTGATACTTCCTCATATCTTTGAACTCTACACCATCATATTTGCTGAGTTTATGATTAACCTCTAGTAGTGTTGATGCCTCTCTGCAATTCTCCATGTTAAACTTCTTTAGAAGATTCAAAAGATACCTTTCTTGTGATACATATATACCATGTTCTGCATAAGTGATTTCCATTCCAAGAAAATATGACAATTTTTCTAGATCACTTATCTTAAATTCCTTCTCAAGTAATATCTTCACCTCCTTGATTCCTTCATTTGAAGTACCTGTAATTATAATGTCATCTACATAAATACAAATGTAGATCATACCTTCATCTGTTCTCTTGATAAGTAAACTTGCATCTACCTTTGAACTTTGATATCCAAGATCATTAAGATAATTCACAAGTCTATAATTCCAAGCTCTTGGAGCTTGCTTCAAACCATAAAGTGCTCTTCTCAATCTGCAAACATAATTTGGAAACTTGTAATCTGCAAACCCTTGAGGTTGCTCCATGTAGACCTCGTCTGATATATATCCATTCAAAAATGCATTCTTTATATCCAATTGACTCAATGTCCATCCTTTTGATGTTGCAATAGCAATGATTGTCCTTATGGTTGACATCTTTGCTACAAGACTGAATGTCTCATCATAATTTATGCCATGAGTTTGAGCATAGCCTTTAACCACCAATCTAGCTTTGTATCTGGCTATTCTTCCATCTGCATGTTTCTTTATTTTGTAAACCCATTTATTTCCAATCACTTTCTTACCATTAGGTTTTGGAACAAGTTCCCAAGTTTTATTGTCTTCAAGTGCATCAAACTCTTCCTTCATTACTTCTTCCCATTGTCTCTTACCTTTTGCTTCATCATAGCTTTGAGGCCTTCATCTTCCTTAATCAAGTAAGCATAGTTTTTCTGAGTCAAATAAGAAGTATCATAAGAATACCTTGTAGGTTGTTTCCTCATTCTGGTTGATCTCCTTGGTTCACACTCTTCATGTGTATCTGGATATACTTCTTCATCAAATCTTGGTTCATCTTCATTTCTTCTATATGATCCAACTCTAGATGTGCTTGCTTGCATATGATCTTCATCTCCATCTACCTGCATATGTGATTTACCTCTTTCACTTCTTCTTACCTCTTCTTCAAATGTTTCAAGGTTACAATCTTTATCTGCATACCAACTCTTCTGTTCATCAACTGTCACATCTCTAGAAATAATAAATTGTTTGGTTAGAGGACTCCATAGTCTATAACCCATCTGCTTTTCATCATACCCAATAAATATATATTTTTCACCCTTTGGTTCAAGCTTATGTCTGAGTTGTGATGGTACATAAGCATAAGCAATTGATCCAAACACTTTACAATGATCAAGTGTTGGTTTCTTACCCCACCATGCTTCATAAGGGGTCATTCCATTTAGAGTTGCACAGGGTAACCTATTCACAAGATATGTAGCTATATTTATAGCCTCAGCCCAAAGATAATTAGGGCAATTCTTTTCTTTTAACATTGCTCTTGCAAACTCAACCAATGTTCTATTCCTCCTTTCTGCCACCCCATTGTGTTGAGGTGTATATCTGCAAGTTATTTCTCTCTTGATACCTGCATTCCAAAGATAATTATTGAATTCTTGGGAGAAGTATTCTCCCCCTCCATCAGACCTCAACCTTTTGAGCTTTTGACCTGTAACTCTTTCTGCATATGCATGAAAATGTTTGAAGGCTCCAAATACTTCTGATCTTTCCTTTAAAACATAAATGGTTATCCACCTTGTAGCATCATCAATAAAAAGAACATAATACCTAGACCCATTGATTGATCCTTCTTTTGTTGGTCCCCATACATCTGTATGTATGAGCTCTAGCAAACCATCATGCTTGAAACCTTTCTTCTGAAATGATAATCTATGTGCCTTTCCCATCTGACAAGCTTCACACTTGTAGATCATCTGTTGGCTTTTTACAATTGGTAGCCCTATTATAGTTTGATTCTCCACCATGGTTTTAATTCCTTTTTCATTGAAGTGTCCTAACCTCTTATGCCAGAGGTCTAACTCTATAAGTACTTCATCACCATGCGTGATCAGGGCTTGACCAACATTCCCTTGCATTTTGAGAATAAAAAGTCTACCTTCCTTTTTACCACAGACAATTTGATTGTATCCATCCTCTGGATCTTCAATAAATACCCCTTCATTTGTAAATCTGACTTGAAAACCTTTCTCCACTATTTGTCCCACACTAATCAGGTTCTTTGGAATTGTTGGGACATACAAAACATTTGTTAGCAAATCAGCTCCACTCCTGCACTTCACTTTTCCAATTGAATGCACATTATGTTTTGTATTGTCACATGTTTGTAGTGTATGACTTGAAATACCTTCTTCCAATTCTGATAACAATTCTATATTACCTGACAAATGATTTGAACAACCAGAGACAATATAGAATACCTTGAGATCCTCCTTCTCTGATGTACTTATTGAATTCATCATCAATGCTGTATGGTTGTCATTTTGTGTATCATTTGCATAGTTGTAATAGGTAGTGTTGTAAGACTGATTCTGATTCCAATTTCTTCCACCACCTCTACCAAAACTTCCTCTTGAATTCTGTCTTCCTCTTTGAAAATGATTCTGAAACCTTCCACCTCTTCCTCTGCCATTATTACTTTGATTTTGATTTAATCCTTGTTGATTATGACAACAATCATAGGCTAGATGATTGCTCAATCCACAAATCCAGCATGTCTTCTTGTTATTGTTCTGATTTCCTCTACCTCTTCCATTTCCTCGACCTTTACCTCTGCCAATACCTCTTCCTCTTGCATAATTTGCTTGAGTAGTCAGCTCTTCTTCATCCTTTGCTTTACCTTTCTCACTATTCTTCTTATTCTTTGCATACATAGCAGAACTATATCCTTTATCTCCATCTGACTTCAAGTCTTGCTCAAATGTGAGCATCAGTCCAAGCAATTAATTTAATTCTGGCACATAATGATTTAATGAAAGTTCAGTTGAGAGTACAAAAGGTTTCCACCTCTCATCTCCTCTCAACCCTGCAAGCAATTGTGCTATCAACCTATGATCTTCAATATCATCATCAATAGATCCAAGACTATCTGCTAAGTCCTTCATCTTAGTGACATAATCACTAATACTCTGATTTTTCTTTTTCTTAAATGTGGTGAACTCTGACCATAAGCTAGCCTTCCTAGCTTTAGTAGTGTTTTGGAAGTGATCTTCCAAAGCATTCCATATGTCTTCAGCTGTTTCTAATCCTCTGATATGTGGTAGCAAATGATTTGTGATAGTGTTATATATATAAGCCCTTGCACTTGCATCTCTCTTCTGCCATAGCTTCAAAGCTTCTAGTTCTTCTTTCCTTGGTTGACTCTCATCTTCAAATTTAGGCTTTTCTTCTTCACCTGTCACATATATCATTAGATCCTTACTCATAAGTAAGGCTTGCATTCTCATTACCCAAGCAGGATAATTATCTCTGTCCAATTTGTCAATAGATACATGATCTGCCATAGTCTTCTTATTTCTGCTGCAACCTGTGAGTATAAGGTTAAAGTATGATACCTTTTGTAGATCTTTACCCTTGATAATAACTTTGAAGCATTCCTCTGATATCTTTTGTTGTTGAACAGCTCAGCTTTCACCTCTTTAATGAAGAACTCTTCAATTCCTCTTGAATCTGCTTCTCCTTTCACTCCTGAGGACCTTTCTGCTCTGATACCACTTGTTGATGTATGAAACACCACAAGAACTAAGCTAATAGTGATATTAGAACACCTCTTTAATCATTATTAGCTTAGTAAAACTCTCAATTTGAAAACTTCACCACCAAACTTAGTGAAATAAAAAATTTCACTTTTCAGAAATCTGCGCCTTTTCTTCTAACTTCAAATCTGATCTCTATTAGCTTGATTCGTACAAATTCTTTTGATCTTTTGCTAATAAAAGTTCTTGCTAATGTTAAGCACCACATACCAAGCAAGACTTTTAAGTAATAACTTCAAAATCTTCTGAATTCACTTCAACATTTGCACTATGTCTGAAATCTGAAAAATGACTTCATTAATTTGACATACCTTCACTGTTAGACTCATTTTTGTGAGTATGCATCCCCTTTTGTAAAGATCTTTTGATCAATTGTAGTTGAAGGTAGTAGCTTTAAAATGAGCTATCACTCATGAAAAACTTTACACTGTACTGTGAGATCTGACCTTAAGAAGATCACGGAAAAGTGCACCAGAAAACTTGTAACTATCAACTAACTTACACACTGATATGAAATCAGTTAGAATTCAACACACAAGAGGAATTAGACCAAATCCTTCTACACAAACATGTGTTAACTATTAGAGAAGATGTGTACAAAATGGCTTAGCCTCATTCTGCTCATAGCCATGGAAAACTCTCATACACTGAGTAGACTTTCCTCAACATCTCTCTCAGAAAAAACCTGACTTTTCTCTATTTACTCAAGGATTACAAAATTGAGTTCTCTCTATATTTTTCAACTCAAATTAACTTATATACATATAGTCTACATACTTCTAGACTCAAACTCGTAAGTTTTGAAGTTCTATGCCAAGACTAAACTTTAATTTTGCACTATATTACAAGAGTGAATTTATCCCTTCACTTAGGCTTAGTTTTCTGAGTGCTTTGCCTTCGCTTCTCTTTGTCTTTCTTCTTCCTTCATGTATCTACATATATTCATGTCTAATTAGTGAGTGAAGCCCCAACATGTTGTAGCTAATGCAACAAGTGTTCTAACAGTAGACATTTTAGTTATAGGGCTGAATGTTTCCTCATAATCAATGCCATATGTATGTGCATATCCTTTAGCTACCAATCGTGCTTTATACCTGCTTATGCTACCATCGGCATTATGCTTTACCTTGTAAACCCATTTGCAGCCTATGGGTTTCTTTCCTTGCAGCAATGGAACCAACTTCCATGTATCATTTCCATAAAGTGTAGCCATCTCCTCATCCATAGATTTTTCCCAATCTGCATTTCCGATTGCATCTTCAAAACAAGAAGGTTTAGCATCTTGTATTACCTTGGTTATGTATGCACAATGACGAGCCATATAACTATCATACATCAATCGTTGCACTAAATTCCGCATCTCCCAGAGCTTCTTGGTCCTGGGTCACTTCTCCTTGTATCATCTGCATGTGCCCTTCTTACTCCTGGAGTCTTCAGAGAGGGCAATCCATGTTCCTCATCAAGACTCTTTTCTGAACCGCTTGAATCTCCATCAACATCTTCAAAACCTGCACATGTTTTACTACCAGTAGAAAGCTTTTCTTTACCTTTCTTGGATGTATTTGATGAATTTGCTGGATTGAAATTTCCACGCAATCTTCCACTCCATGGATTTGAGTTGGAACTATTGCTTGGTGATTCATCTGGTCCACTCAAAACTTGAGATTCTGCACTTGATTTTTCAACATTTTCTTTGTCATTTGGTTCAAGATTCAGTCCTTCTTTGGCATCTGCATAGAAGCTTGACATTTCATCAAATACCACATCTCTGCTCACCTTCACATGTCATGTGAGTGGGTTATAACATTTGAACCCCTTTTGCTCAAGGGACTATCCAATGAAGACACATTTTTTTGCTTTCGGATCAAGCTTCATCCTCAACTCATTTGGAACATGTACATATGCAATACACCCAAAAACTTTCATATGTGATAAGTTTGGCTTTTTACATGTAAACTTCTCTTCAGGTGTAACTTGATGTACATCAGGAGTTGGAGTTCTATTCATGATGTATACATTTGTATGCATAGCTTTTGTCCAATAACAATGAGGAATATTCTTTTCAGCCATCAAAGCTCTTGCTATTTCTACAATATGTCTATTTTTGCATTCAACAATGCCATTCTGTTGTCGTGTGTACCTGCATGAAAATTGATGCTGAATTCCATGATTTTTTAGAAAACTGCTGAACTCATTTGACATGTATTCACCTCCTCCATCATATTTTAATGCCTGAATGTACTTCCCTGTCTGCTTTTCCACCATAGCTTTTAAATTTTGGAAGTGAGTGAACACCTTGCTCTTCTCTTTCATGAAATATACCCATACTTTGCGTGTATGGTCATCAATGAAAGTAATATAAAACCTGCAACTGGCCATAGATGTGGTCTTTGCAGGAGCCCAAACATCTGTATGTACTATTTCTAGCACATTCTCACTGACATGCTTGTCATGTGGAAACGATGATCTTGACTGTTTACCAAATTGACATGCTGCACATACCTTTTGCATCTTTGAAACCTTGAAATTTGGTAGTCCATGAACGATCTCCTTTGATTGCATCTGTTTCAGCCTTTCTAGATTTGTGTGTCCAATTCATTTGTGCTAGATCTCTATATCAATAATAACTCCTGCACCTTTTGCAAACATGGTTGCATTCATTTCAGGAATCTTCACATTTAAGGTGAACATCCTATCCACTTTGTTTCCTTTGGCAACCAATCATCCATCCTCGTTGTACTCCTCTACATATAATCCATCAACATTGAACCTGACTTGTAATCCCTAGTCAACCATTTGTCCAACAGAAACCAGATTCTTTGTTATATTTGGAACATGCAGCACATCAGCAAGATCTTTTACCTTTCCATCCTCCATAGATAGTGCTATGTTTCCTGTATGCTCAATAGGATGTGATGTGTCATCACCTGTTTCAACATATCCAGGAACTAGCAATTTTTGCAAAGTACTAAACCATTCTGCATGACTGGTCATGTGATTTGAAACACCTAAATCAACATACCAGACATTATCATTCAATTTTGAAACACTAGCAGACATCGTATTCATCATGTGATGTTGAACCATGAACAGCTTCTCAGAATCATCTGCACTTGTGGATGCATAGTTGTTTTGCTGCCTTCTGTTATTTTGATTCTTCAACCTGCAATCACGTTCAAAGTGTCCAAGTTTACCACAATTCGAGCATCCTTTACTATCATTACCTGAATCATTTCTTTGGAAATTTGTGCAACCTCTTTGGCTCCCCCTGCCTCGAAATTGTCCTCTTCCTCATGCATGATTCTGTTGTTGACCTTGGTCTTGGTTACTATTTCCTCTTCCACTTCCGAAACCTCTACCTCTACCTCTTCCTCTACCAGAGTAGAATACCTGCTCAGAACTGGACTTTCCTTGGGAGTTTGAATCCTCACCAAGATTCTGTCTTCAATAATCAGCATAGATACTAGATCAGCAAAATTTGGAATATTTTCCCTGGTCTATATAGAAGTTCTGAAGTGCTTATATGCAGCTCCTAAACCACGAAGGCATACTTCCACCTTATCATCATCATCATCTACATTCACTCCAATAGATGCAAGTGACTCACATATGCTTTTGATTTTCAGGGTATAGTCACTTACCGACATGCTCTATTTCTCCAAGTTGTGCAGCTCGTTGTTGAGTTGCAATTTCCGTGCCTTTGTATTGGTCTCATATAATATGACCAAACTATTCCAAGCCTCTTTTGGAGTCTTGGCATCCTGTATGTGTCCAATAATGCTATCCTATATGCTAACAGATAGCCAATACATTACCTTTTGTGCTCCTTGATTCCATTCCTCATATGCTCTTGCCTAATCTGCAGTCCGATTCCTTTCTGGTAACTGCAGAGCATTTTCATTCTCTTCTTTGATGTGCTTCCAGTAGCCTTTTCCCATCAAAAAATTTTTCATTCTGAATCTCCAAGCATGAAAGTTTTTCTTTCCACCTTATCGCTCATAAGCTAACTCATTCCATCTGCGTTTGCCATTTCTGCAGCAATTCACAACACTACAAGCAACACTTTTGCTTGAACACCGTCGCATTATGATGTGATAGTTCAATCTCAAAAAAACACAGTTTTCGTGTACCAACAGTACACGGAATCTCTTGAAATTCTGGATCTGGAATATATGAGTGTTGTCGAACACAATGCAAGTTACATTTTCTGAAGCTGACCTGCTTTTTTTATGGGCCCCACCTTGTAGGCTCAAAACGGAGGTCGAGATGGATCCGAAACTTCTATCTGACAAAACAAGTGACCCTAAAGGGATTACTCCCAAAAATATTTTGAGGTCTTCTACCTTCACACCGATTTTTCTAGCAAACAGAGGTCGTTTGTGAATCGCGTTTTCTCCATGCCTTGCTGCATACTCTTCACCGTCGCCTTCTCCACGAGCTCTCTATAGCCACGCTGGCTCTGATACCATGTCACGAGGAAGGAGATAAGGAAAAGAGCTCACACACACACTCTCACTCTCAAGGAGAAGCACACACATAGATTGAGGCAAGGAAGAATGATCATCTTCTTCTTCGTCTTCTATTACATAAAAAGGAATGTACAAGAATGACCTAAAACAAGAATACAATAAGTGCAATATATAAAGACCAGTACATAAGGAAAAACCTAATGTCCGCAAATGAGTGAGCTGGCAAGAACCAAATGTGCCATCACTCTCGGTGGATAAATCTAATAAAGCTCATGAAGTATCCCTGACATATATCGGCGTGACCACTATAGATGTCAGAGAAATGAAAAACTGGTACGTGTCATCTCGGATCATCACATGTTGAGCTTGATATCTCAACATAACATATAAGGTGCTTTCAGTTGGACTGTTCTCAAAACCATGTGCAATCAGATAGGCATGTATCTTTTCATACCAAGCACGCAGTGCTTGCTTTAAACCATATAATACCTTCTTTAACCTGCACACCTGGTTTTAATGCCCTTTCTACACAAAGCCACGGGACCCAAAAACATACGCTTCTTCATGCAAGTCACCATTGAGAAATGTTGTTTTAATGTCCAGCTGATGTACATTCCAACCATGATGAGCTACAAGTACACAGATGCTATGAATAGTAGTCATTCGGCAAGTAGGAGCAAAGATTTCATCAAAATCAATGCCTCTTTCCTGCGCATAACCCTTTGCAACAAGCCTAGCCTTATACCTATCAACTGTACCATCAGGTTTATGCTTCAGCTTGTATACCCACTTAGTGCCAATGGCCTTCTTGCCAAGAGGCAAGTCACATAAAGACCAAGTACCATTCTTCATTATTGCATCATATTTAGATTGCATAGGAGCCATCCAATTTTCTGAGTTTTGTGCTTCATCAAATGAAACAGGTTCAATCTCATCACAGAGACTCGATGCAGCCATACCATAGCAATTTGCAAAAGAGGCACTATGAGAGTATGATATGATAAAGATGCATCTAATTTGCTTTCACACAAGGTCTGCACCAGCCATTTTCACACAGTACTTGCCTGCTCACTATCATCTCTCTCATCAATAAGTGCATCATGTAAATCTGCATAAGAAATGGAATGATCTACATCATCACATGAAACCTGCAAAGGTTGAGAAGTGCCTCATTAGCACCAGCACTAGACTATCCACTTGTAAAAAGAGGCAACAAAGTATCATACATGTCTTTGGAGCTAATAAATGTTTCCTTAGTACATGAAAGCAATGGTTGAATAGGATCTTAAACAAAAGCAACATCACAGCTAACCAAAATGCATTTAGTCTATGGATGATACAGACGATAGCCTTTACTTTTAGAACTATACCCAACAAAAATACATTTTACTACTTTATCATCCAATTTTCTACGATGTTGTTCAGGCACTAATGCATATGCCAAACAACCAAAAACATGCTGATGAGCAACAAATGTCTTGTGCTCATGCCAAGCCTCATATGGAGTGATAGAGTGCAGCACTTTAGTGGGACACCTCTTAAGTACATATGTTGCACACATGATAGCCTCAAGCCAGAAACTATGTGGTAAAGCCTGACTCTTGACCATACACCTCACCATCTCCATGAGTGAGATGTTCTTGCATTCAGCAACTCCATTTTGTTGAGGTGTATACGGCACTGTACATTGGTGTTTTATCCCACGTTCAGCCAGAAATGCATTAAAATCAAAAGACCTATACTCCCCCCCTCGATCTCACCAGAGGGTGCCCATTTTACATGCTGATAGATTTTCAGCCAAAATCAAAAACTATATGAAGCACATGAACGCTTCAGACTTTGCCTTTTATACCCATGCATGCTTGGAAAAATCATCGATAAAAGTCACGAAGTAAAGATCCTTCCCAAAAGAAGGTGTCTACATAGGACCACAGACATCATTATGTACAAGCTGTAATTTTTTTGTAGCCCAAACTGAACCATCTTTTGGAAAGGACGAATGCTGCATTTTGCATAAAATACAGCCTTTACAAACATGTTTTCCAGGTGCCTCAAGTTTGGGCAAAGAGGACACCGTTTCAGATTTCTGCAGGCATAGCAAACTAGCAAAATTCAAATGACCAACGCATGCATGCGAAAGCTTTGCATCTGACATAGCTTGAGAATCATGTACTGCACATGCCGAATCATTTTCATATCTTTCATAGTCTATGAGCTTATACAGCCCACGAAATAAAATGCCAGAAGCAATAATCACGTCGCCATTTGATAGATCATGAACTGTACACCTGTCATCAACAAATTTCACAACCAAGCCAATCTTTGCTAATGCAAAAAATGATAACAGATTTTTCTTGATCCCTGGCATAAACAAAGCATCTGACAAAGTGAAAGAACTACCATCAGCAATAGTCAAAATGATCTTACCAACTCCCATAATAGGAAAAAAAGAGTTGTTGGTGCATGTAACAGTATTCCTTGTAGGGGTAGGCTCGAGTGAAGAGAAGAAACTGTGCTGCGAGGTAATATGTTTGGTCACCCCACTGTCAAAGTACTGGCAAACATCTGAGTCTTCTGCAGACATGCACTGCTCATGAGAAGATGGGTCAAAACTGCAAACAACAGTGAACACCCATTCTTCTTCTTGCACAAGATTAGCAAACTCTGTTTTTGGTGTAGAGGCCTCTACAACAACCATTCTAGCTTCTTTCTTCTTTTCCTCTTTAGCAGCCAGTTTTGGACAGTTCTTTATGATATGATCATTTCCTTTAGAGTAATTGCAAAACACTTTCTTCTTTTTTTATTTCTTTTCATCTTTGTCTTCCCTCTTCGATTGTGCAGAATTAGCATATTTTTGCTTACTAATTGAAGAGCTTCATTTTCCTTTGCCCTTCTGACTAGCCAGGAAAGCTTGATCTGCAACATGCATAATGGACCTGATTTGCCTAGACTGATCCTACTGAAATAAAACAGAGACTAACTCCTCAAAAGACAAGGCATTTGGATTGCCTTTCATCATCAACCGAAGAGTAGAAGCAAAACTCTAATATGAATTAGGAAGACCATTCAGACGGTCTGCACAAGTGAGCTATCTGGTATGACCTCATTAGCAAAAAGTCAACTGTTCCTTCAAGTCATTGATCTTTGTTAAAAAATTATCCATAGAATCACCTTCATTCATGTGCTCACTCTCCAACTATTTTCGAAGGTAAGCAACACGAGCCTCATTCCTAGCTTGGTACAATGTGGTAAGTGTATCCCAAGCATCCTTGGCTGTTTTGCAAGAGCAAATGTGAGGAATAATGGCACGTTTGATAGACAAAGCTATCAATGCATATGTCTGGGCATCTCTGCCATCCCAATGAATTTGCTCTATAGTAGGTGCAACAGAAACCGTAGCACAAATAGGAATATGCAGAATATCATCATCTTCGACACCTTCTGCATCAGCTTCAGTACCTACAGTTGTAGCAGTTGTAGGTGTGATAGGATGTTTTTCAACACCCTGCACAATGTTCCACATTCCTTTTGCAACCAATACATGTCGCATCATATAAGCCTGTAACGGGTAGTTGGTACCATCCATCTTATCCTCAAGAGCCAACATATGGAATACATCACTGCTTTTAGCCATGGTCGGTGACTAAAATACCTTGATGCAGAAAATTGTTTGTATCTCAAAAAGTTGAGCAAAATTGTCCAAATGAATTTTGCTAGACCTGTAGCAGACTTTGAGATGCTTATACTGACAAATCGAAACTGGTATATACCTTTGGCACAAAAAGATGAAATAGCCTACAGAAGCACTATGATAGTGCGTTCAAAGGCCGAAACGAGCTCAGATCGCGATTTCGACAAATGGAGAGTGTCGATGATGCCCAAGATGAAGCAACGACCTTCTCTGATACTAATTGTTGGAGTTAGATGTCTGTGGAAGCACGTGAACAACATAAGGAAGAAGAAGATGCTTGGAGCACAACACACAATACTAAATGTATCACTAGAGAATGTACAGAGATAGTAGCCTATTAGGGCAATAGGTGTATATACAAGCCGGGGGGGAAAAAACTCCTAAAGAGGGAAAAAATTGCCCCGGTGGTCCTAGAGTGTTCACACACATCACTACCTAAATATATCAACAAAGCCTAGATGTAGTCGTGAGAAAGGATTTAAGAAATCATGCATCCAAGTAGGTTGATAAAGTTTCCTTTGGAAGTTTTATCTGATTCTATCCCAAGACCTAATAAGAATCAAATAAAAATCAAATGGAACTTGAATCAATTGAACTTTCAAGCTCAAAGGATAGTTGATATGTTCCAAGTTTGAAAAAAATCATGGAACTTTTGAAGTTTTTTCTTTGATTTCATACTGGCAAGTGATGAACCTCAAAGAGGGGAATAAACTTTAGCATCACTTGAACTTTATTGTTCAATAGTTGGTTAACTATTTCATCGGTTAAAAGGAATATCTTTTGGACAAGACCAAGATCTAAAGCTTTATTGTTTGTCCAAAAGTCAAGATTTCTTTTAAAAAGATTATTTTAGTAAAGCAAAAGATTCCAAGGTGAATCATTGGCTTAGTATTACTTGATTCCTTGGTAGGAATCTAAAGTTCTTGAAAGAAAAATCTCCCTAGATGTGAGACTAGAATCTTTCAAGTAAGTTTAAGAGCAGGTAGTTCCCAGCAATTCCCAAACCACCAGTATGGATACTTAAGTCCAAATAGTGATATAACCTAAAGGTATATCAAAGATTCTTAGCTTTGGAATCTGAGAGGCATGAGTGTATGCTTGGACTGAAGTTCAGGGAAAGATCTCTAAAAATCTTGCAGGTAAGCAAAGAAGCTTTAGATAGTTCAGGAGGTCTTAAAGATAAAGACTAAGTCTTTATTTTAGTCGCAAGGTCAACTAGACTTGATCAAGCTTTGCCATGATTGTCCAAGAACGTTCGATTGGAACTACTCTATAGATTGCCCAAGTATTGGCAATAAAATTCCTTTTGGGGATTATTCACTCAAGTTCCATTTTTCTAATGGAAAATTATGAAAAAAGTAAGTTGTTCTAAGTCTGAACAGAGTAAGAAATTCCAAGAATGTAGTCTGTGTTGATATATTTAGGTAGTGATGTGTGTGAACACTCTAGGACCGTCGGGGCACTTTTTTCCCTCTTTAGGAGGTTTTTTTCCCCCGGCTTGTATATACGCCTATTGCCCTAATGGGCTACTTATCTTTGTACATTCTCTGGTAATACATTCAGTCTTGTGTGTTGTGCTCCAAGCTTCTTCTTCTTCCTTGTGCTGTTCGCGTGCTTCCGCAGACGTCTAACTCCAACAATTGGTATCAGAGCAGGTCGTTGCTTCTTCTAGGGCGCCGTCGACACTCCTCCGTTTGCAGTCTCAGATTCGCACAAAATTTGGTGAGCATACTCAGGGTGTTTTCGAGATCAAAACGGCTTCGCTCTGTGCTGCCGAAATCGCGATCTGAGCTCGTTTCGGCCTCCGAACGCACTATCGCAGTGCTTGTGCAGGCTATTTCGTCCTTTTGTGCCAAAGGTATATACCAGTTTCTGTTCGCCAGTTTAAGCATCTCGAAGTCTGCTACAGGTCTAGCAGAACTCGTGTGGGCAGTTCTGTTCAACTTTTTGAGATACAGTCAATTTTCTGCATCAAGGTATTTTAGTCACCGGCCATGGCTGAAAGCAGTGATGTATTCCGTATGTTGGCTGTTGAGGATAAGTTGGATGGTACCAACTACCCATTATGGGCTTATATGATGCGACATGTACTAGTTGCAAAAGGATTGTGGAACATTGTGCAGGGTGTTGAAAGACGTCCTGTTACACCTGTAACAACAGGTACTGCAAATACAGGTGTTGGAGCTGATGAAGATGGTGTCGAAGATGATATTCCGCAGATTCCTGTTCGTGCTGCTGTTTCTGTTGCACCTACTGCAGAGCAGATTCGTTGGGATGGCAGAGATGCCCAGGCACATGCATTGATAGCTTTGTCTGTCAAACGTGCCATTATTCCTCACATTCGCTCTTGCAGAACAGCAAAGGATGCTTGGGATACACTTACCACTTTGTACCAGGCTAGGAATGAGGCTCGTGTTGCTTACCTCCGAAAACAGTTGGAGAGTGAGCACATGAATGAAGGTGATTCGATGGACAGTTTTCTTACAAAGATCAAAGACCTGAAGGAACAATTGATTTCTGCTGATGAGGTTATACCAGATAGCTCACTTGTGCAGACCGTTCTGAATGGCCTTCCTGATTCATATCAGAGTTTTGCCTCTACTCTTCGATTGATGATGAAAGGCAATCCGAATGCCTTGTCATTTGAGGAATTAGTCTCTGTTCTGTTGCAGGAAGATCAGTCTAGGCAGAACAGGTCCATTATGCGTGTTGCAGATCAAGCTTTCCTGGCTAGTCAGAAGGGCAAAGGAAAATGGAGCTCTTCTACTAGTAAGCAGAAATCTGCAAATGCTGCACAATCGAAGAACCAGGATAAAGATGAGAAGAAATCAGAAAAGCAGAAATTGTTCTGCAAGTACTGTAAAGGAAATGATCATATTATAAAGAACTGTCCAAAACTGGCTGCTAAAGAGGCAAAGAAGAAAGAGGCTGGAATGGTTGTTGCAGAGGCCTCTACACCAAAAACAGAGTCTGCAAATCTTGTGCAGGAAGAAGAATGGGCGTTTACTACTGTCTGCAGTTTTGACCCATCTTCTCATGATCAGTGCATGTCTGCAGTAGACTCAGATGTTTGGTACTTTGACAGTGGGGCGACCAAACATATTACCTCGCAGCGCAGTTTCTTCTCTTCACTCGAGCCTGCCCCTACAGGGAATACTGTCACATGCACCAATAACTCCTCTTATCCTGTTATGGGAGTTGGTAAGATCATTTTGACTACTGCTGATGGTAGTTCTTTCACTTTGTCAGATGCTTTATTTGTGCCAGGGATCAAAAAGAACCTGTTATCAGTTTCTGCATTAGCCAAGATTGGCTTGGTTGTGAAATTCGTTGATGACAGGTGTACAGTCCATGATCTCTCAAATGGCGATGTGATTATTGCTTCTGGCATTTTATGTCGTGGGCTGTATAAGCTCATAGACTATGAAAGATCTGTGAATGATTCGGCATGTGCAGTTCATGATTCTCAGGCTATGTCAGATGCAAAGCTTTGGCATGCACGCTTTGGTCATCTGAATTTTGCTAGTTTGTTATGCCTGCAGAAATCTGAAATGGTGTCTTCTTTGCCCAAACTTGAGGCACCTGGAAAACATGTTTGTGAAGGCTGTATTTTGGGCAAAATGCAGCGTTCTTCCTTTCCAAAAGATGGTTCAGTTCGGGCTACGCAGAAATTGCAGCTTGTACATAGTGATGTCTGTGGTCCTATGCAGACACCCTCTTTTGGAAATTACCTTTACTTCGTGACTTTCATTGATGATTTTTCCAGGCATGCATGGGTATACCCACTCAAAGCAAAGTCCGAAGTGTTCATGTGCTTCAAACAGTTTTTGGTTTTGGCTGAAAATCTGTCAGCATGTAAAATGGGCACCCTCCGTTCTGATCAAGGGGGGGAATATATGTCTTCAGATTTTAATGCATTTCTGGCTGAACGTGGGATAAAACACCAGTGTACAGTGCCGTATACACCTCAACAGAATGGAGTTGCTGAACGAAAGAACAGGTCACTCATGGAGATGGCGAGGTGCATGGTCAAAAGTCAGGCTTTACCACATAGTTTCTGGCTTGAGGCTGTCATGTGTGCAGCATATGTACTGAACAGGTGTCCCACCAAAGCGTTGCAGTCTATCACTCCATATGAGGCTTGGCATGACCGCAAGCCATCTGTTGCTCATCTGCGTGTTTTTGGTTGTTTGGCATATGCATTAGTGCCTGAACAACATCGCAGAAAATTGGATGATAAGGCAGTAAAATGTATTTTTGTTGGGTACAGTTCTGAAAGTAAAGGCTATCGTCTGTATCATCCACAGACTAAACGCATTCTGGTTAGCCGTGATGTTGTCTTTGTGGAAGATGCTATTCAGCCATTGCTTTCATGTACTAAGGAGACATCTGTTAGCTCCAAAGACATGTATGATACTTTGATGCCTCTTTTTACAGGTGGACAGGCTAGTGCTGGTCCTAATGAGGCAACTTCTCAGCCTTTGCAGGTTTCATATGATGATGCAGATCATTCCATTTCTGATGCAGATTTACATGATGCACTTGTTGATGAGAGAGCTGATATTGAACAGGCAAAAACTATGCCAAAATGGCTGGTGCAGACTTTGCGTGACAGCAAATTAGATGCACCTTTGTCATATCGTACTCGTTCAGGCTCTCATAGTACCTCCTTTGCATCAGATTGCTATGCTATGGCTGCATCTAGTCTCTGTGATGAGAATGAGCCTGTTTCTTTTGATGAAGCACAAAATTCAGAAAATTGGATGGCTGCTATGCAATCTGAATATGATGCTATAATGAAGAATGGTACATGGTCTTTATGTGACTTGCCTCCTGGCAAGAAGGCCATTGGCACTAAGTGGGTATACAAGCTGAAGCGTAAACCTGATGGTACAGTTGACAGGTATAAGGCTAGGCTTGTTGCAAAGGGTTATGCGCAGGAAAGAGGCATTGATTTTGATGAGACCTTTGCACCTACATGCCGTATGACTACTGTTCGGAGCATTTGTGCACTTGCAGCCCATCATGGTTGGAATGTACATCAGTTGGACATTAAAACAGCATTTCTGAATGGTGACTTGCATGAAGAAGTGTATGTTTTTCAGCCCCGTGGCTTTGTGCAGAAAGGGCATGAAAACCAGGTGTGCAGGTTAAAGAAGGCGTTATATGGTTTAAAGCAAGCACCACGTGCTTGGTATGAGAAGATACATGCCTATCTGATTGCACATGGTTTTGAGAACAGTCCAACTGAAAGCACCTTATATGTTAAGCGTGCTAATGATGTGCTTCTAATCATTGTTGTCTATGTAGACGACATGCTGCTCACTGGTCCTCTTGAGAAGCATATTGCTGATTTCACGGCTGATTTGCATGCCTCATTTGAGATGTCTGATTTGGGGCATTTGCATCACTATTTGGGCATTCAGTTTATGCAAGTTGATGGTGGAATGGCTTTGTGTCAAACGAAATATATTGACACATTATTGCAGCGTTTTGGCCTTGAAGACTGTAAGCCTATTGCCACTCCTATGGAGACAGGTTTACGATTGAGTCTTCATGATGCTGGAGATGCATTTGATGCTGTTCTCTATCAGCAGGCTGTTGGATGCTTGATTTACTTATGCATTACTCGGCCAGATATTCAGTTTGCTGTCTCACAGATGAGCAGGTTTATGCATTGCCCAGGAGTCACGCATTGGAAAGCGGTTAAGCGCATCTTTCGCTACTTGAGTGGTACTCGGCTACTTGGGTTGTTTTATCCCAAGGGGGGATCACTACCGCCAGATTTGCATGCTTTTTCTGACTCAGATTGGGCTGGTTGCTATGACACTCGTGTGTCCACCAGTGGTTTTTGCTTCATGCTTGGTAGCTCATGTATATCTTGGTTGAGCAAGAAGCAGCCTACTGTGGCCACTTCCAGTTGTGAGGCTGAGTATAGGGCAGCTTTCACAGCGACTGTTGAGTGTGTGTGGCTCAGACGCCTTATGGCTGATTTGGGTGTTGGCCAGTCTTCTGCCACCACCATCTTCACTGACAGTCAGAGCGCATTGGCAGTTGCGAGGAACCCTGTGTTCCATGCTCGCACTAAGCACATTGAGGTGCATTATCACTATGTCAGGGAGAGGTTCTCTGCTGGGGAGATCAGCTTGGCATATGTGCCCACGCAGGAGAACATTGCAGACCTTTTCACGAAGGCTCTGCCTAGGGAGAAGTTTGAAGCTTTCCGCAAAGCTTTGGGCTTACTTCCTTTTGTGGAGTGATTTCCACATAGCTCGGCACTTCCTTATACATGAGTGCCAGCTCCTTGTTCACCGCATCACTCCCAGGGGGGATTTGTTGATATATTTAGGTAGTGATGTGTGTGAACACTCTAGGACCGTCGGGGCACTTTTTTCCCTCTTTAGGAGGTTTTTTTCCCCCGGCTTGTATATACGCCTATTGCCCTAATGGGCTACTTATCTTTGTACATTCTCTGGTAATACATTCAGTCTTGTGTGTTGTGCTCCAAGCTTCTTCTTCTTCCTTGTGCTGTTCGCGTGCTTCCGCAGACGTCTAACTCCAACAGTCTGCAACCGTGAAGACGGTACTTAAGTCTATGGAAGGTAAAACATAATGTTTGCCTATCCTTAAAGGGATTTTGGTACAAATCCTAAAAGCATGAGCGGATGCTTAGACTTACGCAGTAGAGAGATTCCTGTAAAGTCCTGGCCAGGGTAGGTACCTAAAGCATCAGTAAGAAAGGAATCTAAAGACAAGAAGTCAAAAGCTCTTGTCACTACAAATTGGTCAAGAATAAACCAATTGAACTTGAATCTGTGAAAATTCAAGTACTTGGAATTCTAACTGGTTTTCATTTGAAACCCTAGCAAAGAGGAATAGATATTCTATCAAGAGGTTTTCAAGTTTCCAGGGCAAAGTACATGATTGTATGACAATCATGTGAAGGAATCAAAACTTAGAATATCAAGTTAGAGGTAATACCTAAAACTTCAAAATTCTTTTAAAGTGTTGAAGTGAAAAGGTACTCTATCAAGATATGTTTTGACTTTAGGATAAGTATCACCCACACATTAATGTGAATATAAAATAGGGTGGTATGTGACACCATATTTTATACTCAGATTGATGTAGGAAAGATGGTATGGGACATCGGACCGTGGGATGATAATTATCTTTTAGTCCTAGATTGGATCTTGAAGTTAGATTTGATCCTCAATGGAATTAAAACTTCAAAGAAGTAGTTTAAATTCAAGGAGGATAAAAGCATGATCTCAAGATACTTCAAGAAGAATTTAAGAAGATATGAAGTAAGTAGCTTCCAAGATCTTCTTTTTCAAAAAGGAAAAAAGATTTGTTCTTTTGCAACACTTCAAGCTTAAGTGTCGTCGGTCAGAAATATTTGATTTTTGGAAAAGTGAGACTTTGGCTTTGAATTGATCCTTTCAACTAAGGATAGATTGACTAATTTAAGCACCAAGTTCCTATTGTAACTTGATAAATTCAATAAGGAGTCATAAAGATTGAATAAAGGCATGAACTTAGTCTCAAGTGAAGCATTATTTGAGTAAAAACTCATCAATAGAACCTCAGTGGGTCGACACACTGATGTTGGTTACCACACTAGTATCTTTGTTGGGAAAGATGGATGGACACTCCAAGAAATGAGTAGGTACTGCAAACTCTTGCTTTGTACCAGCCCTCTTTGACTTCAGAGTTGAGTTGTAGGCCTCTTAGATTTCCAATGACACTAAAAAATTGCCTATGTACTTTGGAAATGATGTGAGAAATGATTGATTCAAGACAGACTACTTCCCAATTCAAACTTCATGAAAAACCTTCTATTTTGGTACACACACCTGCTGCTTGTTAAGCTTAGTGCTTCCAATACATTAGGAATTAGAAACATTCCTTTTAGAGATATCAAATTAGTTTAATAAGCTAATGGCTCCAAGTGGAATCACTTAAAATCATTGACTATACACATTGCAATCAATTTAGCAAGTAAAGCATTACCCCCAATTTTTTAGAACATCTATAGAGATTGACTAGTGATCAGTTCGACATGCTTTTCTCCCAATCAACTGAATGGAATGTCTTCAAACTTTTCCCACATGTAAATGACTTAGATTTGATTCCAATAAGATATAGAACATTATAAATGGTGGAGTATTGATTGAGATATGAGCAATACAAAATGACTGTTCTGAGTGACAATGACAGAGAGATCAACAGATATAATGAATGATCTATTGTATTATAAAACAATGTTGTACATGATCATTGGTATGCTAATCAATTCCCAATGATAGATAGAGGTGTAGGCTATGATGTGAGCCTCACTCTCTTACAAAATAATCAATTAATGCCTCGGGATTGGAGTGATCTAACCCGCGGGTTTTACAAGTCATTTTTATAGATGCTTCATTCAAATTTTGAATTTGAATTCAACTTTGGCTCTCACTTAAAAAGTGATCCACTAATCTAGGAGATATCCTCTCTAATGAATTTTTGTTTTTTCAAACCCAACTAACTCCAAGAGTTTAGTGGATTTTACAAATACTCCTTCAAGTCAATTTGACTTTTACAAATGGTAAAAGATGAAATCCATAGAGAATGGTTCCCATGTGTCTTTAATCATTTGAAGATAAGGAATTCTCATGCCTAGCCAAGTGTGTAGGCTTGGAACTTGCACCAACAGCTCCCCCTCAAGCCAAACTTCTTGGCATGGTCTTCTTCTTCAATCCTCTTGAATGTCCTGCAATCACCAATCATAGCTTTAAGCCTACAAAGTTTAGTACCATCAAGTGCTTTGGTTAATAAGTCTACACATTGCATATTAGTTGATACATATGCCAACTTGAATTTCCTTGCTCAATAGCTTCTCTCTCACATAATGATAGTGGATCTCTATATGCTTGGTCCTAGCATGATAAATAGGATTTGTTGCAAGATGCAATGAGCTTGTATTATCTCCAAAAATCATTGGAGATCTAGTATGCACGCCCAATTCTGTATATAGCAATATGATCCATATGGCCTCTTGAGTAGCATTGGCCAATCCCCTATACTCTGCCTCTGTGGAAGACAAAGCAATAGTACGTTGCTTCTTGGAAGACCATGATATAGGTTTGTAACCTGCAAAAGATAGGTAACCTGAGATACTATTTCTATCATCTTTGCAACGTGCCCAATCTGCAGCTGAATATATCTTGATGTCCAAATATGATGTATAAGGAAAGTATAATCCTTGATTTTGAGTGCCCTTAAGGTACTCCAAAATCCTCTTGGTACCTTCCAAGTGAGGTGCCATAGGTTTGTGCATAAATTGGCTTAAGACACTTACTCCATAAGCAATATCAATCCTTGTCAATGTAGCATAGTTCAAGCTTCCCACTATGCTCTAGTATCCTGCAATCTTATCAAGCACATCACCTTCATGAGCACTTAATTTTTGGTTTACCTCCATTGGAGTGCTTGCTACCTTGGCATCCTGCAACTGAAACTTCTTTAACATGTCCTATACATACTTTCTATGTGTAATGTAAATTCGAGAGTTAGTATAGACTAACTCTAAGTCCAAGAAAATATTTTAGTGATCCAAGATCACTGATTTTTAACTCCTGCATCATTTGATTCTTGATCTGCTTGATGCCATTAGCATCATTACCTGTAAGTATGATATCATCAACATACACACATAGGTATATTACTTCTGAATTACTTCTCTTAACCAATAGAGAAGTATCTGCTTTACTCATGATGAATCCTTGATCTTGTAGGTATGTAGTCAACCTATGGTGCCATGCCCTAGGTGCCTGCTTCAATCCATAAAGAGATTTGTTCAGTTTACACACATGATTTACCTTGATTGGGTCCTCATAGCCAAGAGGTTGAGGCATGTACACCTCCTCTGAAATCCAGCCATTTAGAAATGCATTTTTTACATCCAATTGGTACATGTTCCAATTCTTTGATGCAGCCACACTTACTAATACCCTAATGGTTGGCATTTTTGCCATAGGTGAGAAGGTTTCTTCATAATCAACTCCTTGGGTTTGTGCAAAACCCTTAGCCACAAGTCTAGCCTTATACCTGCTTATTGATCCATCTAGAACCAATTACCTTCATAGACTCCTTCTTTGGCACTAGCTCCCAAGTATCATTCTCCTTGAGTGCTTCAATTTCTTCATCCATAGCTTCCTTCCATTCTGCCTTGGTCTTTGCCTCTTCATATGATGATGGCTCTTCAAATGACAAGTCTCTTGCAAGATAAACAGAATGCTTAGTAACTAAAGAAGTTTCATACCCATATCTAATTGGCTTCTTGCTTTCCCTTTGTGATCTTCTGATTGCTTGGTTGGATGATTCAGGTATATCCTCCAACTTCTTCATCTTGGATTTGCCTTTAAATTTCCATGCCTTGAATTCTTCTAGGTTGATGATGTCCTCATCATCTGATTTGATGTCTTCAATTTGGTTTGGTTCCTCCTTGGTGAGGTTTGGGAACTCCTCTTCCAAGTCATAAGGCAACTTTACTTTCTTGCATTCACTTTCAAACCAAGAATCATTCTCATCAAACACAACATCTCTACTGACCGTAAATCCTTTGTTGGAAGGATTGTAGAACCTACATCCTTTTTTATTCAAGTCATACCCTATGAAGATGCACTTCTCTACCTTAGGATCTAGCTTACCTCTGATTTGAGAAGGGATATGCACATAAGCAACACATCCAAAGATCCTCCAATGATCAAGTGAAGGTCTTCTACCATGCCATGCTTCATATGGGGTCATCCCATCAACAGATTTGGATGGCAACCTGTTTACAAGATAAGTGGCAGTAGATACACTTTTTGCCCACAAGTAATTAGGTAATTTTTTGTCATTTAACATTGATCTAGTTGTTTCAACAATTAGTCTATTTCTCCTCTCTGCCACCCCATTTTGCTTAGGGGTATACCTTGTTGTAATTTCTCTTTTGATTCCTCTATCCTGCAAGAATGCATCAAACTCATTTGAGAATTACTCACCTCCTCCATCTGACCTTAGTCTCTTTAGATTTCTTCTTGTTTGGTTCTCAATAAGTGCAAGATACTTCTTAAAACAACTGAATACTTCATCTTTGTGCATAAAATATAATATAGTCCACCTATTAAAATCATCAATGAAAGATACATAATAACTTGATCCAAAAATTGAAGGATCCTTACTTGGTCCCCATACATCTGTATGGAAAAGCTCTAGGTATTCCTCATGCATGTAATCTTTCCTTGAGAAGGATAATCTGTGAGATTTTCCAAACTGACAAGCACCACATTTATAGATCATGTGTTGCTTGGATACATTGGGTATCCCAAGCACACATTGATCTCTACATATTTGCTTTAAAGTTCTCTCACCAACATGCCCTAATCTTTTATGCCAAATTTCAAGCTCTGACAATGTTTGATCTTTGTAGCTATAAAGTGCAATATTCCTTGTATCTTCAAGTTCAAAGGTGAATAAACTATCTATCTTTTCTCATTTGGCAATTCTCTTGAATCCATGTTAGGGATCCTCCACAAATGCTCCATATTTTTTGAACCTGACCTGCAAACCCTTTTCCACAATCTGTCCAACACTCATCAAGTTCTTGGTAATTGTAGGTACATATAGAACCTTGCTCAATAGATTTCTATTTCCATCATAGGTTTTAACATTTCCTACCTTAATCATTGAGTGCTTGGTGTCATCACCTATTTGTACCTGATGCTTTCTCTTAGGTTCCTCAAGGTCAGAGAGAAGAGCTACACTGCCTGCCACATGGTTGGAACATCCTGAGTCAATGTAGAAGAGATGGTTATCATTCATACCTTGCTTTGAAGTCATACTCATGACAAGAAGAGAATCTTCTTGTTCCTGTGTATAGTTGTTGTAATCTTTCCTTGATTTGTAGCCACCTTGGTAGTTGTTGTTGTACCTTGGTGATGGTTGAATCTTCCTCTTGATTGTGTATATCCACCTCTTTGAAATCCTCTAGCTCTCTGATTTTTGAAGTTCCTGTAACACTCATCTGCAATATAATTTGATAAACCACAAATATTGCATGGGGAAGAGTTGAAAGGTCCCCGCCTACCTTGATTACGTCCTCTGCCCCTTCCTCTTGCGTTTCTGCCTCTCCCTGCATAGTTGGCTTGAGAGGTTGTTCCTTCATCCTCAATCTTTTTGCTTTTCCCTTTCTCTTTAGTCTTGCCTTTATCTATGTATAGGGCATAAGAGCTATTACCTCTTGATGGATCTCCATTCTTGTTGAGCTTGGCTTCATGGGTGAAGAGTCACCCCATGAGTGTGGTAAGTTCTGGAATCTACATGTCCATGTACAAGTCCATGGCAGTTGTGAAGCTCTCCCGTTTTTCATCTGCTTTAATGCCATTGATTACTTGTCTCACAATCTGCTTCTCTTCAATCTCTTCTCCTATGCTTGCCAATTGATCAACTACATCCTTGACTTTGGTCACATACTCTAAGATGCCTTGCTTGGGTTGCTTTCTTTGAGTGGTAAACTCAATCCACAATTGGTTCTTCCTAGCCCTTGTTTTGGAAGAGAAATATGAAGACAATGTTTCCCAAGTCTTTTGGGATGTCTTACAGTTCCTAATGTGTGGAAGGAGAAAATAAGAGATTGAGTTAAGTAAGTATGACCTTGCTAATGCATCCTTTGCATACCATGAACTGATTCTTTCATGCTCCTCTCTTGTAGGTTGTCCTTTGCTTCTGAAAATGGGCATTTTCTCATCTCCTGAGATGTATCCATAGAGACTCCTTCCTTGCAAGTATGTCTTCATCCTCAAGGACCATGATTAGTAGTTGTTCCTGTCCAATTTATCAATGAAAGAAGGAAAACCATCTCCCATTTTACCTTAGTTTTGCTCTCATACCACTGTTGGGAAAGATGGATGGACACTCCAAGAAATGAGTAGGTACTGCAAACTTTTGCTTTGTACCAGCCCTCTTTGACTTTAGAGTTGATTTTTCGGCCCTCTTAGCTTTCCAATGACACTAAAAAGTGCCTATGTACTTTGGAAATGATGTGAGAAATGATTGATTCAAGACAGACTACTTCCCAATTCAAACTTCATGAAAAACCTTCTATTTTGGTACACACACCTACTGCTTGTTAAGCTCAGTGTTTCCAATACAGTAGGAATTAGAAAAACTTCTTTTGTACATATCAAATTATTTTAATAAGCTAATGATTCCAAGTGGAATCACTTAAAATCATTGACTATACACAGTGCAATCAATTTAGCAAGTAAAGCATTACCCCCAATTTTTTAGGACCTCTGTAGAGATTGACCAGCGATCAGTTCGATGCACTTTTTTCCCAATCCACTAAATGGAATGTCTTCAAAATGTTTCAGAATGTAGAGGACTTAGAGATGATTCCAAAAATCTATAGAACATTGAAAATGGTGGAGTATTGACTGAGATATGAGCAATACAAAATGACTATTTTGAGTGACAATGACAGAGAGATCAACAGATATAATGAATGATCTATTGTATTATAAAACAATGTTGTACATGATCATTGGTATGATACTCAATGCCCAATGATAGATAGAGGTGTAGGCTATGATGTGAGCCTCACTCTCTTACAAAATAATCAGCTAGTGCCTCGGGATTGGAGTGATCTAACCCACGGGTTTTACAAGTCATTTTTATAGATGCTTCATTCAAATTTTGAATTTGAACTCAACTTTGGCTCTCACTAAAAAAGTGATCCACTAATCTAGGAGATATTCTCTCTAATGAATTAGAGTTTTTCCAAACCCAACTAACTCCATGATTTTAGTGGATTTTACAAATATTCCTTCAAGTCAATTTGACTTTTACAAATGGTAAAAGATGAAATCCATAGACAATGGTTTCCATGTGTCTTTAATCATTTGCACATAAGGACTTCTCATGCCTAGCCAAGTGTGTAGGCTTGCCACTTGCACCAACAATCTTGTGGTTGGATGATGTTTTAGATTTTCTCTAAGTCTTTTTGAGAATCCAGCTTATTTCTCTTAAAGATAGAAAAAAATGCTTCAATACCTTGTTCAAACAAATCTTTGAGAAGTAAAAGTCATGAGTTATCTAGACTTTGACTCATAGCAAGTTTACGTATCTCCAAAGTTTGAATTGGTTGAATAGAGTTTTAGTTCTTTCTTTCTGCTTTCCAAACCTTTTGGATTTGACTCAGATATGGTATCTGATTCTTTTCACAAAAGTCAATGGTTAGCCGGTTAGAACTGTTGGAGGAAGTCTACGACAAGCCTAAGTATTGGCTTGAGTCCCACAAAGTCATAAAAGAAGCTTCAAAATGAAGACTATGTAAAGTTCACTTGTGAACTACCTCTTGTAACTTTTGAAGAGTTTACTTAATGTAAAAGTGAAAGAATCTTAAGTGGTTGAGTCCACATGATCAAAAAGGGAAAGAGAAGCCACGAATTCGTGATTTGTGGTAGGTAGAGAATCAAATCAATCATTGATTGATTGGAGATTGATTGAGGGAAGTTAGCCTCCCAAACTCAACTATAAATAGATGGCAGTTTTAGTCGTGGTTAGAGAGACCTATGTGAAGACCTCTAAGAGCTGAGCTTTATGCCCTATCAAGGTGTGATTCCAAGGCACACATATGTATCAGTAAGTCCATTGTATTGTACAAGCAATATACTTTCATTTTCATTATCATTTGGGTTCATATTTCCATGTTCTTATGAAGTGTACTACTCATTGCCATTACTCTGAGTTTTCTTAGTCAGATTGTAGAGATGTTTTCTCTCAGCTTGGTGCATCATTTTCAGTAATTTAACTTGTTTAAGTTAGCTCTATAAGTCTAATATATGCTCACAAAGTTTCATTTCATTTGGATGTTGCAATCTTCAGTTATGTTCAATTGAAGTCAACAGTGTCTGTTCATCTTCACTTCTCTGTCAGGTACCCGATTTTTGCACTCACCTTGTCAGAGCCATTTCTTAGTGGTTACTTATCCAAATTCAAATATTTAAAGCTTGTTGCATTCAGCTTACTGTCTAGTATAACCATACAAATTTTCATAATCATTGGATTCCTACATTTTGAGTTATGTTCATTTTTCTGCTCACTGGTCTCAAACTATAGCAGCCCGTGAAAATCGGGATGATGTCATCACTTGTTAAAACTCATTCTCACTGTGTATTTTATTATATTTAATGAGATTATTCTTGAAAGTTAGCTCTTTAAGTTAACTAGACTTCCCCAAGAGGAATTAAGCTAATTGCTGCTGTGCTCAGAGAATTATGCAAAACACTGGACAGGTGTATGAACCAAAATAGCAAGTTTTTCACCTCTGAGCTAACTCCAACTTATCTGTTTTGATCTATCTTTTTGAGAGTGATCTTCCAAGGTACATAGGGTGTCTAATACATCCATTGACAAGCTAAAAGGGCCCACCATATACTCCTGGAGTTCAATTGGCTGGTGTAGATCAAGGATTTTGCAACACCTCTTCATCTTCAAGCACATACCTATCCATCTCTTCACAGTGGTATCAGAGCAAGGTTGGACAACATGGTAGATGGATTTCCTTCATCAATTGACAAATTGGACAGAGGTAACTACTCAGCTTGGTCATTAAGAACGGAAGCTTATCTCCAAGGTAGAAGTTTATATGGTTATGTGGCTGGAGATGAAGTTATGCCAAGTTTTAGGAACAAAAGTCAACCAACACAAGAAGAGCAAGAAAGATTGAGCACATGGTGCTCCAAGGATGCACTTGCAAGGTCTTATCTTCTCAACTCTATCTCAGATTTTTTGTTGCCTCACATTAGAAGTTGTAATACATCTCAGGAAGTGTGGGATGCACTTGAAGCTTTCTTCTCTTCAAGTACCAAAGCTAGGAAGCATCAACTATGGCTCGATTTCACAACTCTCAAGAAGGCTCCCAAACAAAATGTGACTGATTTTGTCACAAAGCTCAAGGACATAGCAGATCAGTTTGGGAAGCATTGGAGAGGTAATAGATGAAGAGCAAATTGTAAGGCAGGTCATCAATGGCTTGAAGGCAGATGACAAGTGGGAAGCATTCACCACAGCTATGGATTTGTACATGGACATGCATGTACCTGATTTCAATACACTCATTGGACAACTACTTACTCAAGAGGCAAAGCTTATCAAAAATGGAGAAAGCTCTAAAGGTAATCAATCTTCAGCTTTATACACTGATAAAAGCAAGTCCAAAGATAACAAAGGAAAGGCAAAGAAAGTGGATGATGAAGCAGGTACATATCAAGTTAACTATGCAGGTAGAGGAAGACATGGCAGAGGTAGAGGAAGAGGAGGTAGACAAGGCAGGGGGAGATCCCATGACTCCAACCCATGTTCTATTTGTGGATTAACTAATCATACAACTGAAAATTGCTTTAGGAATTCCAGGAATCAAAGAGGCAGAGGATACAATAGAGGAAGTTATGGCTACTCAAGAGGAAGGTTCAACAATTACCATGGCAATTACAACAACTACAATCATTCAAACTATCAAGGAGGCTACAAAGGAAGGAGAGACTACAATAACTACACAGAAGGCTCAAACAAAGAGGATTCATTATTGATCATGAACATGGCTATGCCACAAGGTAAATCTGATGAACATGTTTTCTACATAGATTCAGGTTGTTCAAATCATGTGGCAGGAAATGTGGCACTCCTATCAGATTTAGAAGATCCAAGGAATAAGCATGAGGTACAAACAGGAGATGATACAAAACATCCTGTGGAGAAAATAGGCAATGTCAAAGCACCTGATGGAAACATCAACCTACTCAGTAAGGTACTCTATGTCCCTACCATTACAAAGAATTTGATAAGTGTTGGGCAGATAGTAGAGAAAGGGTTGCAAGTCAGGTTCACAAAGGCAGGAGCATTTGTTGAAGATCCAAGTCAAGGATTTAGAAGAATTGCAAAAGGTGGAAAGTCAGGTAGATTGTTCACATTTGAATTACAAGACACTAGAAATATTGCTCTCTTTAATTATGGTAGTCAGACACTCACAGAATTGGAAGTATGGCACAAATGGTTAGCACATATTGGTGAAAGGTCATTAAAGCAAATTTGCAGGGACCAAAGTGTACTTGGACTCCCTAATTTGTCAAAACAACATATGATTTATAAGTGTAGTGCATGTCAATTTGGAAAGTCTCACAGGTTAGCATTCATGAAGAAAGGTTATATGCATGGAGATCTCTTGGAGTTGGTTCATACAGATGCATGGGGACCTAGCAAGGAAGCTTCAATATCTGGATCAAGGTATTATGTCTCCTTTATTGATGATTGCAGTAGATGGACTATCCTATTCTTTATAAAACACAAAGACGAAGTTTTTTCATGTTTCAAAAGATATTTGGCTCTTGTGGAGAATCAAACAGGTAAATCACTAAAAAGGCTAAGGTCAGATGGAGGGGGAGAATACTTCTCCCATGATTTTGATTCTTTTCTTCAAGAAAGAGGAATCAAAAGAGAGGTAACTACAAGGTACACTCCTGAGCAAAATGGAGTGGCAGAAAGAAGGAATAGGAAAATTTTTGAAGCTGCAAGGTCTATGTTAAATGAAAAGCATTTACCTAATTACTTATGGGCTGAGGTTGTATCTACAGCCACTTACTTGATTAACAGGTTGCCTTCAAAATCTCTTGATGGGATGACTCCATATGAGGCTTGGAATGGAAGAAGACCAAGTTTAGATCATTGTAAAATTTTTGGATGTATTGCTTTTGCTCATGTTCCTTCACAGGTTAGAGGCAAGATGGATCCAAAGGCAGAAAGGTGTGTATTTATTGGATATGACAACAATCAAAAGGGCTACATGTTATACAACCCTACCAACAAAGGATTCTTGGTAAGCAAAGATGTAGTTTTTGATGAGAACAATTCATGGTATGAAGATTCATGCAAGAAGGTCAATTTGCCATATAATCTTGAAGAAGATTTTCCAAAGCTTGGTAGAGAACAACCAAAGATTGAAGAACAAGACACCTCGGAGGATGATGAAGAATCTCATATGGAAAAGATCAAAGCATGGAAGTCTAAAGGTAAAGCAAAATTGCAAGAACTTGGACATGAGGCAGAATCATCATATCATGGCCTAAGAAGATCTATGAGGGAAAAGAAAAAACCAGAAAGGTATGGGTTTGACACCTCATTAGTAACTAAACATTCTATCTACATAGCACAGGACATAAACCAAGAGGAGCCATCATCATTTGAAGAGGCCAAAGCAAAAGCAGAATGGAAGCATGCAATGAAGGAAGAGATTGAAGCACTTGAGGAAAACAACACTTGGGATTTGGTGCCGAAGACTTCATCCATGAAGGTAATAGGCTCAAGATGGGTTTATAAACTCAAGAAGAATTCTGATGGTTCCATTAACAGGTATAAGGAAAGGCTTGTAGCAAAAGGCTTTGCACAAACTCAGGGAATTGATTATGAGGAGACTTTCTCTCCTGTGGCAAAGATGCCTACTATTAGGGTTTTGCTTAGTATTGCCTCTTCCAAGAATTGGAAGATACTTCAACTAGATGTAAAGAATGCATTTTTGAATGGTTGGATAACAGAAGAGGTATATATGGCACAACCACCTGGTTTTGAGAATCAAGTTTATCCTGATTATGTGTGTAAACTTAACAAAGCATTGTATGGTCTCAAGCAAGCTCCAAGAGCTTGGAATTTCAGGCTAATGATATTATATTGACAGGAAATGATGTAGATGGTATGAAGAAGATCAAAGATCAGATGAGAGAAGAGTCCAAGATAAGTGATTTGGGTTCACTTACCTACTTCCTAGGTTTGGAAGTTGTCTACAAAGATCATGGTTTGTTTCTCACTCAAAGAAAGTACATTAAGGACATGTTGGCAAAATTCAAGATGCAAGATTGTAAGATTGTAGGTACTCCAATGGAGGTCAATCATAAATTGAGCTCACATGAAGGTGAACTCATAGAGGACATCACATCATATCAAAGTCTAGTGGGTAGTCTCAACTATGCCACATTGACAAGAGTAGATATATGTTACAGTGTGAGTGTGCTAAGCCAATTTATGCACACACCAAGGAAACCACATATGGATGCTGCCAAAAGGATTCTCAAGTATCTCAAAGGAACCATAAATGAAGGACTTTATTATCCTTATGTATCTGATTTAGGTTTGAAGCTATTTTCTGATGCAGATTGGGCTGGCTCTAAAGATGATAGAAGGAGCACTTCAAGTTATCTTACCTTTGCAGGTTCAAAGCTTATTTCATGGTCATCCAAGAAGCAACCCACAGTTGCTCTCTCTTCTACTGAAGCTGAATATAGAGGTCTTGCCATAGCTACTCAGGAAGCTATGTGGATGAAGACATTATTCAAAGATCTTGGATTGGAGTTTGGAACTCCAACTATTTTTGGTGACAATATGAGTTCTATTCATTTGGCTGCTAATCCTATTTTTCATGCAAGGACTAAACATATTGAAGTTCATTATCACTATGTACGAGAGAAGGTTCTAAGCAAAGAGATTCAAATATCATATGTGTCCACTCATCAACAATGTGCAGATATTCTAACCAAAGCATTGGATGGTACAAAGCTTTACAAATTCAAGGCTATGATTGGTTTGCAGGTAATCTTGGAAGATTGAAGACCTCAAGCATACTTGGCTTGAGGGGGAGCTGTTGGAGCAAGTCTATGACAAGCCTAAGTATTGGCTTGAGTCCCACAAAGTCATAAAAGAAGCTTCAAAATGAAGACTATGTAAAGTTCACTTGTGAACTACCTCTTGTAACTTTGATGCAGAAAATTGAATGTATCTCAAAAAGTTGAACAGGACTGTCCAGACAAATTCTACTAAACCTGTAGCAGACTTCGAAATGCTTATACTGGCAAACAGAAACTAGTATATATCTTAGGCACAAAAGGATGAAATAGCCTACACAAGCATTCTAATAGTGCATTCAGAGGCCAGAATGAGCTCTGATCGTGATTTTGGCACCACAAAGGGAAGATGTTTTGATCTTGAAAACATGCTGAGTATGCTCACCAAAATTTGTGTGATTCTAAGACTACAATCGGAGAGGTGTCAATGATGCCCTAGATGAAGCGGCGACCTGCTCTGATACCAATTGTTGGAGTTAGACGTCTGCATAAGCACACGAACAACACAAGGAAGAAGAAGAAGCTTGGAGCACAACACACAATACTGAATGTATTACTAGAGAATGTACAAAGATAAGTAGCCCATTAGGGCAATAGGCGTATATACAAACCGGGGGAAAAAAACCTCCTAAAGAGGGAAAAAAGTGTCCGGACGGTCCTAGAGTGTTCACGCACATCACTCCTAAATGTATCAACACTCATTACTTCTAGACTCATGCAAAGGTTCAATAGACATCTGAAATTTAGAATAATGAAAATTATCAATTGATTAATGAATAGTTATAAACTATATTTCTGATAATGCTATAGCCTTCTTGAGTGATAAATTTGCTAATTTGGTTCGAAACTAAAAATAGTCATATACAAATATTCAATGCAAATGGTTTATACAAAAGCAAGCTAAAAAATGGATTTTAGCAAAGGTGGATGAAGTAGCGAATAAGCAGCTCCAACTCCGATCTTGTAAATACTTGTCACGCTTTATCAATATTTGTCAATCTTTATCAATGTTCTGCAAAAATTCATTTCATTTCTTCATGCATAATTTCATCCACTTTCATGCATCCTCATACATTCATGCATCTAACATGCATATGAATTCTCATATCATACTCCTAATATTTATATACATCTCCACTTCATGTATGCAAAAAATCATTCATATGCACACATCAATCATGCACATGTTTACACTATATAAACATGCATTTATGCACACTCATACCCATACGTCTATGCTTGCATACTATTCTCATATTCATGCATTCATACATGCATCTCTGCCATCCAACAAATTAGGTGTAGTAGAAATCGTAGCACAAATAGGAATCTGAAGAATATCAACATCTTCAATGCCATTTGCATCACCTTCAATACCTGTATTTGCAGGTGTAATAGGATGTTTTTCAACACCCTACACAATGTTCCATAGTCCTTTTGCAACCAATACATGTCGCATCATATAACCCCACAATGGGTTATTGGTACTATCCAACTTATGCTCAACAGCCAATGTACGGAATACATCAGTGCTTTGAGCCATGGCCACTAACTTAAATACCTTGATGCAAAAAAATGATTGTATCTGAAAAAGTTGAACATAACTACCCTGACAAGTTCTGCTACACCTGTAGCAAACTTTGAGATGCTTATACTGGCGAAGCGAAACATGTATATATCTTTGGCACAAAAAGACAAAATACCTACATAAGCCCTATGATAGTGCATTTCGAGGCCAAAACAAGCTCAGATCATGATTTTGGCACTATAATGCGAAGCAAATTTGATCTCCTAATCACCCTGAGTATGTTCACTGAATTTCATGTGATTCTGAGATTGTGATTGAAGGGGTGTCAAGGACACCCTAGATGAAGTGGCGACCTGCTTTGATACCAATTTTTGGAGTTAGACGTTTGTGGAAGCACGCGAACAGCACAAGGAAGAAGAAGAAGCTTGGAGCACAACACAGAATACTAAAATGTATTACCACTAGAATGTACAAAGATAAGTACCCATTAGGGCTATAGGCATATATACAAGCTAGTATCAGAAGGGTATAGACGCTTGGTTGGTGGAGCAAGTCAACCACCAAATCTAACGGTGCACGCCGAGTGCTTGGAGCAAGCTCAGACGATTTATGCAATCATGAAGAAAAGATTACTACTTACTTGGTTGCAGCTAATAAATGTCTAAGATTAATTTATGTGAAATGCTTATTTAGATGTTAATGGCCTAATCTAAATTATGACAATAAGGATTGTGCAGCTAGGAATCTAGATAGACAATATTCATATGATGGAGAAATTAATGATTCACTAGTGATGCGGTCTTTGATAAATTCCTCTACTTCTACTTCTTTCTTAGCTTCATTCTCTTTTGGTTGAGTGGTAGTATTATCTACTAGTGGTGAAAATAATAAAGTTTCTGACATGAAATATGTAGAAGTCATATTTTTGTTCATAGATTCACTATGCATAGACTCATTCCTAGACTCAGTGTTGGAGTTAGACGTCTGCGGAAGCACACAAACAACACAAAGAAGAAGAAGAAGCTTGGAGCAGAACACACAATACTAAATGTATTACTAGAGAGTGTACAAAGATAAGTAGCCCGTTAGGGCAATAGGCATATATACAAGCTGCGGGAAAAAAAACTTCCTAAAGAGGGAAAAAAGTGCCTCGGTGGTCCTAGAGTGTTCACACACATCACTACCTAAATATATCAACAAATCCCCCCTGGGAGTGATGCGGTGAACAAAGAGCTGACACTTATGTATAAGGAAGTGCCAAGCTATGTGGAAATCACTCCACAAAAGGAATTAAGCCCAAAGCTTTGCAGAAATCTTCAAACTTCTCCCTAGGCAGAGCCTTCGTGAAAAGGTCTGCAATGTTCTCCTGCGTGGGCACATATGCCAATTTGATCTCCCCAATAGAGAACCTCTCCGTGACATAATGATAATGCACCTCAATGTGCTTAGCGTGAGCATGGAACAGAGGGTTCCTCACAATTGCCAATGTGCTCTGACTATCAGTGAAGATGGTGGTGGCAGAAGACTGACCAACGCCCAAATTAGACATAAGGCATCTCAGCCACACACACTCAATAGTCGAAGGAGCCTACTGTGGCCACTTCCATTTGTGAGGCTAAGTATAGGGCAGCATTCTTTACAAGTATAGGCTAAGTAGGCTCCTTCTTTACAACTTTATGTGAAACATGGACACTTAGAGACATTCAGGTAGCAAATCAAACATTCAGACATGAAGGTTTGATAAGAGCAGATTCTACACAAGAGAGATCATTGATCTTGGATAGATCTTGTATGATCTTGAGTCTTTATGAGTCAGTTGTCTATCCTTGCTTTGTGAAGATTCTTAACATTGGAAGAAGTAAGTCAAAGATTCAGATTCTATCATATTTGTCTTGCAGAGAGAAAGATAGAAGATACTTGTTATGTTATAGAAGGTTATGAATCCTAAAATGCTTTCAGCAAGGTTTTGTTATGTTAGGATCAGCTAACCTTATTCTGCAATTTGGAAAGCTGAGGAATGACATGGAAAGCTATTGGCATGTGTACAGTGCTAATAAAAAGGGTTCAGAGATTTTGTTTCAAATACAGGTATTGATCACTGAAGATCAGATTTATGAAGAAGGACATCCAAGATTTCATAAAGTCTAATATAATTTGAAGAATACTGGATACTAGTGTTAAATCATCCAGGGGGGTGATGAAACATGAAGACTTATTTTCAGCCATATATGAAAGAATGCAGAGTCATACCTACAGGTATTCCTATATTTCCTTTGTCAGGTTCTCTTTATGTTCCAGCTTTAAAAGAAGAAGGAAGAAGAAGAATGTTTGGAGAAAGTTCATGTTAGGATGTTCCTGTTCAGGAGAAGGTTCCAAAATTCTATTGAAGAGAAGCTTGATATTTCATAAAGGTATATTTCAGAAGTGCGCACCTATATGTTTATACCAGGTTCTGAAGGAAAGAGGTATGAAGGATTTAAATGACATCATAGATTTTTTGACTCATATTTCAGTTGATTTCAGTTGATTTCAATTGAATTGAGTTGATTTGACTTCAGAGATGAACCAGCAGTGTTCATAATACACTAAGTTTTGAGTTGTCAGTCATAGGTTCCAGGATTCAGTTCCTGATTTTGTTTAGTATATTTACATGACGCAGCAGAAGTACGTTGAGAAACCTTTTTGTAAGGTAAATGCAAATATATGGATCCTAGTGTATGTTTTCAGGTTTTTGAAGACAGGAGATAGCAGGTTCAGAGACAGTTCATGCTAGTGATTGCTTGATGTGTACACTATTGGATATCTAGTTTGCATATTTTCTCAAGTATTATGGTTCATACTCAGCAAGTTCAGATTTTTGAAGGAAAGTCAAATTCAGTTTTGAAGAAGACTTTTGAAGAACAAGTTTTGAAGTTCGGGAGTACAAGCTTGAAGCTTGTGATAGTTTGCAGCTTTGATAGGTTGCAGCTTTGATAGTTTGCAGATACAGACCAGATTGTACCAATATGAAATTGCAGGGGGGATTGTTGGAATCAATATCCTATTGGTCAAACAATGTTCTATTGCTCAAATTGTTCAGCTAGATCAGAATGTGTAAATTTTGAACTAAGGTGTTGTACACACTAGAGCATGGGTGGCGTGGATAGTTCGCTTTCCTCCCAGAACGTCCACCATGGTTCAATTCCCACGTCGACGGCAGCGTGAAACACAATAAAGCTTTTGTCATGCTTTTGGGTAGCGAAGACGGATGGCAATAGTGTAGTGCTTTATTATTGAGATAGCGATGGACTGAGTTTCGAAGTTCGCACGAGTGTTTGCTTTATCATGTGCTTTTCAAGGGACAAAGCTCTACTATAAAAGAACTCATTGAGTGTTTGCTTTATCATGTGCTTTTCAAGGGACAAAGCTCTACTATAAAAGAATTCATTGGGCTCATGTTATTGCATCCTTCACCTAGTGTTCAACACAAGCTTTGGATAGCTTGGACCTCAGTAGAGGTGGTGTTTCTTCTAGCACATGGGGCAGCCATGGTGCTAACTTGAAGCATGTTGAGGAGCAGCTATGGAGTTCTTCTTAATGATTCTTCTTGGAGAAGATGAAGGGTGTGTTCACACTCTAGCTCATGGAGAGGAGGTAATCTCTTGTACATGGCAAGAAGACTTGGTCATTAGCAGCTTGATGGTGAGGATCGGCCGTCTACATGTTGTAGTTGAAGATTATCTTCTACAAGAGGATGTCGAGCTACGTCAAAGACATTGGATGGTGTTTAACATAAGATTTACATCTTATGTTAAGTATTCAGGTACATATTCTCTTTATGCACACAGGTACTACTTGAAGTTTATGGAGGCCATAACGTCGATATCAGGAGGAGTCCTATTTGGCATAAGTACAAGAGAATCAGTACGTATATGCTTTATGCATATTTTGATGAGGTGTTTGAGAAGGTGTGTTCACATGAGTTTGAGGATTTTTGGCAACAAACTTGTTAGCATTCCTTGCTACTTTTTAAGTGTGTGATCTTTTCACACACGTAAAAAGACTTAGGGTCTTCCATAGCCTAAGTTCAGATGAGGGTTTGTTGATTATCAGTTTCACACTGATCCTTCCTCTTTCAGTCACTCATATTCACTCTTCTATAACCTATAAGGTCACACATCTCATGTATATTCAGATTTCTGCCCATACATCTGAATATGTTTGTTACATTTGTACATTCACTCATTCATCTATTTCTCATCACATAGAGTGGTTGAGAGTTTTGCTCCCACATTGTACATTGAACATTGGTATATATGATACTATGAGTACGCGATGGCTTATGTAACACCTTACATATGTTGTCTATTCTTTCTCTATCTTTGTCTCATCATTTGTATGATTAAGTTGTAGTATGTTCATGTTTTGTCAATATTGAAGATTGTTGGAATTAATGTTGTATATGCTGGACCTATGGAACCATGGACCTGTGACATGAGCCAAGGGCCTACCTCATTTCCAACATACATGTCGCATCATATAACCTCACAATGGGTAATTGGTACTATCCAACTTATGCTCAACAGCCAATGTACGGAATACATCAGTGCTTTGAGCCATGGCCACTAACTTAAATACCCTGATGCAAAAAAATGGTTGTATCTGAAAAAGTTGAACATAACTACCCTGACAAGTTCTGCTAGACCTGTAGCAAACTTTGAGATGCTTATACTGGCGAAGCGAATCATGTATATATCTTTGGCACAAAAAGACAAAATAGCCTACATAAGCACTATGATAGTGCATTTTGAGGCCGAAACGAGCTCAAATCGTGATTTTGGCACTATAATGTGAAGCGAATTTGATCTCCTAATCACCCTAAGTATGTTCACTGAATTTCATGTGATTCTAAGACTAAGACTGAAATGGCGTCAATGACACCCTAGATGAAGTGGCGACCTACTTTGATACCAATTGTTGGAGTTAGATGTTTGCGAAAGCACACGAACAGTACAAGGAAGAAGAAGAAGCTTGGCACACAACACAGAATACTAAAATGTATTACCACTAGAATGTACAAAGATAAGTAACCCATTAGGGCTATAGGCATATATACAAGCTAGTGTCAGGAAGCTATAGATGCTCGGTTGGTGGATCAATTCAACCGCCAAATCCAATGGTGCACGCCGAGTGCTTGGAGCAAACTCAAGTGATTTATGCAATCATGAAGAAAAGATTTACTACTTACTTGGTAGGAGCTAATAAATATCTAAGGTTAATTTATGTGAAATGCTTATTTAGATGTTAATGGCCTAATCTAAATTATGACAATAAAGAAATTATGACAATAAGGATTGTGTAGCTAGGAATCTAGATAGCCATTATTCATATGATGGAGAAATTAATGATTCACTAGTGATGCGGTCTTTGATAAATTCCTCTACTTCTACTTGTTTATTAGCTTCATTCTCTTTTGCTTGAGTGGTAGTATTATCTACTAGTGGTGGTAATAAAGTTTCTAACATAAAGATGTAGAATTTGTATTTTCGTTCATAGATTCACTATGCATAGACTCATTCCTAGACTCAGTGTTGGAGTTAGACGTCTACGGAAGCACGTGAACAACACAAAGAAGAAGAAGAACCTTGGAGCACAACACACAATACTAAATGTATTTCTAGAGAACATACAAAGATAAGTAGCCTGTTAGGGCAATAGGCATATATACAAGCTGCGGGAAAAAAAACCTCCTAAAGAGGGAAAAAAGTTCCCCGGTGGGCCTAGAGTGTTCACGCACATCACTACCTAAATATATCAACAAATCCCCCCTGGGAGTGATGCGGTGAACAAGGAGCTCACACTTATGTATAAGGAAGTGCCAAGCTATGTGGAAATCACTCCACAAAATGAAGTAAGCCCAAAGCTTTGTAGAAAGCCTCAAACTTCTTCCTAGGCAGAGCCTTCGTGAAAAGGTCTGCAATACTCTCCTATGTGGGCACATATGCCAAGCTGATCTCCCCAGCATAGAACCTCTCCCTGACATAATGATAATGCACCTCAATGTGCTTAGTGCGAGCATGGAACACAGGGTTCCTCGCAACTGCCAATGTGCTCTGACTATCAGTGAAGATGGTGGTGGCAGAAGACTAACCAACACCCAAATCAGCCATAAGGCGTCTTAGCCACACACACTCAACAGTCGTTGTGAAAGGTTCCTTATACTGAGCCTCACAACTGGAAGTGGCCATAGTAGGCTGCTTCTTGCTCAACCAAGATATACATGAGCTACCAAGCATGAAGCAAAAGCCACTAGTGGACACACAAGTGTCATAAGAACGAGCCCAATCAGAGTCAAAAAAAGCATGCAAATCTGGCGGTAGTGATCCCCCCTTGGGATAAAACAACCCAAGTAGCTGAGTACCACTCAAGTAGCGAAAGATGCGCTTAACTGCATGCCAATGCTTGACTCCTGGGCAATGCATAAACTTGCTCATCTGTGAGATAGCAAACAGCTGAACATTCTTCATTATTGTATCATATTCAGATTGCATACCAGCCATCCAATTTTCTAAATTTTGTGCTTCATCAAACGAAATAGGCTCAGTCTCATTACAGAGAATAGATGCAGCCATAGCACAGCAATCTGATGCAAAAGAGACTATGAGAGCCTGATCGAGTATGATATGAGAGAGGTGCATCTAATTTGTTGTCACGCAAGGTCTACACCAACGATTTTGGCATAGTTCTTGCCTGCTCAATATTAGCTCTCTCATCAATAAGTGCATCATGTAAATCTGCATAAAAAATGGAATGATTTGCATCATCACATGAAACCTGCAAATACTGAGAGGTTGCCTCATTAGGACTAGCACTAGACTGTCCACCTGTAAAAAGAGGCAGCAAAGTATCATACATGTCTTCGGAGCTAACAAATTTCTCCTTAGTACGTGAAAGCAATGGCTGAATAACATCTTCCACAAAAACAACATCATGGCTAACCAGAATGCGTTTAGTGTGTGGATGATACAAACTGTTTGAAGCACATGAACACTTCCGACTTTGCCTTCAATGGATATACCCATGCATGCCTGGAAAATCATCGATGAAAGTCACGAAGTAAAGATAATTCCCAAAAGAAGGTGTCTGCATAGGACCACAGACATCACTATGTACAAGCTGCAATTTCTGAGTAACTGAAACTGAACCATCTTTTAGAAAGGATGAACGTTGCATTCTGCCCAAAATACAGCCTTTACAAACATGTTTTCCAGGTGCCTCAATTTCGGGCAAAGAGGACACCATTTTAGTTTTCTGCAGGCGTAGCAAACTAGCAAAATTCATATGACCAAAGCATGCATGCAAAGCTTTGCATCTGACATAGCCTGAGAATCATGTACTGCACATGCCGAATTATTTACAAATCTTTCATAGTCTATGAGCTTATACTGCCCACGACATAAAATGCCAGAAGCAATAATCATATCCCCATTTGATAGATCATGAACTGTACACCTGTCATCAACGAATTTCACAACCAAGCCAATCTTGGCTAATGCAGAAATTGATAAAGATTTTTCTTGATCCCTGGCTCAAACAAAGCATCTGAGAAAGTGAAACAACTACCATCAGCAATAGTCAGAATGATCTTACCAACTCCCATAACAGGATAAGAGGAGTTGTTGGCACATATAACACTATTCCTTGTAGGGGTAGGCTCAAGTGAAGAGAAGAAACTGCACTACGAGGTAATATGTTTGGTCGCCCCACTGTCAAAGTACCAAACATTTGAGTCTACTGTAGACATGCACTCCTCATGAGAAGATGGGTCAAAACTACAAACAGTAGTAAATGCCCATTCTTCTTCCTTCAAAAGATTAGGAGACTTTGTTTTTGGTGTAGAGGCCTCTGCAACAACCATTCCAGCCTCTTTCTTCTTTGCCTCTTTAGTAGCCAGTTTTGGACAGTTCTTTATGATATGATCATTTCATTTACAGTACTAGTAAAATAATTTCTATTTTTTTATTTCTTTTCGTCTTTGTCTTCCCTCTTCGATTGTGCAGAATTAGCAGATTTTTGCTTACTAGTTGAAGAGCTCCGTTTTCCTTTGCCCTTCTCACTAGCCAAGAAAGTTTGATCTGCAACACACATAATGGACCTGTTTTTCCTGGATTGATCCTCCTACAATAAAACAGAGACTAACTCCTCAAAAGACAAGGCATTTGGATTGCCTTTCATCATCAACCGAAGAGTAGAAGCAAAACTCTGATATGAATCAGGAAGACCATTCAGAACGGTCTGCACAAGTGAGCTATCTGGTATAATCTCAATAGTGGAAATCAATTGTTCCTTCAACTCTTTGATCTTTGTTAGAAAACTATTCATAAAATCACCTTCATTCATTTGCTCACTCTCTAATTTTTTTCGGAGGTAAGCACCACGAGCCTCATTCCTAGCTTGGTACAATGTGGTAAGTGTATCCCAAGCATCCTTAGCTATTCTGCAAGAGCGAATGTGAGGAATAATGGCACATTTGATAGACAAAGCTATCAATGCATGTGCATGGGCATATGTGCAACAAAAACTGTAGCACGAACAGGAATATGTAGAATATCATCTTCTTCAACACCTTGTACACTAGCTTCAGTACCTGTAGTTATAACAGTTGCAGGTATGATAGGACATTTTTCAACACCCTGCACAATGTTCCACAGTCCTTTTGCAACCAACACATGTCGCATCATATAAGCCCATAATGGGTAGTTGGTACCATCCAACTTATCCTCAACAACCAACATACGGAATACATCACTGCTTTCAGCCATGGCCGGTGATTAAAATACCTTTACCTCAGAGAGTGTGATTCCTGATGGGATACAAGCAGCAGTAACCAGGAAAGCAAGGACACTTATGTCCATAAAATATGATGGCCAAGTTGGTGGTTGATGTTCACTAACACTAGCAATAATGAGGATGTACTTGCTCGCATAAGTTGGATCAAGTAAGCTCAAGCTCCGACCACTCCACCCTTTTGTTGGACTTGCTGCCACCAACATCATGAGAATAACACCCAATGTAATGGCACCTGCCATTCCCACCATTCCAACAAACATGACAGCCATCTTGTACATCCATGGACTAAGAAGACATTTGACATGATATGCGATAGTGAGCCAGTGTTAAAAGTCTTTATGTACAAGAAAAAGGTAAAATAAGAGCAAAAATGGAAACAACTTCATTGTCATATGAACCCGCCATAGATCTGGACATATATGATGAAACCATGACTAGTAAAGTCACTACAGCTAGGCCTGCTCCAATTGTTTTTTTTTTTTTTTTTTTTTGAGAAGAACAGAAAGTATAAAATTGATGCTGGAAAAAAAGATACAAACAAGGGATCAGCCTCACAAGTGAGTCTGATTCATAAACAAGAGTTCAGTATGATGTGAGGTCTCATATAAGTACAAGGTTAACATAATCATCAAGAAGAGTGATCATCTGCATCCTAGGCTTTGAGTACATCTTTAGGAGTTTTAATTTCCAAACATTATAGCGATTATTCCTAAGAATTACAAAGGGGTTTTTATCTTCCGATTGAGAAACACGACTGGAGGTAAAGCAGAGATTGAGAATTTTCTTCAAGCCCAACAAAAAGGAGAAGAAGTAATCCTTCCCCTTCCTATTGTAGATGGCACTGTTCCTGGTCTTCCAGATAAACCACAAAGAGAGGATTCTGATGAACTGCCACAACAGAATGTCCATACCACGAGCTTCACCCAGCAAAATATCTTTGCTGCTAGGAGTATTAAGACCTTGGTTCTGACAGAAACACCTTATTCCAAACCAGAATCTGGAAGAACTTTTACAATGGACGAACAGGTGTTCCAAGTTCTCATCTTTGCCACAGAGCTTGCATTTACCAGCATCAATTTTATACTTCCTAGCAAGGCTACCTGTCCAGATGCCTTTGTGGAGAATGAGCCAGTTAAGGCAGGACTGCTTGTTGGAGAAGGGAAAGGCCCAAGTGCACTGGAATCTGTACTTCCACTGCAAGGGGGACCATTGGAGATCCCACTTCTTATTGAGTTTCCCTGTTATCTCTTTGATACTTCTGCCACTCTTTTTGTAGGAGTTAAGAATATCCTCAGCTACGATTTGGAGGGAGATCTCCTTCCTCCACAAGTGTTTTTCCAGCTTTTTCTTCAAAATATCCTTCTGGATTGAGAGAACCTGTTTACATTGAACAGAAAGACCGTCAAACTCGGAAATGACCGTGTCATTAATAACGTTACCTGCTTTTAACAAGTCCTGCCAGTGTCCAAATCCCTTCTTTCTGCATTTATTCCATCTAATAGGAAGGGAAATGGAGGGAACAGTATTAGTCCAGCCAAACCAAATGGAGTCTTGAGCTAAAAAAGTCAGGTTGTGAGCAAAGCAGATAGACAAATTATACTTAGCTTTCACAGCCATCCAAGCTTTCCAAAAAGTGCAAATAAGCTGACTACCTTTGGGCACGAATTCAACAGGGGATGTAATAACATCCCAAAGAGAACAGTTGTCCCAACTTTTATTATGTTTGATGTTGAATTTATTAACATTTCTTTTAATTAAACAGGCCCAGAAGTCATTAGAGGAGATAGATCTGAAAATCCACTTAGCAGCCATTTGGGTGGCCATCCTGGAAGGACATATGAGTCCAAGCCCCCCTTCAGCTTTTCTCATACAACAAATATCCCAAGCAACTTTGGGAATTTTAGAGCCACCCCACAAAAATTTTCTAGCAAGGGAAATGGCCTGACCAAGCTGCTTCTTACTAGGCTGCCAGCAGGACAGAAAATAGGTAAGGGAAGGGAGGATATAGTGCTTTAAAACAAAAGATCTTTGAGAAATACTTTGCTGCACATCAGACCACTTAAAAATTTTAGCCCTAAATTTATCAAGCATCCAATTCCACCTTTGCTCATTGGATATACCAAAGCCCATGGGGATGCCCAGAAGCCTGAAAATACTCCCTTTCTTGATGATATCACAACCTGCTGCCACAACACAATCTGGAATCTTATTATCAGTGGCAAAAAAACCAGTTTTCTGATGGTTGACCACAGAACCGCTAGCAAGACAGAAACGGTCAAGACAATTAAGGAATTGACTAGCAGACTTTTCTTTAGCAATCATCACCATGTTAGTGTCATCTGCAAACATCTGCAGACCAAGAGGAGAGTAAGATTGGGGAATGACCAAACCAGAGATGGTCCCTTGTCTGAAGCTATCCTTGACAAGCCAGCCCAAAGCATCACTAGCAATAGCAAACAGGAGGGGGGCTAGGGGACATCCTTGTCTAATAGATCTGCATAACTTAAAAGAGTTAGACAGATATCCATTAATAGCAACTTTAGAGAAGGCATTACCAAACAAAATGCTGACAAATTTAATGAATTTTTTGCCACAACCAATGTCATGAAGAGACTGAAGAATGAAATCCCATTCAATCCTGTCATAAGCCTTATCAAAGTCAATTTTAAAGAAGTAAGTGTCAATATTAAGCTCTTTATAATACTCAAGACTTTCCCAAATGGTAATAATGTTATCCAAAATAAATCTCCCTTTGATAAAACCTTTTTGCTCAGGCAGAATTATACTATCCATTAAAGGACTCAGCCTTCTGGCAAGGATGGAAGCAAAAATTTTGTACAGAGAAGTCAGGCAGGAGATGGGTCTCCAATTGTTTAAGTCATCTTTGGGACCCCTTTTATGTAAGAGCTTAATCACCCCCGTGTTGATAAAAGGAGAAAGGGACCCCCTTCTAGAGGCTTCTTGCCAGATCTTGAGAATTATGGGCACCAACAAATCCTTGAACTCCTGAAAAAACTCATAAGGAAGACCATCATGACCAGGGGATTTACCAGGCTTCAATTTGCTAATGGATTCTCTCACCTCACCCTCAGAAAAGGGCATGTCAAGGAGGGAGTCCATTCCCTGAGGAACCATTTTCTTCCTACAAAGGGCAATGGCAGCTCTTGCACTCCACACATCAGCCCCTCTCTTGGGAGGCAGAGAGAATACATTGGCAAAGAACCTATGGGCAACCTCCAGGTTATCCTTCATATTAGAAGCCAGGAGACCATTACTGTCTTTGAGCAGAGGGATGAAGTCCCTAGCTTTTTTCTTTCTCATAAGATCAAACATGTGTTTATTAGGCTTGTCCACTTTACCTGCCCAGAATTCCCGAGACGTGGCAAGGGCACCTCTAGCAAGGAGGTAATCAACTTTCCTCACTTTTTCCTGCAACTCAAGGATTTTCAGCCTTTTGGTATTAATATCAAGCTTAGAGGACTCCAGGAGATCCAACTCCTTCAATATCATCATTCTTCTCTCATACCTAATATTTTTAGCTTTATTCTTGAAGTACTTAATAGTAATTTGAATTTCTCTAACTGCCTCTTCCCAAGCCACAAAGGGAGACCTATCCTTATTGAAATGAGAAATAAGAATATCAGAGATTTTTTCCTTCACAATAGGAATTTTAAACAGGGAGGAGTCCATGTGAGGCCAACCAGCACGATACGAGGGGTTGTTCAAGTACAACTTCACAATCAAAGGCAAATGATCAGATAAAACCAAGGAATGATCAATGACACAATTATAATTCCACAAATTATTGCTCCTACCAGCATGCATATAAAATCTGTCCAATCTAGCAGACAGAAAGTTAACATGATTTCTGTTGTTCCAAGTGTGACCAGTGTTGACAGAGAGATCCAACAGGTTGTGCTTGTTAACCATATTAAACCAACAATGCTTCTCACCCCCAGAGATAATATTATCACTATTACCAATCCTATCACCAAGGTTAGTGACCATGTTGAAGTCACCAGTCAGCAGAATAACATCATTAATTTTAGCAATTTCTTCCCAGCATTTAGCCCTTTGAGAAGCCTGATTAGCAGCATAAACACACACAACAGTAAAGTTAAAGGGCTCTTTACACTTAACAGCAATCCACTGGTTAGTAATACTCTTATGCACCTCCTCAATAAGATGACACACACCATTAGCCACCCCAATGGCTGCACCACCTTTCCCACTATGATCCGTATGAACCCAATGGTAAGAATTCGAAACAGTTTTCAAATTCGACAACAGGGAGGATCCCCCCACCTTCAGCTCCTGCAAACAGATAAAGTCAGGAACAATAGAAGAATCTTTGATCCAGTTGTTGATGGAATTGCTCCTGACAGGATCAGAGAGCCCCTTAGTGTTAAGAGAAATCAACTTTATACAATCCATGGACAAAAGAAAGAAAGGAGACTTACTTTTTAAGATTCTTACCAGGCTTAACTGCTGACACCGAATTTCTGACCGTATCCTTTCTTTTGGTCATGTTTTTACCTTTAAAGTTAGGTGATAGGACATTTGTCATATACACATCTTGGTCAATGGTGGGACCAGAACCCACCTGATCAGTAGTAATCTCATCAAATTTGTTAATTTGATCCAAAAACATTTCATCACAGTTACTTAGGGAGTCTACTTCAGACAAGACCGCAACAGGGCTGGAACCCATATTAGGTCTGGAAACCGATTCCAAACCAACAGTCCATCTTCCTTCACAAACTTTGTGAGTTCCCAAATTAGACTTACTTACCTGAGCCTTTAGTTTCTCCATATTCCCAGCATTTGAGCTGTGCAGGTTGTCTTCAAAGTTTTGGCTTCCTTGATTCTTATTCTCCACATGGCCTTCAGAAGTCGAGGGAAAATGGTCATCGTTGATGGAATCTTCAAGAATCTGATAAGGATTGAAAACACCTTTGTACAGCGGTTCCGACCTGATCCCTGAGTTAGGGTTTTTCTTTCTTTGCTTAACAGGAACCTTTTTGAACCCAAAGTCATCTTTGGGAGGAGTCCTAATATTAGGGGCAGCAGCATTGGTGACCTCTTCCCCTCCATTATTCTCTTTAGACTGATTTTTGCCAAGCAAAGGACAATCCTTTATTAAATGACCTTGTTTATAGTAGTTGAAACATGCATTAGGCAAATTCCTGTAAAAAACTTTTTGATCATGCAGCCTAAACCCCTCAGAGTTTTTAATAACTAGCTCAGTTTTAATACTTTTGGAAATGTCAACCTCAATAAGCAGCTGAGGTTCCCATTTGGGATTGAACTCTTTTTTTTGTTTTTGGCCCAGAACTTTCCCAATGAGAGATCCAAGTTTATCAAGCCATGGGTAGAATTCCACGGGAAAATCCGGAAATTCCACCCAGACTGGAACTTTAGTCGGTTTGTTACTTCTGGGATTAAAGCCAGGATACCACTTATAAAAGGAGATAGGAGTATTTCTTATAATCCAATGCCCCTCCGCTATAACTTGCAGAGCACTACTCACATCATCGAAAAAAAAGAGAAAGAAATTGTTAGGAAGGAACTGGACATGCTTGGCAAAAAGCCCTTTACTTTCCCAATTCACACGCATCCAATTTTTAAGGAGTTCCCGCGCTGGCCAAGGACCATGACAATGAGCAATCACAACCTTATCTTCAAGGTGCACATTCCACTTATTCAGAGCTGAACTCTCAATGATCAGGGTGCAATCATCCTGTTCATTTGATTCAGGGTCAATGTCAAGGGTATGCACACCCCCCTTATCAGGAGAGGAACATCCTAACCCATTATCCTCCATGATCTTGCCTTTACCTTTGGTATCAATGAACAACGAATGAGGAAAGATATTACCTGTAGACTCTTGATTGGAAAACATTGAATAAAAACCTTGTTGTTGATTCTGCAAGACCTTGGCGTAAGACGCAATCCCTTGCAAAGATTGGTGAGAGTACTGGACACTCGCAGTTTGCGCACCATCACCCTCTTCGATCCTCATCTTATCTCCCGACACAGAAGCAGAACCTGCGATGCCTTCGAAAACAGGATTAAGCATAGAACTTAGGCTACTGTTATTACCTTCAACCTTAGAGCCAAGTAATCCAACAGGCAGCGCCTCGTGTAAGGCCATGGTAACACCCTGAAGCACAGCACAGACCGCAGGAATCACCAGCCGAAAGAGCAGAACGAGGAAAGGTCCCCCTCACAGCGAGGGGGACGAGAGACGAGCATGCGAAGAACCCTCCCCGCCGAGGGGGGAGAGAAGGCGACTCCCCAAAAACCCAGAACCCTAGGCACATTCAAAGCCACTCCGCCCACTCTCGCGACTCACTCATAGCTTCGCAGTTGAGCGAGAGCCACCTCGTTTTTGCGCGTGTCCTCTCTGTTAATTGAGTTTCCAAAAGTTGAGGTGATCAAATGCTCTGCTCCAGTTGTTGAAGCTAGGCCTGCTCCAGTTCCTTTTCAACAAAAACGTTGCTCATGATGCGTTAGCTGCGAATATTGATGCGTTAGTTTCCACTGATAAAGAATGTGCAGAGAGTTCACAAGCCTCCAATCACGCGACCAAGAGGATACGAGGTACGGTCATCAAACCAGTTCCAAAACTCATAGATTCCATGTTTTGAAACTCGTGGATTACGCTCTTGTATTTGATGATCGAGAAAAGTCGGATAGAGAAGGCTTATGAGGAGTAAGGGACACGAACATGGATCCAAACACTCCCACACTCGGAGACCCATGGCTGTGGCAGATTCAGATCTCTCTCTCTCTCTCTTTTTCCCGATGTCTCTCTCCCTCTCTTTCTCTCTCTCTAGCGCGTGCTATCAGAGTCGCCAGAAGGGAGGAAAAAGATACACTTTTTGCATGTTTAGAGCAGCAAGGAGGAGAAAAAAAAAAGCAGGAGAAGTGAATACCTGCAAAAAATCATTAGGAAAACAGAACACTATGCTCACATATATATAGATCCTCAGATGTTTCCGCCTTTTTTTACATACCACACTTTAGCACAATCACACTTTAACTCACAACCATTCTTTTTATCGCACACTTTAATCACTTTAAATGCAAAACTCATCCACTCCTCACTTTTAATCTACATTCAATCACACCATACATTTATAGTCACTTTAATTACACAACTCTTATGCTCCTCTCTTTAACACTCACACACACTCACCACACTTTAATTATTCACTTTAGTCCACTTTAATTACACAAATTATTCACTCCATTATTTTAACTTACACTCACACACACCACATATAATTAATTCATTTTTTATTTTTCATTCTAATTTATTTGTTTTTTTATTTTAATAATCCTTTTGATTTAGGTCTACACTAAGGTCAAATATCTTAATAGTTTCATATACACACACTATTGATACAGATAATCAAAGCATAAGATAAGATAAATTAACTAAATGTATAAAATAAAAGAAATATTAATTGATTATAATCATATAATTGCTAAAACAAATGTTCACACACATCATTTTAATGTTAATAATCACACACATATATACCTACGCACCCGTACACACATTGAAACCCTCATACATACTCACATAGTTACTTAAATACCCATATGTTTAACTAAACTCATAGGTTTCTACCCATATCCCCCCATACAAATGGGTTCAATCAGACATCTAAATGGCATTTAGGGTAAACCCTAGTGTCGACACATATAATCTTCGGAAAGGAAATAATCATGTCATAAAGAGTTGTCCAAAAGTGGCTGCAAAAGAGGCAAAGAAGAAAGAGGCTGGAATGGTTGTTGCAAAGGTCTCTATACCCAAAACAGAGTCTCCTAATCTTGTGCAGAATAAAGAATTGGCATTTACCATTGTTTGCAATTATGAACCATCTTCTCATGAATAGTATATGTCTGCAGTAGACTTAGATGTTTGGCATTTTGATAGTGGGGCGACCAAACATATTACCTTGCAGCACAGTTTCTTCACTTCACTTGAGGGGCAGGCTCAACAAATCCTATTATCCTATCATGGGAGTTGGTAAGATCATTCTAACTACTGCTTATGGTAGCTCTTTTACATTGTTGGATGCTTTATTTGTACCAAGGATCAAGAAAAATCTGTTATCAGTTTCAGCATTAGCCAAGATCAGCTTGGTTGTGAAATTTATTGATGACATATGTAGAGTTCATGATTTGCCAAATGATGATGTCATTATTATTTTATTGATGACATATGTAGAGTTCATGATTTGCCAAATGGTGATGTCATTTTATGTCGTGGGCTGTATAAGCTCATAAATTCAAAATCTGTGAATGATTTAGCATGTGAAGGTCAAGATTCTCAGGCTATATCAGATGCAAAGTTTTGGCATGCACTCTGTATCACCACATACTAAATGCATTTTGGTTAGCCATGATGTTTTTTTTGTGGAAGATGCAATTCATCCATTATTGTCATGTACTAAGTAGACATTTTTTAGCTCCAAAGATATGTATGACACTTTACTGCCTCTTTTTATAGGTGAGCAGTCTAGTGTTGATCCAAATGATGCAATTTCTCAGCCTTTATAGGTTTCACATGATGATGTAGGTTATTCCATTTCTGATGGAGATTTACATGATGCACTTATTGAAGAGAGAACTGATATAGAGGAGGCAAAAAACTATGCCTAAATGGTTGGTGTAGACTATGCGAGATAGCAAATTAGATGCACCTCTATCATATCGTACTCGTTCAGGATCTCATAGTGCTTCTTTTGCATTAGATTGCTATGTTATGGCTGCCTCTAGTCTGTGTGATGAGAATGAGCCAGTTTCGTTTGATGAAGCACATAATTTAGAAAATTGGATGGTTGTTATGAAATCAAAGTATGATGCTATTATGAAAAATGGTACTTGATCTTTATGCGACTTCCTTGTTGGCAAGAAGGCCATTGGCACTAAGTGGATATACAAGTTGAAGTGTAAACCTAATGGAATAGTTAAAAAGTATAAGGCTAGGCTTGTTGCAAAGGGTTATGCTTAAGAAAGAGGCATTGATTTTGATGAGACCTTTTCTCGTACATGCTGAATGACTATTGTTCATAGCATTTGTGCACTTGCATCTCATCATGGTTGGAACCTACATTAGTCGGACATTAAAACTGCATTTTTGAATGGTGCATGTTTTTTAGCCCCATGGTTTTGTGCAAAAAAGGCATGAAAACAAAATGTGCATGTTGAAAAAGGCATTATATGGTTTGAAGCAAGCACACCTGCTTATTATGAAAAGATACATGCCTACTTTATTGTACATGGTTTTGAGAACATTCCAACTGAGAGCACCTTATATGTTAAGCATGCAAATGATGTGCTTCTAATCATTGTTTTCTATGTTGATGAAATGATGCTCATTGGTCCTCATGAGAAGCATATTGCTGATTTTAGGGCTGATTTGCATGCCTCATTTGAGATATCAGATTTGGAGCATTTGGATCATTATTTGGGCATTCAATTTAGCAAGTTGATTGGTGGAATAACTTTGTTTCAAACAAAATATATTGACACATTATTGTACCATTTTGGCCTTGAAGACTGCAAACTTATTGCCACTCCTATGGAGACAGGTTTACAATTGAGTCTTCATGATGTTGGACATACATTTGATGATGTTCTCTATCAAAAGGTTATTGGATGCTTTGTTTACTTATGCATTACTCAGCCAGATATTTAGTTTGTTGTTTCATAGATGAATAGGTTTATGCATTGCCAAGGTGTCAAGCATTGGCAAGCATTTAAGTGCATCTTTTGCTACTTGAGTGGTACCCATCTACTTGGATTGTTTCATGCCAAGGGGGGATCACTACCGCCAAATTTACATGCTTTTTCTGACTTTGATTGGGCTGGTTTCTATGACACTCGTGTGTCCAACGATGGTTTTTGCTTCATGCTTAGTAGCTCATGCATATCTTGGTTGAGCAAGAAGCAGCCTATTATGGCCACTTCTAGTTGTGAGGCTAAGTATAAGGAAGCTTTCATAGCGATTGTTGAGTGTATGTGGTTGAGATGCCTTATGGTTGATTTGGGTGTTGATCATTCTTCTACCATCACTATCTTCACTAACAGTCAGAGTGCATTGTAGTTGCGAGGAACCCTGTATTCCATGATAATTGTGTTTTTTGTGTGCTTTCGCAAACCTCAAACTCCAACACATATACCCTCTACCATGAAGTAATTCGATGGCGTGCACCACACTGGACTCTCCTTCTCGAGAGCTCCACGACGATATGCTCAAAGTAGAAAACCGAGCTCTGGTCGCCACACACAGTACTACGCACAGATGTTGTAGAATACGCAGAAAACGCAGTACACAGGGAGCACGAAGACAGACTTCTTAGGTTTTTACAAATGCGATCGAACTTCAAGTCTGTGATTGACCAGGCCACTATATGTTTTATTAAAGAACATATACAAAGAAGTGTCCGGTGGCCATTTGGCCTTTCACATGGACACTAACGGTAACAATCTCCCACTAAAGGCCAATATGGCCAGAGTAACTATGGGAGAAAAAAGAAAGAATGATAAAGAATACCTGAGTGTAAGTATACAAACTATACCTCCCACCTGATGGGCATGTTACACAGTATACAAGTGACTGTGTAAGATCAAGAATCAAGTAACCCCCATCAAGTGACAACAGTGTCGAAAGCTATCCTGTGGTAGAGCTTTAGTCAAAGCATCTGCAGCATTATCTCGAGTGTGAACTTTCTCAAGAATAATGCTCTCAGTGGCTAAGCAATCTCTAATGAAGTGATACCTCACCTCAATGTGCTTGGTCTTTGCATGATAGACCGGATTCTTAGCCAAAGCAATGGCACTCTGACTATCACTGAGCAAGTGAGGTACATGCTGAGGCAAACCCATATCACAAGCAAGACGAGAAAGCCACAATGCTTCCTTACATGCCTCACTTGCTGCAACATACTCTGCTTCTGTGGTGGAAACAGCTGTACATTCTTGAAGACGAGATCTCCAAGAGATAGCACCTCCAGCAAAATGAAAAATGTACCCTGATGTAGACTTACGATTGTCTACACAACCAGCATAGTCAGAATCTGTGTAACCAATAATGGATGCTTTCCCTCTACCTAAGCATAGACACTTGTCCTTAGTGCCACTCAGATATCTCAAAATCATTTTGACCGCTTCCCAATGTTTCTTGCCAGGATTAGACATATATCTGCTCACAACTCCCACTGCAAATGCAATGTCTGGTCTCGTAGCTACCATAGCATACATGAGACTACCAACAGCAGACTGATAGGGAATTTTGGTCATGAATTCCTTTTCCTCATCTGATTTGGGGCAGTCATCCTTGCTCAATTTCACATATGTGGGTAAAGGTGTACTCAATGCCTTTCCACCCTGCATATTGAATCGATGAAGTACTTTGGATATGTACTCACTTTGAGACAAGTATATGCATCTTTTACTCCTATCACGAGTAATGCGCATGCCAAGAATATGTTTGGCATCCCCCAAATCCTTCATATCAAATGTCTGACTCAACTTCTTTTTGAGAATTGACAAATCATAAGAGGACTTCCCAGCAATCAACATATCATCGACGTAAAGTATCAAGCATATCAAGCTGCCATCAGAACATCTCTTTGTGTAGAGACAATGATCCTCATTGCTCCGAGAATAGCCTTGGGACTTCATAAAAGCATCAAACTTTTGGTACCATTGTCTAGGAGACTGTTTAAGTCCATACAAGCTCTTCTTGAGCTTACAAACTAGACTTTCCTTGCCAGGAACTACATAACCCTCTGGTTGTTCCATATAGATCTCATCTGTAAGATCTCCATGCAAGAAAGCTGTTTTCACATCCATTTGGACTAGCTCTAAGTCCTCCATTGCAACGAATCCAAGCAACATGCGCAAAGTAGTCATCTTGACCACTGGGGAGAAGATTTCCTCAAAATCAACACCATGTTGTTGCTTAAAACCCTTTGCAACAAGTCGTGCTTTATATTTTGGAGAAGCACTATCTGATGTGAATTTCAGCTTATATACCCATTTACATGGTAAAGCTTTCCTTCCCTTTGGCAAAAGTACTAAGTCCCAAGTACCATTCTTGTGAATAGAATCCAACTCACTCTTCATGGCACGCTCCCACTTGACATGATCCTCTGTCTGCATAGCCTCTTTGTAGCAAGAGGGCTCACTGGCATCTGTTAGCATAACAAAATCTAAACCTGGAACATATCTATCAGGTGGATATGAGACACGTGCAGAACGTCTCAATGGTTGCTGAACAGGAACATGTGCAGACTGATCTGAATGGACATTCTCTTGAACATCCCTATGTGCAGCATTTTTATGCATGCTAATCGGAGGGCTAGTATCCTCAAACACCACTCTTCTCACTTCAACCTCCTTAATCGGCTGTTTATGCATCTTAGACTCATTAAAAATGACATCACTACTTCTGATCACTGACCGTGTTTCAGGATCCCATAAGCGATATCCAAATTGTCCTTCTCGACCATATCCAAGAAAAATGCATTTCTTTGACTTATGGTCCAACTTCTGTCTAAGATTCTTGGGTATATGAACATATGCTTCACACCCAAAAACTCGAAGATGATCATAATATGGTGGTTTCCCTGTCCAAAACTCTTGTGCCACTTTCAGACCTTTGGCAGTACTAGGTGAAAGGTTAATCACATGAACTGCAGTCAATACTGCTTCTGCCCAAAAACCTTGTGAGAGGTTTGCATGATGCAACATAGAGACTACTCTATCTTGAATAGTTCTATTCATCCTCTCAGCTACACCATTCTGTACTGGGGTATAAGGAGCTGTAAACTCTCTACGAATCCCTCTACACTGACAGAAAAGGCTGAATTCATGTGAGGTATACTCACCCCCATTATCTGAACGTAAAGCCTTAAGCTTAGTTCCTTTTTCAGTCTCAACTGAAGCAAGCCATTTTCTGAAAGTAGGGAATACATCATCCTTCGATTTGATAGGATATACCCAGACTTTTCTAGTAGCATCATCTATGAAAGTAACAAAGTAAAGAGAACCACCTAAGGACCTAGTGGGCATAGGACCACACACATCTGTATGAACAAGATCTAAAGGCTGAATTGAAGAGTCAATGTGCGTTTTATGCACATTTCTGGTTTGCTTTCCATATTGACAATGCTCACAAAATGAAAAATCAGAGAAAGATAACACAGGTAAGTAGCCAGAACGAGAAAGATTTTCCATTCCACTACGAGATATATGGCCCAAACGACCATGCCAAATACAAGCCATAGGCTGTTCAGTAACAGCTAACAAGTGTTCTTTCTGTGATACAAATAAAGGGTAAAGTGAGCCAACTTTCCTTCCTTTTGCAATAACCATATTGCCCTTTGATATACGAAAGGACTGAGCATAGAAGACCACCTTGTAACCAAGGTCATCAAGTTGACCAACTGACATCAAACTGCGTGATAACTGAGGTACATGGCATACATTATGCATAGTAAATTTTGAACCGTCAATGAACTGCACAACCACATCTCCAATCCCCACAACATCACACTGGTAAGAGTCACCAAGTCTCACGGTACCAAGAGACTTTGCTGCATAATTAGAGAACCATTCTCTATGTGGTGTCACATGGAAAGAAGCACCAGAATCTAGCAGCCAGGTGTGGGAAAGAGAATCAGCCATAAGTGCCTCAGATGGCACAGTACTATCAAGTGTCAACACATCAGCATCATCAGAAATAGCATTAATTTCTTCAATCTTCACAGTCGAAGTAGATGGTGCAGGTAACTGTTTAACATGCCCATCAACATTCTGTCCTTTACCTTTAGCATTCTTTAATGCATAACAGTCTTTCTTCATGTGTCCTTTCTTATGACAATAATGGCATTCAATATCCCTCTTCCTTGATTTACTTCTGCTCTTATTCCGTTGACCATTCTTTTCCTTGTTCTTGCTCCTGCCACGTTGTTGATTCTTTCCTTGGTAAGAATCACGAACATTATATGCATCTCCACTCTGAGTGCCAACCATAGATTTTCTACGAATCTCCTCACTCAAGAGTGCTCCACATATGTCATCATAGACGAGTTTACCACCTGGTGCACTATTGCTAATAGCTGTGCAAAATGTATCCCATGATGATGGCAGGGTGCATAACAGCAATACTGCTTTCATTTCATTGTCCATATCCATTTTCTGAGCCTGTAACTGGGAGAATATGGCATCAAACTCATTTAGATGAGCAGCAACACTATCTGTGTCCTTCATACGAAGGTCGTATAATTTTCTCATCAGATATACTTTATTTGATGCCGTCTCTTTTTCATATGTATTGCATAACTTCTTCCAAAGCTCCTCTGCACTTTCACAGTCTAATACTGTAAAGTAAACATTATCTGCTAGGTGCAAGCGAATGGTAGACCTGGCCATTTCATCTAACTCATCCCAATCATCTTCATCCATGTCAGCAGGCTTCTTTGAAATCCCATTTACTGGCTTCCATTGCCTTCTTTGAATCAGCACATCTTTAATCTGATTCTTCCATAGAGCAAAGTTTGTGCCATCAAATTTTCGGATCTCAAAATGGTCTTTGCCCTGCAAGTTATAGCTCCTCCTCGGAACGCTAGCACTAGACCCTGATCCACCGGATGTGCCTGAGACCTCTCATGCCATGATCGTAGAGAACTGAATAGAATGATAATGGAGCTAGAAGAGTCCAAACACCAACAAATAAGTGTATCAAGGAGTAAATCGACCACTATATAGTTGACTAAACCAGAAATCTGGAAAAATTTTGCCAGAGTATCCTCTGCAAAATTAGCATATGACCAGTGTCAAAGTATCATAAAACTGCAAGTACTAACATGTCTACCTGCATAGTGAATCACTGACTCCACTGCATATAATCAGTTACCCAATAGAAGCCAACTAGGCTTATCGAGCACCTATGAACAACTATCATACATCTCCTATGGCGAGGCTGGGTAAGTCTTCCACCTGCATCACCGAAGAGACCCCGACATCTGGGTGTCTCCCAGTTAAGAAAACCTCACCACGACCCTCTTTATCAAACGTAAAAGGCTTTATGCAAAGAACGTAACCGCTATATCAATGCCCACATGGACGTACATAAGCGGTATCCACAGAAGCGTACATGGTGTGTATGTGCTCAATATATGCAGTAAAATGACACTGAAAGGCTGAATACACAGCCCAAAAAACTAGCCAATAACACCTGCAAGTGTCTGTCAACTCTGATGTTTTAGGCTTTAAAAACCTGCATAAATTTGCAGCGACTGCTCCCACCAAAACTGAAAGCCCCTCGAGAAACCTGTAGTTTTACGAGTGTGGCTGAAAATACAGCCCCAAAGGTTGATATTTATTGTCTGAGAAGTACAAGGAACACTCTTCTTGATGTTCTTGGACCTGTGTGAAGAGAACTACGTGCGAAAGTACTCCAAAATGGCTCCAAAAACACCCCAAAATTGCTTCAGAAATAGGCTTTAAAAGCAAAAATGAAGCTTTGAGGGACCAAAACTTGTTCAAGGTAATGCCAACCTTAGTCTTTCCCCTTCTTCAAACACCACAAGAGTGTAGCTTAGTGGCAAGAGATTGCCGCGGTTAAGCGAGCTCTGGGGGGAACAGTACTGGGATGGGTGACCTCCCGGGAAGTACCGGGAACCTCTATATTCCTTGATCGTTGAGGTCCTCCCTCGCGCGCAGCCAACGGCGCCAACGGTGACTTCGGTGACTCGGATGACAAGGTAAGGTACAAAGCTTTTTGCCTCGAACTGCTCTGATACCAGTGAAGTAATTCAATGGCGTGCACCACACTGGACTCTCCTTCTCGAGATGAACAATGTTTTCTAGGATTTGCCAGTTTTTAGAGGATATTAATTAAATATTACTCAAAGATAGTGGGATCTCTTACCAAGCTTACAGGAAACACAAAATTCTCATGGAACGAAGACACAAAGAAAGCCTTTCAAACCTTGAAATCATCATTCACTACTGCTCCAGTTCTAGTTCATAAAGTTATTGTGTACACAGATCATAAGAATTTAGAGTACTTTTTGACCACTTGCATCCTCAATAGAAGGCGATCTTGATGGAGTAACTTTCTATCCATGTTCTATTTTGCCATTATGTATCATCCAGGATGCCAAAAATGTCAGTCAATGCCTTATCAAGAAGACCTTACCTTGCACCAAAGAAAGGTGAAGAGGCTTTTGATTAGAAAGAGAGTGTATTACTCAAGCCTGAATATCTCTAGTTAGCAACCTTCTTTTCAAACCATCAAGAAGATTCAACCTTGACCCGTTTGATTTGTGAGACTCTATCACATGATGAATTGTTTTGTAACATCAAGCAAAAAATTCAAGAAAGGAAATTTCATGAAGTAAACGAGTTCCAAGAAAATGATGGGTTACTATTCTATAAGAACCTACTCTACATCCCTCTAGGAAAGCCCTAGATCCTACTACTTCAGAAACATCATTATAACCTTGGAAAAAGGACATTTTGGAATGAATAAAACAATGGAGCTCATATCAAGGGATTTTTGGTGGCCTCAAATGTGGAAGGAAGTCAAATGATATATCCAAACCTGTGACACTTGCAATAGATCTAAGGTGTTGTGACATAAACCTCATGGCCTCTTGCAACCTTTATCTATTCTAGAAAGGCCATGGTCTTCATTTTCTATGGATTTTATCACAGATGTACCAAGGTCAGATAAATATGATGCCATTCTTATTATAGTGGATAGATTTACAAAGATGGCACACTTCATTCCAACTACCAAGGCAATCACAGGTTCAACCACTACTAGACTTTTTCTCAGATACATCCCTAGGCTTCATGGATTGCCTGATGATATTGCCAGTGATCATGGTCCACAATTCATATCCAGCTTTTGGAACAGTCTTTGCAAGCTCTTTGGTATTCTAGTTGAATTGTATATAACCAATCATCCATAAACTGATGGACAAACAAAATGGGTGATTCAAATCCTAGAATAGTATCTCAATTGCCCATTAACTATCATCAAAATGATCGGTTTGAGCTCTTATACTCTGCAAACATTGCCTATAACAAGTGTTCATACATCTACCAAGCAGACTCCCTTCTTTGCAAATTATGGACCACACCCAAGGATGGATATACAACTCTCAAACCATGTCAAGAAGCTAGCTGCTAGAGATAAGACCTAGTACCTCATGGATATTCACAAAGAACTCAAGGAAGAGATCCATAGAGCTCAAGAACAATATAAGTATTATGCAAATCTACATCGTGTTCAAAATCCATCCTATCACATTGGAGATCAAGTGTGGTTACTCAGAAATAATTTGCAAACTCCAAGGCTTTGTGCAAAACTAGACCATTAGAGATTTGGTCCATTCACTATCTTGGCAGAGATTTATCCAGTCACTTTCAAGCTCCAGTTACCAAGTATCATGAAAATACATCCAATTTTCCATGTGTCCATGTTAGAACCATATCAGATTTCACCATTGAAGGGGGAGATACATAGTCTTTCACCACCTATCGAGATTGATGATCATGAAGAATTCGAAGTCAAGCATGTCCTAGATTCAAGAATATTTTGAGGAATATTGGATTACCTTGTTCATTGGAAAGAGCATGACATCAGTGATCACCCTTGGGAACCTACATAGCACCTTTAGAGAGCACCAATCAAGGTTTGAGAATTTCATAAGAAAAATCCAATGAAGCTGATATTAGAGAACATGACCACTCCTTGTGGAACTCATCACTTGAGGGGGAGGTATTTTCATGGATAAAGGAAACCATCTTGAACTTTTGATTCCATGTGACTTTTTGTATCTCATGATTGGTTCAGAGTCTAGAGAAACTGATGCAACCATTGTGTCTGGAACATGCAAAATCCTAAGATTGACTATCTACTTGCTTGATTTAAATATCCAAAGTTCATATTTCAAATTGATGACATCATCAATTTGTAACCGCCATTGATGAACCATAAGGAGGGTTTGGCCACATACATACTCAGTCTTGCCAATGCCAACGTTGAGAGCTCAACAACTCGTGATTACCAAGTAAGTACTCTAGAAGTTCTAGTTTGAATTCTAGTCTTGTCCTTTGCTCTAGACGTGTATCTTGGACATCTTGTCTTGTCCTATTGAAGTCTCATTGTAAGAGATCCTTCCCAGTTATTCCTTATATCTAATTCATCTCCCTTACGGGAGTTCTTGTAATCCAGATATCTCTCTTCATAACTACAATTTGTGGGATCCCCTGTATCGTCTCTAATAGAGTTATCCATACCTATCAATCTCCACTTGTGGTTGTGCCCATTATGTATTATTTTATTATTTTCCCTACGTTGATGATCTTGTAATCAAAACTATAATTCCAAAATCTTTTCTAGTCTAGCCAGAGGGCACATGTTGGGAATTGAACTCGCGACCTCCCGGTTAGGAGTACGATGGGCTAACCACTTGCCCCAAAAGCCATGGTTGAGGATTACTTCCTAATCCTCTCTCTTAAGGCGTGGCTTAACCATCTCCTACTAGGATTATGTGAGATTCCTTTCCCCTTAGACTGAGCATTGCCCTCAATGCTCACTTGTGGACCCTTCTAACTCTTGGACCCACTTTCCATGCATGAGTGCTTCCACCAGCCTCAAACTCCAGCACATGGACCAAATTTGGACCTATCCCACCCTCCGTTGGTGCCCAAATGCCCATGCGCCTTCATCTAAGGCCAGTTTCACACTCACCACGGATAAGTGCTTTTTCCAAGTGCCCATGAATGAGGCGCAAACCTGCGTCTGGCCCAATTTCTCAACTAGGCTCTGATACCAATGTTGGGAATTGAACTCACGGCCTCTCGGTTAAGAGTACGATGGGCTAACCATTTGCCCCAAAAGCCATGGTTGAGGATTACTTCCTAATCCTCTCTCTTAAGGCGTGGTTTAACCATCTCCTACTAGGATTATGTGACAGCACAATCTAGTGCTCCCCTCACACATGGTGGGATGAAACACCGATGTGATACCACACTAGTATTTCATGGTTGGAGGATGTTTAGTTTTTAATCCAAGAATCTTTTTGAGAATTCAATTTGATTCTCTTAAAGATAGATAAAATGTTGCAATACCTTGTTGAAATAGATATTTGAAAAGTTAAAGTTTTGTGTCTCATAAAGTTTGACTCAAATTAGCTTAAGGTGTCTTAGAAGTTTGATTTGGTTGCAGAAAGTTTTGATTCTTCCTTATCACTTTCCAAAACCTCTGGGCCTGACTCAAATAGAGTGCCTGACTCACTAAAGGCTAGGTTTAGTCCATTGGAATAGGTAATTGAATTAGCATCATAAAAAGATGGTCTATGCAGAACCCATTCAATCTTCAAAAGATGACAAGTCCAAGCTGACTTTTCTTTTTTATTTTTCTTCAAATTAAGTAGTAAGACTCTAATGAGCTTCATAGATTTCTGAACACTTGAAAAAAGAAGCCAGGAATTGCTCATAAGACTTACGATTCCCAATAAATTTAAGCTAAAGTCTTCGAGAAAAGTGTCCTAAGTCAGTCAAAGTTCATTTTGAATTTGTTCATTTTGAATTTGATTTGGTCTAGTTGAAGTGAATTTGAACAAAAGTGCATGGCACACTTCAACCTACATTCTATCCATAATTTTCAAGCCCAATTGGACAAAGTAGTCCTCGAGTTGAGTAAAATAAAAGCCAATGCTGGTTGAAAGTGAACCATAGTACAAACATCTAAGCTAGATGTTTGGATCAATCAGACTTCTAATTTGATTTTAAAAATTAAATTCAAATGAAATATAATTTCTCAAAGTCTTGCCAGTGATTAAAATCCCATTTGCTAGGTTCATGCACTAATGATTCCCAATAATGGACAAGTTTCTTATATCCATCCATTTCACATTTTAGTGCCTAGATAGCACATATTGAAAACTATGAATCAAACACAGATATTTTCTGATCCACATTTGTCATTCATTCCTACTTTGCACTCATATGAGTTTATCAAGTGCAAAGCTAAATGGTGTTATGAATCATTAGGGCATAAATCAAATATTAAATTCACCTCGATTCATTTGGAATATGAGGTGAATCCCACCATAGAGATGAAAACATGTTCTTCTAGATTAGGTGAGGTTGAGGGGGATATGTGTATATATATAGCTCTATTTTTTTAGAACAAAAATGCTTCCTAAGGGGGGAAGAATGTTATAGAGTAAACTTATGGCATGAGTTTTCGATTGGTTTGGACATATATGAAATCGGACATCATTTGATTATTCTTGTGTAGGGCCAAAGATCTTGATATTAAGTTTAAGAATAGGTTTGTGTGATCTCTAATACAAGTGATCCACTTAGCCTAGTGGTCAAGTCTCTGGGATGGGAAGGAGGACATCTTCGGTTCAACCCCATGGGGAGTATGGGGAGAGAGTTTTGTCCAAAGAGCTCTAGAGCCTTCTAGAAGCATCTATTAAGTTGACTTTAGAGGGACGTAACTTAAGTGGCAAGTACGTCTACCACTAGTGGACTCCTATGGAAGGTATAAAAGTAGTGGTGGAGATTGCATACTCCAGTTGATCTGGAAGTTACCGTTCATCCGAGGAGCTATGTATAGAGGCATAAGGTTGGAAGGAGAGTCATCTATCTAGATGGTGTTGGTCTTATTAGCCTAGTTCTTAACATCTTGCAAAAGAAGAGCCACAACCTCATCAAAGTATACATATTTGGATTTCCTTTTGCAACCAAACAAGGTGTAGAATGCAAGTCTTTGAAAAGATTCTAAAAATCTTTTGAGTAATGTTGAAATGACTCATGCATCTAGAATGATCTCATCAATGTTTGCCAATTCCTCTTTCAAATCCTTGATGCATGTAGCACGTACATCCATGGACTCATTTTTATCCATACATGCATCTTCAAGTTACTTTCTTAAGTAAGCAATTTTTGTGTCATTATGCGCTACATACAAAGAAGCAAGAGTATCCCAAGCTTGTCTTGAAGTAGTGCATGACTGGATGTGTGGAACAATATGTTGCTTCATAGAAAGAACAATCAATGCATGATCTTGAGCCTCCTTTCCATTCCATCTAAGTTGCTCTTGTGTAGGTGGAGAAAGCATAGTTATTGTACTTGGAGAAGATCCTAAAACTATAACAACAGGCTGCATACTAGAAGAACCATCGGGTTCACTGGCCAACATCTACCACTATGTTCTATAGTTGCTTTGCAACAAGAACATGCTTCATCATTTAAGACCACATTGGATAATTGGTTGCATCAAGCTTATATTGATCTGGAGAACAAGTCATTGTTGCTTGACATTGTGCCAAAAAACTCAAAAGTAGCAAGATATAAACTTCAACAAAGAAAAATGAAGCTCACAATCCAAAACTCCGATGGCAAATGTGACTGCATGAATGGCTTCAAAAGGGGGGTAAAATTTGAGTGCTATCCAAGAGAAGGGGGGTTGGGATGGGATGAATGCGGGTTGGATCATGCCCTCGACTATCGTCTGATTGGCGAGCGGTGTTTGCACATTGGACCCCTTCCTAGGGATAGTTGGATGAGCCCTGCTTGCACTTCAAGGGGAGAAGCGAAGCATGCAGATGTGGGAGTAAGATGTCATGGATGAATGTGTTTGACGGGGTCAGAGTGGCAATTGGTTCGGGCAAGAGAAACTCGCAAATGAATGACATCGTACTAACTACAACAATGGTCATGGAAGAAGAAGAAACATCAACAATCAACTCATACTCATCAATTGTAGATACATGGTTGCCATCCATGGGCAATGTACAATGCAGTAAATCCATAAACCCAAAAGTGTTTCCAAATAGAGACTAATTAAATACAAAGTAAGGATCTTTAGACAAGAAAAGGTCCTCGATGATGTATGCTCTGTTGCAAGCAGATATAACACCCTTTCTTCACTAGGACAAGCAAAAAAAAACCCTAAGTGTCTTGTGTTGCAAGGTTTATTGAACAAATATAATAAAGCTTGATAGTCAGTGAAAAACTTGAACTTGTTGGCCAATAGATAGTGTCTAAACTTCTTCATAGGCATATACCATGCCTAAGCCTTCTCTTTTGGTTGTGGCATAGTTTCTTTCAACTGCGTTCAGCTGTCTACTAGCATATGCTATAGGATTTCCTTCACCTGTGGGTTGTGCTAGCACACATCCTATTGCATGATTGGATGCATCTACATGGACATGGAAAGATTTATTCCAATCAAGAGTGGTTAGTATTGGTGTTGTGCACAAATGTCTCTTCAGCTCATTGAAGGAATTTTCGCATTCGTCGTTCCACAGAAAATTTGTCAACAAAGCATAAAGAGGTTTAGCTATGATTGCATACATGTGGATAAACCTATGATAATATCCACAATGGCCCATAAGGGCTTGTACCTCTTTAACATTCCTTGGCCTTGGCAACTCTGCTATGGTTCTTACTTTATCCTCATCTGTTGATATCCCGTTTTTTCAAAACAATATGACCTGAGATCTTACCTTGACGTACCATGAATACACACTTTTCTGGGTTCAGACAGACTCGATATTCTCTACACTTGTTGAAGATTTTTTTGAGCTCAGGGATGTGGAGTCTTCTTTCTTGGGAATGAGTGCATAAATCATCCACATATACTTCTAAGTTCTTTCGCAAGAACTCTTTGAAGACATGACACATGAGCCTTTGGAATGTTGCAGGTGCATTGATGAGCCCAAATGGCATCACAGGAAATGCAAAAATTCCCCACTTTGTGGCAAAGGTCATTTTGAGTTGATCTTCTGGGGCAATGGCTACTTGGTTGTAACCTAAAAATCCATCAAGGAAGTTATAAATTTCCTTGCCTGCAACATGCTCCAATAAATGTTTGGTGATTGGAAGCGGATAGCTATCTCTTATTGTAGCGGCATCAACTTTTTTAAGGTTCATACACACTCACAACTTTCCATTCTTCTTGGGTACCACTACAATGGGGGACACCCACTCAATATGCTCAATCTCATAGATAAATTTAGCTTCAATCAGTTTATCAATTTCTTCTTTTATTTTGGTTGCATAAGTGTCATTATATGTGTAGGGCTTCTGTTTGGTGGGCTTGGCTTCAGTCATCATGGGAATTTTATGAGAGCATATTTCTAGATCTACTCCCTTGAGGTCTCTGTAAGTCCATGCAAACACATCCCTATATTCCCTTAATAGAGCTACAAGCTCTGCTTCTTCTTCTTTTGCACTTAGATCTTCTCCTATGTATGTACATCACTCTTCATTCCTTTCAATGGTTACTACAAATTTTTTGGTCTTTTATTTATTATCATATGTTTGTCCTATGATGGCCTCTCTCTGAGGCATTCATACCCAAATTTTTCGGTCTTCAACTTCATATTTCTTGAAATTCTCTCGTACTTCAAACAATGATTCCTCCTCTTCTTGTTTCACTTTTTTTCTTTTCTTTTGCTTTTGACCACTCCCACTTCTATCCTTTGAGTTTACAGTTTTAATGCTTGTGAGAGGTTCTTCTTCTTTTTGGGTAAATACACCTATGTCTTCTAGATAATGCTCTTTAGAGTTAAAGCAACTATCCATCACAATGGATTCTAGATCACCCTCATTCTCTTCTTCTTCTATGAATTATGTAGGGTCACACTCTTCTAGCAGGGGTTGACACATGAACACAGAGATATTATAACCCTCCTAATCACAATGAGGTGTCCATTGTTCTTCACTAACAGCAATGTCCATGGTGGCTAGGATTTCTGCTCAACCATGAGGCTCAAATTCCTCATCTTGAAAGATCATTGGTGTGTGGGCTGGGTCTTTAACTGGTCTATCTCCTTGAAAAGTTCCTTCTTCTCTTGCTTTTAGGCGTCTTTCCTCTTCCTCTACAACCTTACACATCCACAAGTGATTATCTTCGTGCATCCAAAGTGGATCACGAGAACTTTCAGAATGCATAGAGATTGAATCTTTTTGTGCTTTGTGGATAGGATTCCACTGTAGGGGTGGTACATCTCTAAAGGTGTAATCCTTCAAATTGACCTTGGTTGGGACCCCTAAGTGTTGCAAGTACAAGCAGATGGTTCCCCAATCTTGAACTATTTGTAGTTGTCATAGGAAGGGCCTTTCTAAGATCATCTCATAGACGTTATTTTTTCCAAAGTCACATATGGCAAAGGTGTGTTCAAACTCTACACCACAAGTGGTTAGAGTTATGCCTTCTAGCAATCCTAGAGGTCTTTCAGCATGGCCTTCAGCCATTTGAAGCTTCATTCTAGTTGGTCTTAATGCAGGTTTTCCCCATTGCGTCCACAAGGAGGTGGTCGCAATCGCAAAACCAACACCTGAATCTAAGATCGCTTTGGTTGTGTAACCTTGATAGATGATTGGAAGATAAGTATTACCTTCTTCACCTTCACTCATGTCCCCTATTTTGTCTAGAGGTATCTCTGGTACTTTCTGCTTAGAGCCTGCTTTTGACACATTGGAACCAAGTTCTGGAACTTGGTTCACCACATGCTTCCATAGCTCAGGTTTTACTTTGAGTAGCTCTTCTAAGGTGAGATGACACTGAATTTTAGTGTTCTTCATGACATCAATGTTCCTTTGAACCATTGAGTCTTCATTTCTTACCAGTATTGTGGGAGCTCTGATATCGAGAGATTCAAATTCCCATGGGCCTATGAATTGTGGCAACTCTTGTAAAGAATTAGATTCAAAATCTAATCTTTCATCTTCTTGTTGCTCTGCTTGGTCTCCATAAATAGATGGAATATCTTGGGTAAATTGATCATGAAGGTTATCAACCTCTGGAATAGGAGGGGGATTACCCTTCTCCTTGGCCCATTTCTCTTCTTGTATTTCCCACAAGAGCTCTTGTGATTATTGTTCAACCGAAAGAGGTGTTCCTTCACCTATGGAATCACAAATGTAAGCTTTTGTTGGTGGTGAGCTTTCTCTTTCAACAACTGGTTGAGCCTGTGAAGGTAAACAAACTTGTGGCTTGTTTACCAACTGCTCTAATCTTTCTAGTAAGCCCTAGAAATGCAAATCTGGTTTGACAAAATTTGTCTGATTGAATGATTGACTGGTCTCAAGCATAGCCTGAGCTAGTTCTACCATTTTCATGCACATTTTTGTCCATTGAATCTCTAAATCTTCTCTAGGGTAACTCTTATCTAGGTTTGCAATTGTTGGCCCTTCTTGAAGTGAATCCTGGTAGGCCTTGAACATCATGTCTATTTAGAGTGAATGGTGGGGTGGGATGAGGTGGTGTGGATGGAGTTTCGGCATGCAAGGAAATTTGATGTCAATCATTGAGGGAGAGTATCGAACATCTTTAGAATATGTGAGCACCAATCAACATGGCTTACCCATCTACCTAGATGGACTAAACAGATCAGTGGCTAGGCTGAAGAAAGCCACATATGCTCACATAGTGCCTAGGCCAGCTGTTAAGTATATGGGAGGATTCTATACAGATAAAAGAGGGATTTTGTATGCAGTCACAGAGCATCCTGAAAACATCAATGAACAAAGGGAAGAAGGCAATGCTCACAATCTTAACAAAGAAGGACATGAAGAACATGTGTCTAGCCCTAGAGGGAAGTCCATTGTAATTAGGATTTGGAGAGGGGACCTAATTTCCCAAGATGATTCCTGATGGATGTCTATTTGGTCAACAGAATGGAGTATCTACTTAGAACCAACTCTTCATTGTGGGAAGAAGCTAGCAATCCAACCACCATTTATGAGTTACAAGATCTTGAAAACCCCACTCATATTATGTACTTGGACAGGAATCAGAGAGATATTGGCCCTTAATGGAACTAGAAAGAGCGGGGCTGAAATATCATAACATTTCAGTATTCCCACCTATGGATCAAGCCACAACTTCGCAAAATCCCCAAGGAACTCATCAGTATACCTCTTATCAGCATTCAGGACAGACACAACAACCGAACATTCCAGTTAGACCCCACGTACAGTTCACTACACCTGGTAATAATCCTAACGATCGACTGCCTACAAATGTAGAACCAAGAAATAGGATCCCTGTTCATGAGAGACCACCAATAGGAAGAGAAGCAGGCATACCAATAGGACGACTAATTTTCCCTGTAATGCCAAGACCACCTGAACCTGAAAGAAGATTGAGACCCATTCAAGTTGCCAAATGCATGAGAAGTCAGTATGATGGCTCTAGTGAGCTATACAACCATATCGTTGAATTCAAGCAAGTGATAAGAGCTAAACAAGTGGAAGACTTCTTGATCCAATATGAATCATTTGGCCTAACCCTTACAGACACAGCCTTAGCTTGGTTCAAACCCTTAGATCCCAATAATTTCCAAAACATGGAACAAGTCTATCAAGAATTGATTGAAGAATTCCCTAAGACTGGAATCAAAAACAACTTGTCATCAGTAATCCATAGTTTTAAACACGCTCCTACAAAATCAGTAAGATTAGCAATGAGATGATTCAAGAAATACGTGGATAGATGCCCTGTTGAGGAGAGACCGACTCAAAACAAAATGGTTTCATTATTCTTGGAAGGATTAGTGAACAACTCATTGAGATCATTAGTATATGTGAAGAGAGTCCAAAATGTGCAAGAATGTATGAAAGAGTGTATCGACCTAGAGGACAATGTGGCTAAAGACTTGAAGATATCTCAAGGCAGTGTGAAGAGTGAGGATAGTGTCAGCAGTACGTCAAATCCCAGGAACAATGTAGAAGAGATAGCCAATTCAGTGGCTAAGAAGTTGAATGTTCAAGGATAGAGGAACTACCCAAGCAATCCTATAAGAGTGCCCATGCTCAGAAGATGCATTCACTGTGGAGGTGACCATCCTTCTCACATGTGCAATAGGGGAGTAGTCCCACCACCTGCTTATGCTTACAATAGACCACCCGCCCAGGGCCCTACACATTATTGTAGCATAGAACAAAGGTACACAAATCACAATATAGAGAACTATCCTTACAATCGACAATCAAGACCGATACAACCACCCTTTAGGCCTTATGGATACCCCTAGAGAGATCAAGGAGGAGAAGCCTTTAGATACCCCTCATACTAGCAGTAAGCATTTGCACCACGACCTTATGCTTATCAACGATACAATCAACCTCAACCTATGCTAGGACAACAACCACCACACCCCCAGAATGTTGTCCCAGTGAAAATGGCTCAACTTGAAGAGAACCTAGAAAGAGCGATAGTCCCACTCACCCCATTAGCTAGTACTAAGGCTTATGACCCATCTTATGACCCTAGTCAAGGAAATTATTCCACTTATGTGGGCACTATAGCTGAGTACGGACAATCTTACGAACCATATACTTATGGTTTTGAAGGACCTGATAGCTCTTATGGATATGATCATGACTATGTGTCATTGATGTACACAGCTCCTAGAGCACCCATACCCCCCGGCCAATGAGTAGACCATCTGCACCTAGAGGAACATGTTATAGATGCGGAGGTGCTCACTTTATTAGAGAATGTACACTACCTAACCCACCACCACCTCAAAGAGTTTGGGAAGGCTCCTGCAGTGATTGTGGTAAAGAACATCTTTTTAGAGATTGCCCTAAGAATCCCAATAAAGTTAATTCTAATGTGCAGATCAATGTGATAGAAGCGATAGAGTCATCAAGGAGCGATAAGGAGTACACGGTGCCATTGAAAGCAATAACAAGGGCCAAAGCTAGAGAGACTTCAGATAAACCCAAAGAAAATGATTATTCCGACAAAGAATTGAACATACCCACACCTCAAGAAATTGTAGATTCTGAAGAGACTTAGAAAAGTACTAAAAGTAAACGAACCCAAAGATGGAAGACTCGTAGAGAAAGGATGAAAGAAAAGAAATTGCAACAAAAGTTGGAGAACGAGAATAATGAACAAGGCCAAGAAGAAAAACAAGAACTTGAAGGAAACAATAAGATAGAAAAGCTTCTATGCACTTGAGGGGGATTGAGGTATAGTCTCTTTCTCCACAAGCCCCTAAGTTGATACACAGGTACACAGTATGCAAGCCTGTCATGCTCTATTACTAGGAACATTCTCTCATATGTGTTATCTAGATAGACAACTTTGCCTAGTGTCTCATGGTCTTTGAATTTGTCTATGGTGATTATTGGGTTAGGTTGATCTGGATTGAATCTCCAAAAGGCTTCCTCTGTTTCTCTATTCAAGAATAGTTCTATGCTTTTTTTGTCTTGAGGGATCCAATCTAGAGTGATCACTCTGGTCAAAACTGAGTTTCCTCTAGGAGTCTTGGGTTCTCATCCTAGGTCCCCTTGCTCTAGGTCTCCTATCTCATTCTCAGGAATGATATTTCCAAACTCATATGTTGTATGGTCGACACTGGCCTCAGATGATATAATGCTTTATCCATCCTTGCCTAGGTGTCTACCAGATCTTAGGTTCATAAGCTTTGTCTTCTAGTCCGAATTTTCCCTTTGTATTGCTCAAAATACTTTGGAGCCCCCTTGGCTTCCTAGCCCACCTGAGGGTCAACTTCAAAAAACTATATCTATAACTTTCCAACCAGCTTTCCAACAAACCCAAAATCACAACAAACAGATTTAGTATGAGAAAGTTATGCCAGTTCAGGGTTCAGGGGGTTAAAATAGGGAAATAGGATCTCTTAGGGAGTATCTCAAAATAGATGATACACAATACTTAAGAGGTATCGGTGATACTTGAGAGAAAACGATACACGATACATGATACCTGCTGATCCACAATATGATACTTGTCTTTGGATGATACATGATACTTGATGAGTATCGGGGTGATACACGATACTAGGGGTAGACGATACACGATACTTGTAGCTTCACGATATGATACCACCCTTTGCGATACACGATACTTGAGAGGTATCACGATATGCAACCCGGAAATACACGATACTGGTGTAGTATCGCGATAAACGATATGGCTCTCCATGATATGCAATACTTAGTGGAACAATACACGATACCAGATTTTGGCGATAAACAATACCTAGGGGGACAATATGATACCTAGCTTGTGCACGATACACGATACTTGAACTCACATGATATGATACTTGAATCGGCCACGATACACGATACTTGAGGTTGGCGATACTTGGACTTCACGATACATGATACTTGTAGCTTCACGATACGATACCGACCTTCATGATACATGAGAGACAATACATGATACTTGAAGCTCGCGATACTCAACTCGACGATACATGATACTTGTGCAGTATCGCGATACATGGGGAGATGATACACGATACTCGACAAGTATCGTGATACACGGGAGTTTTGGTATCACGATACCTGAACCCAACCAGACATGATGTATCAACATTTGGAAAAGCAGCATCCTAGGTGGTAGAGGTGAGTTGATGTATCACTAGATAACAAAAAATCATCCAAATACACCCGCATAAACGTAGTTTAAGTAGGGAGAAAAGATTTCCTGCATGCATTTCTAAAAGGTGCTTGGAGCATTGCAGAGACCGAACCACATCACCGTGCAAGCATATACTCCCCAATTGGTAATAAACGCGGTCTTAGGAATATCCATTTCGGCCATGTGTACTTGAATGTAGCCACTATAACCATCCAAAAAGGAGTACATTTCTCATCCTGCAACATCATCTAGCATAGTGTCCGAAAAAGGTAGTGGAAAGGGATCGGGTACCGTCATCGCATTCAGTTTTCAATAGTCCACACAGATGTGTAATTGCTTATTTTTCTTTGGGAAGATGAACAAAGGAGAGATCCATTCGGCATGCTCAATGGGAACAATGAAACCTACTTTCAAAAGCCAATCCAATTCAGCTTTCACTTGTGCAACATAATTGGGATTCATCCAGTAGCTCTGTTGTTTGATTCGCCAAACATCCGATTTCAGCATCACCTGGTGTTGGTAGATACGAGGATCCAACCCCTTCATATGGCGATATTCCCAAGCGAATACATCAGCAAACTCCTTCAGCAACTGTAGTAACTCATCTTGAAAAGTCTCAAGTAATCTGACCTTAATCTTGATCGGGCATGGGTTAACCTTGTCGCCCAAATTGCAAGTGATTAGTTGATCTTCTAGTAACATAAAACTATCGGGGCATGGAAATATCGTCAGGTGGGGGGAGTAAATGGTGAAGATCACTAGCATCCAAAACTTGATCCGCAATTGGTTCCACTTCTTCGGTGAGAGGGACTATCGTACAAGCATCCGGAGTCCAAGTATCCATTATGGCTTGCAAATCCATTGTACCCAATTCTAACAAATCCTCGTTAGCATTTAGAAAAGCTTCTTCTTCGTCATCCGAAGGGCCATCCAACATATGCATGGGTTCTGCCACGTAAGGTCATGCATGTAAGTCGCAAGGCCTCATATCATCCAACGGTACAACATATTTTTGGTGATTGCTTTTAAAAATAAGTTCGTGTGCAGACTAATCCTGTAACACCTTTGCTTGCTTCAACCAGGGCCTCCCGAATAATATGTTGTAATCCAGGCTCGATTTGGGTAATTCCAAGACAAGAAAAGTCATTTTGAACATTGCTCGTTGTAAGGTAATGGGTATGTCATGCACCAAACCCACTGGATGTAGCTTGGATTGATCAGCCATTCTTACAAAGAACTCGATGGGTTCAATATGAGTCCATCCTAACTTCTTACAAAGTGAAGTTGTAGCAATATTAACCCTTAAACCTCCCTCAATTAGTACTTGTGTAATTTTTTGGTTTTTATACCATACCATAATTAAAGGAATGGCATGATCCACCGTAAAATCAATTCTCGGGCTGATGGTTGTTGTAGCAGGTGTGCAGGAAGATCCTGGACTAATTTGTTGCTGAAATTGTTGTCGAATATCGGGGACCAATGATAAAAGTTGCCCCAACGAGATTGTAATAAATGCTTTTGATAAAATATTCCACATAGAATTAGAATTCACTATACCCGGTATCAAGTCCGGTGTGTCCTCCGACAGTAATTGGCCCGGATCCCTCTCTTTCGGTGGGATATTCTGTACTATCTGTTGGACCACCAGTATCGGATTGGGAAAGACAGTTGGTTCTTGACTTTCCCATGTGCTAGCTTTAGTAAACATACGCTGTTGTTCTCGAATTCCTGGTTCAAAGACCTTAGCAACCGAGTGCAAATTCTTACCAGATCATGTTTTAAATGCTGTCGGTTGTCTATCTACACGGGGATGTATACCATATTTGCCATTGGATGTTGTCGTTCTTTTCTTCGCTTATCATATTCGGATGCCTCTTTACAATACTTGTGGATATGTCCAATTTCTCCACAAAATGGCATCTTGGTGGTGGGAGAGATGCACTTTCACCGGATTGTCACGAATTCCAATGAGGCTATCCAAAACTATTTAATCATGGTCCTCTGTGATTTTTGTAAGTTTGATAAGTTGTATTTCTCAAATGCGATGGTACATAGTGGGCAGACGGTTGTCCCTGCTCCTGTATTATGTCATTTACGATCGGTCTAGTCTGTACTTTGGCATTATATGGATAAGTTTTGGTGGAATGACTTGCCATATTACGAATACCACAATACATTTGATTTAGTGCACGAGCTGAAGTAGTATGCCTCGGGTTCTTACATCTAGTGCAATAGACCTATTTCAATGGATCATCGTTCGTACTCTTAGAGGCTTTCAACCAATCCAAATCTTCGATAAAACCACCAACTTTATGTTCTAACTGTAATGCCATAGCAATGACTGCATCCAAGGTCATACCACCCACACATCGAATAATCATAACTTGTTTGAGTTGGGGATTTAGTCCATTAATAAACCATTGGGTAATCACATCATCCGGTAGATTAACATGCGCTAGAGGCAATTGCCATAGATGAGTGCGGAATAACATTGCATACTCTTGCACACTCTAGTGTGGTTTCTGTCTATTGTTTTGTAAATAATCAAAGATTTTCGTTGCATTTTTCTTTAATCAAAAATGTTGTAAAAATGCATTCTTAACATCATCGTATTGACCGAAATGATTAATATCATATTTAATTAACCAGCGAGCAGCTTCATTAACAAGAGTAGATTCAAGCACTATGGCCTTATATGCCGGATCCTCTAGATAATTTAGTACAACACAATTTGAAGGGTTTCGATGGCGATGCACCATGGTGCGCTCTCCTTTTTGAGAGCTCCATGATGATATCCTCGGAGTAGAAAGCAGACCTCCTAAGGCCACACATGGTACTCCGCATAGAAGCTCCAGAATACGTAGAAAACACAGCATACAGAGAGCACGAAGACAGACTTCTTAGGTCTTACAAATTCGATCGAACTTACAGTCTTTGACTGATGTTGATATATTTAGGTAGTGATGTGTGTGAACACACTAGGACCGCCGGGGCACCTTTTTCCCTCTTTAGGAGGTTTTTCCCCACGGCTTGTATATATGCCTATTGCCCTAATGGGCTACTTATCTTTGTACATTCTCTAGTGTTGAGCCCATAAAAGTCATAATGGTCAAATTCAATTGCAATCAAAGTCAATTGTAGTCAAAGTCAAAAGATCAAAGTCAAACTGGTCCAAATCAGTAAGGTCAAAGTCAACATGTGTGAAATCAAAGTGTTCAAAGTTGGAGGGTCAAAGTGCACAGGTAGTGCACAATCAATTGGTTCACAAAGGGTAAATTGGACGAAGTTGGTTGCAGGTTGCAGAGGTATTTCTCTAATTTCCCTAAGGTTCAAAAGTGTTTTTAAAGTGTTTGGGAAGGTTCAGGTGAACCCTCTCTTAGGTGCACAAGTGAAGAATTAAAAGAAAAGATGTGAAGGTATGTGAAGCGGCAGCATACGCAGAAGTAAAAGTATGGCCCCCCAATTAAAAATTTTGTTTTAGTCTAAAGTAACTACATGACAAAACAGGGATTCGTTGGCTGCCCACTTTGGAGACAATCTTGGGACATCAAAGTGAGCATCAAGATACTCTTGCAGTTAGGAGCGTACGTGAATCGACACTCAAATCAAGGCAAGGACTATTCTTGGACTAAGCAAGACTAAGCAAGACTAAGCAAGACTAAGCAAGGTGAGCATAGTCTAAGCTAAGGAAGAGAGAGAAGTGCAAGAGACACACAGTGTGCGACGCAGAGAAGTAAAGTACAAGGTGTGCATGAAGAGTGACTAAGGAAGTGTGCAGAGAAGGACTAAGCTATTCACCCCAAGGATCCCAAGGTCTCATTGAAGTTGTGCGCGTGCCGACAGAAGGTGTCCATCCCTCACCCTATTGGAAGCTTGGTGCAAGGTGTGCACAAGTGCAGGCTTGGAGAAGGTGGAGGGCTGGTGCAGAGGAGGCCGGCAGCAACAAGACCTTGGGTATTTGGTATTTTGTAATTGATCACTCTAGGGGATTTTGCACAGAAGCATTGGATTGTATTGTGCATCACCATTGTATTTGTCTTATTATAATCAATCGATAGAGGCTTCTAGTGTGTATCTTTCTTTTTGTCTTTCCCTTTTCTCCTACAAACGCTCAAATCCCTTCTTGTCCAAGAATCCCCCAACAAAATTTGGCACGCCCGATGGGACTCCAAGGAGATTTGAGCATAGGAGAAACCAAGTACAAAGTGTAGAAGAGGTCAAGTGTCGATAGTGCTACAGTGCTACTTCATTGAGCTAAGAGGTAAATATTCTTGACAATTATCTCATACTAAGAGTGCTATGAGTAGCTCATGGCCACAACCCGGTCCCAAACATTGAGGGTCACCTGCAAGGCTACAAGAAGGAAGGCTGTTAGAAGATCCTCCAATCCACTTTCGTCAACCTCATCAGCAAAGAGCATGGCAAGTCAGATAGACTTGGAAACCCTACTATCAAGATTAAATATAAAATTTTCTTCTTTCAAAGGCTAAGCTCAGGAAGATCCCGATGAGCATATTAGAAGGTTTTTAGCACTATGCAAAATTAGAGGCTTAATGGGAAGAGAGGATGCTTTTTTGATACTCTTCCCTGCCACATTAGAAGGGTTAGCAGATAAATGGTTCAACCAATTTGCTGAGGACCATTTTACAACTTGGGACTTAATGAAAGATTCATTCACGACTCAATTCCAACATGGAAATACTACAGAGATCATCATAGAGGAATTAGAAAATTTGAGATTGGGTCCAGGTGAAAAGTTCTTAGAGTTTGTGACTAGGGCCAAGGCACTAATGGCTAAGTTGCTAGATCCTCCACATGATTTTTTTGTTAAGAAATGGTTAGCTAAGCCACTTCCTGTGACCACACAATGTAAAATCAAGGAATTAGTATTACCCACAGCCTCCATAGAGGAGTTCATCAATACAGCTACACGATTGGAGCAAATAAGGCAACAGTATGGAGCAATTTCTTCTCAACCACCCTATTCTACAGAAATGGAGGATCCAGTCATCCAGCTAAGGAAAGAGTTGGAGGGCTTAAAAAGGAATAAGCCCCACAAAGAGGAGGAGAATGATGTTACTCAGTTGAGGAGGGAGATTGAGGCATTAAAGCTCCAAAAGGAGGAGGAAGCCCAAGTAGAGGAATTGGCTCAGTGGCGATAAGAGTTGCGTGAACTAAAAGGTGGTGGCATCAAGAGTGGACTTTGGTGTACCATGTGCAGCAAGCAAGGTCATATAGTAAGTGAATGTCCTCTATTAAGTGTGACTTGCCAACTATGCAAGAAAGCTGGTCATGAGGCCTAGGAATGCCAATCAAGAGGAATGCCAGCAACAACATATTAGACACAAGGAGGAGCCCTACCACCAGCAAATGTGATGGCTGCTGCACCAAATCAAGGTAACAATTACAACCCTAGACATAGGGATAACTTTGGAAATGGTCCAAGGAGACCAATTATTTGTTTTAGATGTGGAGAATGTGGGCATTATCAAAGTAGGTGCACTCTACCAGAAAATGCCCCTCCTTGCAGGAAGTGCCCAGAGGCCAGAGACCACTATACTAATTGTTGTCCTAAGAACCAAGCATCTTCATTTGGTCCCCACATTCAAATGATTTCTGTGTGCAAAGAAGAAATGATAGATCAAGCCAAGGTGCCATCACCATCTACCAGGGTGGTGTAGTTAGAAGAAATTGAATCTTTTATAGTGCAGACAAGAAGCAAGGGGAAGGCTCAAGTAGAAGTAGTTCAAGAATCATGAATTAATGGATTGAATAAAGACAAAGAGACATCTGAATACAAAGCCACCACATGTGTAGAGACAAGGCCAAAAGGAGATCTCATATGTACCAGTGATGCCATTGGGCATGCATTCAAAAGGGCTCATGAGGAGTTTGATAAGTCAATTGGATCCCATGCTCTTAAGGAATCGGAGGCTTCAAAACTACTCAAGTCCATGAAAAAGGAGGTCAGTATTTTTTATTTAATAAAGATGGATGGGAAATTCAGGTCATAACTCTTGCAGATAATTGATGAAATATCCACAACAAGTTTAGTGGCAAAGGCTATTGTTATGCATAAAGATAAAAATGTAGGGGAAGCACCCCTCACAGATTACAAGAGCCCTCGGCTAATAGTCTCTATTAAAGGTCATGACTTTCAAGGAGTTATTGTGAATGGTGGTTCTGGCATTAACTTGATGCCTGAATATACCATGAAAAAGATTGGACTATACCCTTCTAGGCCTGCCAACTTCATTGTAACACTGGCAGACCAAATCATAGTTAAGCCTATGGGAGTGGTCCCTGGAGTCCCAGTCAAGATACAAGGTGCCATCTTTAACTTGGACTTTGTTGTTTTAAGGTTGCCACAGGTAGAAGGAAGTTTCCCCCTGTTAATTGGGAGACCTTGGTTAAGACATGCCAATGTGTTGCATGACTGGGGCAAGGACACAATGCGGGTAAAGCAAGAGGGAAAAGAGTTGCAGCAGATAATTTTAGAAGAAGGAACAAACAATCAGAGACATACCAGCATGATGCAGACAATTGGTATTTGTATGGAAGAAGAATTGTTGGACAACCCAGAAGCAGATCTATTTGAAAAAGCAGATTTATATGAAGATGAAAACATGTTGGCTTGGCTCCATGCAAAAGACCCATCTTCCTACTATGGAATTTTTCCAAACTCAAGTAGAGAAGAAGCATATGAAGAAAAAGAGGAAATCACTCAGGTTACTGATTTGAGTGAAACAGTCTCAGTCAAAGGCCATAACAGAGAGAAGAAAAGCAAAGCCCTTAAGTGAAGAAGTGATGAAGCTACTCCAAATCATATGTCAATGGCCACTTTTTTATTATGGATACTGGTATGGTTATCATCTTTTACGTCATTTTCTATGATAGTAAGTGCAGGGCTTTACATGGATGTGGAAGGAGTACCTGCAAGTCTTTGGAAACAAAGGGTTCCATTGGACGAAGAAGCTGGAATAGTAAAAATGGAATTTTGTAGATTAAGTCATAATGTAGCTGAAACAAAGATACAAAAGAGGCAGTATGGAGAAGATAATATTCTAATGAAGGATTTAGGGTACCCCTATCAGATGACTAGTGTGCCCAACAAGAAGACAAAACCACTGAAGTGCAATAAAATTGGAGACTATGGAGGAGTTTTTCTGAGTCAGCATATCAAGGCTCAAGGCATATCATCAACACAACTGAAGAATCATGGAACACCTGGAACTTGCAAATTTGTCCAGGTTGTACATAGCCTTCTCATGTTATTTTTGCTTAATTTTAGTATTTTTTATCTTATTTCATGCTTGTTCTTCGAGTTTTTAGCAAATTTAGCAACTGGCATAAGTACAATTTTTGGAAATTTTTGGGAATTTTTCAAACATTTTTAAGAAATTTTCTAGCATTTTTTATCCTTTCCAAATGTCATTTTCTTGCCAAATTGGAGGAATAAAGGAAGCTCTCTATGGTTTTGAGGGAGGAAATTGGCCTAGACCTCTATGAAATTTTCTGAGACTTTTTTTAGAAATTTTTTGGATTTTTTTGGGTTTTTTTTGGATTTTTTTGGATTTTTTCTGTAAGTTTCTCTAATTTTGGATATTAAAAAAAAAAGCCCCCCCCAAGGGATTTTTCGAGAAGAAAAGAAAAAGAGAGAGAGAGAAAAAAAACCTCCCCTGGGATTTTTTTTCAAAAATCTCTCTCTCTCTCTCTCTCTCTCTCTCTCTCTCTCTCTCTCTCTCTCTTTCTCTCTCCCCCCCGCCCCCCTCCCTCGGATTTTTTTTGTTTTTAGTTTATTTTTATTTTATTTATTTTATTGTTTTTATGTTTATCTATTTTTATTATTATCTTATTTTTATTTATTTACTAGTCTATTTTTAATTTATTTTTTATTTTGCTTTATTTTTCTTTTTATTCACAGCACCGTGCATTCCAGTATTTTAAATTTTAAAAAAAAGAAAAAAAAGAAAAAAAAGGAATAACTTGTTTCTCATTTTAATATTTAAATATTATATATATTTTTTTTCTATTCCATGGTCCAATGCTTTTGGCTCTGGATTGTGCTTCGGAGGGCCATTTTTTTCAAACTTGGAGTCATTTTCATGTATTTTGGCACCTCTGGAATCGGTTTTTGCATTAGTTTTTCCAAAATCTTCCCTTTTCTCAGACTTTTGGTCAAAACCCACATGTTTGAGCACCTTCATCACATGTTTTTATTTATCCACATGGTCCACATGGTTTATTCTCATTTTATTTTACCTTATGTTTCACAATTTTCCATATGCACCCTCTGTAGCTCTACTGTTTGCTCATTTCGGCCCTCTCTAGACCACATAATCCTACTCCCACACCCTCCCTTTACCCTTTTGCCCAGCCCCATCCTTAGCCCTCCCTACCCTATCCATCTGAGCCCCCTCAGCCCTCCGTTCCGCCTCCTTTCTACCCTCCCATTGCCATCCTTTACTTTTCCCTGACAAAAATTCCACTTTGGGTTCTTCTCTGGTGCTTGTTCTCTCCTGCTTCTGGTAGACTTGGTAGCTGCTCAGGTTTCCTTTTGCAAATTTTGCAGCATAAAAATCATGGTGTCCTCTCTGCTCAGAGTTTTCACTGTAGCTCTCCGGGACGGAGAGCACATTAGGTGGTGGGCAACTATTGAGCTCATAAAAGTCATAATGGTCAAAGTCAATTGTAGTCAGTCAATTATGGTCAAAGTTAAAAGGTCAAATTCAACAAGGTCAAAGTTAACATGTGTGAAGTCAACGTGTTCAAAGTTGGAGGGTGGTCAAAGTGCACAGGTAGTGCACAATTAATTGGTTCACAAAGGGTAAATTGGAGGAAGTTGGTTGCAGGTTGCAGAGGTACTTCTCTAATTTCCCTAAGGTTCAAACGTATTTTTAAAGTGTTTGGGAAGGTTCAGGTGAACCCTCTCTTAGGTGCACAAGTGAAGAATTAAAAGACCAAATGTGAAGGTATGTGAAGCGGTAGCGTACGCAGAAGTAAAAGTATGGCCCCCCAATTAAAAATTTTGTTTTAGTCTAAAGTCACTACAGGACAAAACAAGGATTCACTGGCTACCCACTTTGGAGACAATCTTGGGACATCAAAGTGAGCACCAAGATACTCTTGCAGTTAGGAGTGTATGTGAATCGACACTCAAATCAAGGCAAGGACTATTCTTGGACTAAGCAAGACTAAGCAAGGTGTGCATAGTCTAAGCTAAGGAAGAGAGAGAAGTGAAAGAGACACATAGTGTGCGACACAGAGAAGTAAAGTGCAAGGTGTGCATGAAGAGTGACTAAGGAAGTGTGCAGAGAAGGACTAAGCTATTCACCCCAAGGATCCCAAGGTCTCATTGAAGCTATGCGTGTGCCGACAGAAGGTGTCCATCCCTCACCCTATTGGAAGCTTGGTGCAAGGTGTGCACAAGTGCAGGCTTGGAGAAGGTGGAGGTCTGGTGCAGAGGAGGACGGCAGCAATAAGACCTTGGGTATTTGGTATTTTGTAATTGAGCACTCTGTGGGATTTTGCACAGAAGCATTGGATTGTATTGTGCATCACCATTGTATTTGTCTTATTATAATCAATCGACAGAGGCTTCCAGTGTGCTCTCTTTTCTCCTACAAACACTCAAATCCCTTCTTGTCCAAGAACCCCCCAACATCTAGTAATACATTCAGTATTGTGTGTTGTGCTCCAAGCTTCTTGTCCTTCCTTGTGTTGTTCACGTGCTTCCGTAGACGTCTATCTCCAACAATTGGTATCAGAGCAGGTCGTCGCTTCATCTAGGGTGCCGTCGACACTCAGAATCGCACGAATTTTGGTGAGCATATGCAATCCAAACATACTATCATAATAGCTTCATTATGTGGTGCCGAAATCACGATTTGAGCTCGTTTTGGCCTCCAAACATACTATCATAGTGCTTGTGCAGGCTATTTTGTCTTTTTGTGCCAAAGGTATATACCAATTTCTGTTAACCAGTATAAGCGTCTCAAAGTCTGCTACAGGTCTAGCGGAATTTGTCTCGGCAGTTCTGTTCAACTTTTTGAGATACAATCAATTTTCTGCATCAAGGTGTTTTAGTCACCGACCATGGCTGAAAGCAGTGATGTATTCCGTATGTTAGCTATTGAGGATAAGTTGGATGGTACCAACTACCCATTATGGGCTTATATGATGCGACATGTATTGGTTGCAAAAGGATTCTGGAACATTGTGCAAGGTGTTGAAAAACGTCCTATCACACCTGCAATTGTTACAACTCCAAGTACAGAAGCTGAGGTAGAAGGTGTCGAAGATGATGATATTCTGCATATTCTTGTTCGTTCTGCGATTTCTGTTGCACCTATTGCAGAGCAAATTTGTTGGGATGGCAGAGATGCCCAGGCACATATATTGATAGCTTTGTCTGCCATTATTCCTCATATTCGCTCTTGCAGAACAGCCAAGGATCTTGGGATACACTTACCACCTTGTACCAAGCTAGGAATGAGGCTCATGTTGCTTATCTCCGAAAACAGTTGGAGGGTGAGCTCATGAATGAAGGTGATCCTATGGACAATTTTCTAAGAAAGATCAAAGACTTGAAGGAACAATTGATTTTTGCTAATGAGGTTATACCAGATAGCTCACTTGTGCAGACCGTTCTGAATGATCTTCCTGATTCATATCAGAGTTTTGCTTCTACTCTTTGGTTAATGATGAAAGCCAATCCAAATGCCTTGTCATTTAAGGAGTTAGTCTCTGTTCTATTGCAGGAAGATCAGTCCAGGCAGAACAGCTCCATTATGCATGTTGCAGATCAAGCTTTCCTGGCTAGTCAGAAGGGCAAAGGAAAATGGATCTCTTCAACTAGTAACCAGAAATCTGGAAATGTTGCACATTCGAAGAAGGAAGATAAAGATGAGAAGAAATCAGAAAAGCAGAAATTGTTTTGCAAGTACTGTAAAGGGAATGATCATATCATAAAGAACTGTCCAAAACTGGCTGCTAAAGAGGCAAAGAAGAAAGACGTTGGTTGTTGCAGAGGCCTCTACACCAAAAACAGAGTCTGCTAATCTTGTGCAAGAAGAAGAATGGGTGTTTACTACAATCTGCAATTTTGACCCATCTTCTCATGAACAGTGCATGTCTGCAATAGACTCAGATGTTTGGTATTTTGACAATGAGGCGACCAAACATATTACCTGACCGCGCAATTTCTTCTCTTCACACAAGCCTGCCCCTACAGGGAATATTGTTACATGTGCCAACAACTCCTCTTATCCTGTTATGGGAGTTGGTAAGATCGTTTTGACTACTATTGATGGTAGTTCTTTCACATTGTCAGATGCTTTATTTGTGCCACGGATGTTTGGTATTTTGATAATGGGGCGACCAAACATATTACCTCACAACGCAGTTTCTTCTCTTAACACAAGTGTGCCCCTACAGGGAATACTGTTACATGTGCCAAAAACTCCTCTTATCCTGTTATGGGAGTTGGTAAGATCGTTTTGACTACTGTTGATGGTAGTTCTTTCACGTTGTCAGATGCTTTATTTGTGCCACGGATCAAGAAGAACATGTTATCAATTTTTGCATTAGCCAAGATTGGCTTGGTTGTGAAATTTGTTGATGACAGGTGTACAGTTCATGATCTGTCAAATGGCGATGTGATTATTGCTTCTAGCATTTTTATGTCGTGGGCTGTATAAGCTCATAGACTATGAAATATCTCTGAATGATTCGGCATGTGTAGTACATGATTCTCAGGCTATGTCAGATGCAAAGCTTTGGCATGCACACTTTGGTCGTCTGAATTTTGCTAGTTTGCTATGCATGTAGAAATATGAAATGGTGTCCTCTTTGCCCAAACTTGAGGCACCTGGAGAACATGTTTGGGAAGGCTGTATTTTGGGTAAAATGCAGCGTTCCTCATTTCCAAAAGATGGTTCAGTTTGGGCTACTTAGAAATTGCAGCTTGTACATAGTGATGTATGTGGTCCTATGCAGACACCTTCTTTTGGAAATTATCTTTACTTCATGACTTTCATTTATGATTTTTCCAGGCGTGCATGGGTATATCCATTGAAGGCAAAGTCTGAAGTGTTCATGTGCTTCAAACAGTTTTTGGTTTTGGCTGAAAATTTGTCTACATGTAAAATGGGCACCCTCCGTTGAGATCGAGGGGTGGAATATATGTCTTCTGATTATAATGCATTTCTGGCTGAACATGGGATAAAACACCAATGTAAAGTGCCATATACACATCAATAGAATGGAGTTGCTGAACAAAAGAACAGGTCACTCATGGAGATGGTGAGGTGTATGGTCAAGAGTCAGGCTTTACCACATAGTTTTTGGCTTGAGGTTGTCATGTGTGCAACATATGAACTTAATAGGTGTCCCACTAAAGTGCTGCAGTCTATCACTCCATATGAGGCTTGGCATGATCGCAAGCCATCTGTTGCTCATCTACGTGTTTTTGGTTGTTTGGCGTATGCATTAGTGCCTGAACAACATCGCAAAAAATTGGATGATAAAGCAGTAAAATGTATTTTTGTTGGGTAGAGTTTTGAAAGTAAAGGCTATCATCTGTATCATCCACAGACTGAATGCACTCTCATTAGCCATGATGTTGTTTTTGTGGAAGATGCTATTCAGCCATTGCTTTCATGTACTAAGGAGACATATGTTAGCTCCAAAGACATGTATGATACTTTACTGCCTCTTTTTACAGGTGGACAATCTAGTGTTCGTCCCAATAAGGCAACTTCTCAGCCTTTGCAAGTTTCATGTGATGATGCAGATCATTCCATTTCTCATGCAGATTTACATGATGCACTAGTTGATGAGAGAGCTTATATTGAGCAGGCAAAAACTATGCCAAAATGGTTGGTGCAAACTTTGTCTGACAGCAAATTAGATGCACCTCTATCATATCGTACTTGTTCAGGCTCTCATAGTGCCTATTTTGCATTAGATTGCTATGCTATGGCTGCATCTAGTCTCTGTGATGAGAATGAGCCTGTTTCATTTGATGAAGCACAAAATTCAGAAAATTGGATGGCTGCTATGCAATCTGAATATGATGTTATAATGAAGAATGGTACTTGGTCTTTATGTGACTTGCCCCCTGGAAAGAAGGCCATTGGGACTAAGTGGGTATACAAGCTAAAGCGTAAGCCTGATGGTACAGTTGATAGGTATAAGGCTAGACTTGTTCCAAAAGGTTATGCGCATGAAAGACGCATTGATTTTGATGAGACCTTTGCACCTACTTGCCGAATGACTATAGTTTATAGCATCTGTGCACTTGCAACTCATCATGGTTGGAATGTATATCAGTTGGACATTAAGAAAACATTTTTGAATGGTGACTTGCATGAAGAAGTGTATGTTTTTCAGCCCCGTGGCTTTGTGCAAAAAGGGCATGAAAACCAGGTGTGCAGGTCAAAGAAGGCATTATATGGTTTAAAGCAAGCACCACATGCTTGGTATGAGAAGATACCTGCCTATCTGATTGCACATGGTTTTGAGAACATTCCAAGTGAAAGCACCTTATATATTAAGCGCGCTCTGATCATTGTTGTCTATGTTGACGACATGCTGCTCACTGGACCTATTGAGAAGCATATTGCTGATTTTAAGGCTGATTTGCATGCGCATTTGCATCACTATTTAGGCATTCAGTTTATGCAAGTTGATGGTGGAATGGCTTTGTGTCAAACGAAATATATTGACACATTATTGCATTGGTTTGGCCTTGAAGACTGTAAGCCTATTTCCACTCCTATGGAGACAGGTTTAGGATTGAGATCTTCATGATGCTAGAGATGCATTTGATGTTGTTCTCTATCAGCAGGCTGTTGGATTCTTGATTTACTTATGCATTGCTCGGCTAGATATTCAGTTTGCTATCTCACAGATGAGTAGGTTTATGCATTGCCCAGGAGTCAAGCATTGGCAGACGGTTAAGCGCATCTTTCGCTACTTGAGTGGTACTCAGCTACTTGGGTTGTTTTATCCCAAGGGGGGATCACTACCGCCAGATTTGCATGCTTTTTCTGAATCTGATTGGGTTGGTTGCTATGACACTCGTGTGTCCACTAGTGGCTTTTGCTTCATGCTTGGTAGCTCATGTATATATTGGTTGAGCAAGAAGTAGCCTACTGTGGCCACTTCCAGTTGTGAGGCTGAGTATAGGGAAGCTTTCACAACAATTGTTGAGTGTGTATGGCTCAGACGCCTTATGGATGATTTGGGTGTTGGTCAGTCTTTTGCCACCACCATCTTCACTTACAGTCAGAGCGCATTGGCAGTTGCGAGGAACCCTGTGTTCCATGCTCGCACTAAGCACATTGAGGTGCATTATCACTATGTCAGGGAGAGGTTCTCAACTGAGAAGATCAACTTGGAATATGTGCCCACGCAGGAGAACATTGTAGACCTTTTCATGAAGGCTCCACCTAAAGAGAAGTTTGAAGCTTTCTATAAAGCTTTGGGCTTACTTCCTTTTATGGAGTGATTTCCACATAGCTTGGCGCTTCCTTATACATGAGTGCCAGCTCCTTGTTCACTGCATCACTCCCAAGGGGGATTTATTGATATATTTAGGTAGTGATGTGTGTGAACACACTAGGGCCACCGGGGCTCTTTTTTCCCTCTTTAGGAGTTTTTTTTTCCCCCGGCTTGTATATATGCCTATTGCCCTAATGGGCTACTTATCTCTGTACATTCTCTAGTAATACATTTAGTATTGCATGTTGTGCTCCAAGCTTCTTCTCCTTCCTTGTGCTATTCGCGTGCTTCCTCAGACGTCTATCTCCAACAACTGACCATACCACTATATGTTTTATTAAAGAACATATACAAATAAATGTCCGATGGCCATTTGCCCTTTCACATGGACACTAACGGTAACAAAATCCCACTAAAGGCCAATATGGCCAAAGTAATCATGGGAGAAACAATACAGAATGATAAAGAATACCTGAGTGCAAGTATACAAACTATACCTCCCACCTGATGGGCATGTTACACAATATACAAGTGACTGTGTAAGATCATGAATCAAGTAACCCCCATCAAGTGACAACAATGTCGAAAGCTATCATGTGGTAGAGCTTTAGTCAAAGCATCTATAGCATTATCTCGAGTGTGAACCTTCTCAAGAATAATGCACTCAGTGGCTAAGCAATCTCTTATGAAGTGATACCTCACCTCAATGTGCTTGGTCTTTGCATGATAGACCAAATTCTTAGCCAAAGCAATGGCACTTTGACTGTCACTGAGCAAACGAGGTACATGCTGAGGTAAACCCATATCACAAGCAATACGAGAAAGCCACAATGCTTCCTTACATGCCTCACTTGCTGCAACATACTCTGCTTCTATGGTGAAAACAGCTGTACATTCTTGAAGACGAGATCTCCAAGAGATAGCACCTCGAGCAAAATGAAAGATGTACCCTAATGTAGACTTACGATTGTCTACACAACCAGCATAGTCAGAATCTATGTAACTAGTAATGAATGCTTTCCCTCTACCTAAGCATAGACACTTGTCCTTAGTTCCACTCAGATATCTCAAAATCATCTTGACTGCTTCCCAATGTTTCTTGCCAAGATTAGACATATATCTGCTCACAACTCCCACTACAAATGCAATGTCTGGTCTCCTAGCTACCATAGCATACATGAGACTACCAACAACAGACTGATAGGGAATTTTGGTCATGGATTCCTTTTCCTCATCTAATTTGGGGCAATCATCCTTGCTCAATTTTACATATGTGGGTAAAGGTGTATTCAATGCCTTTCCACACTGCATATTGAATCTGTGAAGTACTTTGGATATGCACTCACTTTGAGACAAGTATATGCATCTTTTACTCCTATCACGAGTAATGCGCATGCCAAGAATATGTTTGGCATCCCCCAAATCCTTCATATCAAATGTCTGACTCAACTTCTTTTTGAGAATCGACAAGTCGTAAGAGGACTTCCCAGCAATCAACATATCATCGACATAAAGTATCAAACATATCAAGCTGCCATCTGAGCATCTCTTTGTGTAGAGACAATGATCCTCATTGCTCCGAGAATAGCCTTGAGACTTCATAAAAGCATCAAACTTTTGGTACCATTGTCTAGGGGACTGTTTAAGTCCACACAAGCTCTTCTTGAGCTTACAAACTAGAATTTCCTTGCCAGGAACTACATGACCCTCTGGTTGTTCCATATAGATCTCATCTATAAGATTTCCATGCAAGAAAGCAGTTTTCACATCCATTTGGACTAGGTCTAAGTCCTCCATTGCAACGAATCCAAGCAACATGCACACGGTAGTCATCTTGACCACTAGAGAGAAGATTTCCTCGAAATCAACAAGTCATGCTTTATACTTTGGAGAAGCACTATCTGATGTGAATTTCAACTTATATACCAATTTACATGGTAAAGCTTTCTTGCCCTTTGGTAAAGGTACTAAATCCCAAGTACCATTCTTGTGAATAGAATCTAACTCACTCTTCATGCCACACTCCCACTTGACATGATCCTCTGTCTTTGTAGCAAGAAGGCTCACCAACATCTATTAGCATAACAAAATCTAAACTTGGAACATATCTATCAAGTGCATGTGAGACACGTGCAGAACGTCTCAATGGATGCTGAACAGGAATATTTGTAGACTAATATGAATGGACATTCTCTTGAACATCCCTATGTGCAGCATCTTTATGCATGCTTACCAGAGGACTAGTATCCTCAAACACCACTCTTCTCACTTCAACCTCCTTAATAGGTTATTTATGCATCTTAGACTAATTGAAAATGACATGACTACTTCTGATCATTGACTGTGTTTTAGGATCCCATAAGCGATATTTGAATTTTCCTTCTCAACTAGATCCAAGAAAAATGCATTTCTTTGACTTATGGTCCAACTTATGTCTAAGATTCTTGGGTATATGAACATATGCTTCACACCCAAAAACTCGAAGATGATCATAATATGGTGGCTTCCTTGTCCATAACTCTTGTGCCACTTTCAGACCTTTGGCAGTACTAGGTGAAAGGTTAATCACATGAATTGCAGTCAATATTGCTTCTGCCCAAAAGCCTTGTGAGAGGTTTGCATGATGCAACATAGAAACTACTCTATCTTGAATAGTTCTATTCATCGTCTCAGCTACACCATTCTGTACTAGGATATAAGGAGCTGTAAACTCTCTACGAATCCCTCTAGATTGACAGAAAAGGTTGAATTCATGTGAGGAATACTCACACCCATTATTTGAATGTAAAGCCTTAAGCTTAGTTCCTTTTTCAGTCTCAACTGAAGCAAGCCATTTTCTGAAAATAGGGAATACCTCATCCTTAGATTTGATAGGATATACCCAAACTTTTCTAGTGGCAACATCTATGAAAGTGACAAAGTAAAGAGAACCACCTAAGGACCTAGTGGGCATAGGACCACACACATCTGTATGGACGAGATCTAACGGCTGAATTGAAGAGTCAATGTGAATTCTATGCACATTTCTAGTTTGCTTTCCATATTGACAATGCTCACAAAATGAAAAATATGAGAAAGATAACACACGTGTTGGAGTTACACGTCTGAGGAAGCATGCGAGCAACACAAGGAAGAAGAAGAAGCTTGGAGCACAACACACAATACTGAATGTATTACTAGAGAATGTATAAAGATAAGTAGCCCATTAGGGCAATAGGCGTATACACAAGCCGGGGGAAAAAACCTCCTAAAGAGGGAGTGAAGATGATGGTGGCAGAAGATTGACCAACACCCAAATCAGCCATAAGGCGTCTGAGCCACACACACTCAATAGTAGCTGTGAAAGCTACCCTATACTCAGCCTCACAACTAGAAGTGGCCACAGTAGGCTGCTTTTTGCTCAACCAAGATATACATGAGCTACCAAGCATGAAGCAAAAGCCACTAGTGGACACATGAGTGTCATAGCAACCAGCCCAGTCTGAGTTAGAAAAAGCATGCAAATCTGGCGGTAGTGATCCCCCCTTGGGATAAAACAACCCAAGTAGCCGAGTACCACTCTCAAGTAGCGAAAGATGCGCATAACCACTTGGCAATGCTTGACACCTAGGCAATGCATAAACCTGCCCATTAGTGAGACAACAAACTAAATATCTAGGCTAGTAATGCATAAGTAAGTTAGGCATCCAACAACTTGCTGATAGAGGACAACATCAAATGCATCTCCAGTATAATCAAGAATCAATCGTAAACCTATCTCCATAGGAGTGGCAATAGGCTTATAGTCTTCAATGTGTCAATATATTTCGTTTGACACAAACCATTCCACCATCAACTTGTGTAAATTGAATGCCCAAATAGTGATGCAAATGCCCCAAATCAGACATCTCAAATGAGCCATGCAAATCAGCCTTAAAATCAACAATATGCTTGTCAATAGGACCACTGAGCAGCATGTCGTCAACATAGACAACAATGATCAGAAGCACATCATTAGCATGCTTAAGATATAAGGTGCTTTCAATGGGGTTGTTCTCAAAACCATGTGTAATCAGATAGGCATGTATCTTCTCATACCAAGCACGTGGCGCTTGCTTTAAACCATATAATGCCTTCTTTAACCTACACACCTGGTTTTCATGCCCTTTCTACACAAGCCACGGGGCTAAAAAACATACACTTCTTCATGCAAGTCACCATTCAGAAATGCAGTTTTAATGTCAAACTGATGTACATTCCAACCATTATGGGCTGCAAGTGCACAAAATGCTCTGAACAGTAGTCATACGACATGTAGGTGCAAAGGTCTCATCAAAATCAATGCCTCTTTCCTGCACATAACCCTTTGCAAAAAGCCTAGCCTTATACCTGTCAACTATACCATCAAGTTTACGCTTCAGCTTGTATACCCACTTAGTGCCCATGGCCTTCTTGCCAGGAGGCAAGTCACATAAAGACCAAGTACCATTCTTCATTATTTCATCACATTCAGATTGCATAACAGCCATCCAATTTTTGAATTTTGTGCTTCATCAAACGAAACAGACTCATTCTCATCACAGAGACTAGATGCAGCCATAGCATAGCAATCTGATGCAAAAGAGGTACTATGAGAGCCTCATCGAGTACGATATGACAGAGGTGCATCTAATTTGTTGTCACACAAGGTCTACACTAGCCATTTTGGCATAGTTCTTGGCTGCTCAATATCAGCTCTCTCATCAATAAGTGCATCATGTACATCTGCATCAGAAATGGAATTATCTACATCATCACATGAAACCTGCAAAGGTTGAGAACTTGCCTCATTAGGACCAGCACTAGACTGTCCACCTATAAAAAGATGCAGTAAAGTATCATACATGTCTTTGGAGCTAATAGATGTCTCCTTAGTACATGAAAGCAATGGCTGAATAGCATCTTCCACAAAAACAACATCATGACTAACTAGAATGCGTTTAGTTTGTGGATGATACAGACGATAGCCTTTACTTTCAGAACTATACCCAACAAAAATACATTTTACTGCTTTATCATCCAATTTTCTGCGATGTTGTTCAGGCACTAATGCATATGCCAAACAACCAAAAACACGCAGATGAGCAACAGATGTCTTTCGGTCATGCCAAGCCTCATATGGAGTGATAGACTACAGCGCTTTAGTGGGAAACCTGTTTAGTACATATGCTGCACACATGATAGCCTCAAGCCAGAAACTATGTGGTAAAGCCTGACTCTTGACCATACACCTCGCCATCTCCATGAGTGACCTGTTCTTTTGTTCAACAACTCCATTTTGTTGAGATGTATAAGGCATTGTACACTGGTGTCAGAAGACATATATTCCCCCCTCGATCAGAACATGCTGATAGATTTTCAGCCAAAACCAAAAACAGTTTGAAGATTTTACATGCTGATAGATTTTCAGCCAAAACCAAAAACAGTTTGAAGCTCCTGAACACTTCGGACTTTGCCTTCAATGGATATACCCATGCATGCCTGGAAAAATCATCAATGAAAATCACGAAGTAAAGATGATTCCCAAAAGAAGGTGTCTGCATAGGACCACAGACACCACTATGTACAAGCTGCAATTTCTTAGTAGCCCTAACTGAACCATCTTTTGGAAAGGACAAATGCTGCATTATTCCCAAAATATAGCCTTCACAAACATGTTTTCCAGGTGCCTCAAGTTTGGGCAAAGAGGACACCATGTCAGATTTTTGCAAGCATAGCAAACTAGAAAAATTCAGATGACCAAAGCATGCATGCCAAAGCTTTGCATCTGACATAGCCTGAGAATCATTTACTGGACATGCCAAATCATTTACAGATCTTTCATAGTCTATGAGCTTATATAGCCCACGACATAGAATGCCAGAAGCAATAACCACATCGCCATTTGACATATCATGAACTGTACACCTGTCATCAACAAATTTCACAACCAAGCCAATCTTGGCTAATGCCGAAACTGATAACAGGTTCTTCTTGATCCGTGGCACAAATAAAGTATCTCACAAAGTGAAAGAACTACCATCAACAGTAGTCAAAATGATCTTACCAACTCCCATAACAGGATGAGAGGAGTTATTGGCGCATGTAACAGTATTCCCTGTAGGGGTAGGCTCGAGTGAAGAGGAGAAACTGCGCTGTGAGGTAATATGTTTGGTTGCCCCATTGTCAAAATACCAAACATCTCAGTCTACTACAAACATGCATGCACTACTCATGAGAAGATGGGTCAAAACTGCAGACAGTAGTAAACGCCCATTCTTCTTCTTGCACAAGATTAACAGACTCTGTTTTTGGTGTAGAGGCCTCTACAACAACCATTCCAACCTCTTTCTTCTTTGCCTTTTTAGTAGCCAGTTTTGGACAGTTCTTTCTGATATGATCATTCCCTTTACAGTACTTACAAAACAATTTCTGCTTTTCTGATTTCTTCTCATCTTTATCTTCCTTCTTCCATTAGGGCAATAGGCGCATATAGAAGCCGGGGAAAAAAAACCTCCTAAACAGGGAAAAAAGTGCCCCGGCGGTCCTAGGGTGTTCACACACATCACTACCTAAATATATCAACAATAGGTAAGTAGCCATAACGAGAAAGATTTTCCATTCCACTACGAGATATATGGCCCAAACAACCATGCCAAATCCAAGCCATAGGTTGAGTAACAGCTAACAAGTGTTCTTTTTGTGATGCAAATAAAGGATAAAGTGAGCCAACTTTGCTTCCTTTTGCAATAACCTTATTGCCCTTTGATATACAAAAGGACTAAGCATAGAAGGACACCTTGTAACCAAGGTCATCAAGTTGACCAACTGACATCAAACTATGTGATAACTGAGGTACATGGCGTACATTATGCATAGTAAATTTTGAACCATCAATGAACTGCACAACCACATCTCCAATCCCCACAACGTCACACTGGTAAGAGTCACCAAGTCTCACGGTACCAAGAGACTTTGCTGCATAATTAGAGAACCATTCTCTGTGTGGTGTCACATGGAAAGAAGCACTAGAATCTAGCAGTCATGTGTCGGAAAGAGAATCAGCCATAAGCGCCTCAGCTGGCACAATACTATCAAGTGTCAACACATCAACATCATCAGAAATAGCATTAATTTCTTGCAATCTTCACAGTCGAAGTAGATGGTGCACGTAACTGTTTAACATGCCCATCAACATTCTGTCCTTTACCTTTAGCATTCTTTAATGCATAACATTCTTTCTTTATGTCCTTTCTTATGACAATAATGGCATTCCATATCCCTCTTCCTTGATTTACTTCTACTCTTATTCCGTTGACCATTCCTTTCCTTGTTCTTGCTCCTGCCACGTTGCTGATTCTTTCCTTGGTAAGAATCACGAACATTATATGCATCTCCACTCTGAGTGCCAACCATAGATTTCCTACGAATCTCATCACTCAAGAGTGCTCCACATATGTCATCATAGACGAGTTTACCACTAGGTGCACTATTGCTAATAGCTGTGCAGAATGTATCCCATGACGATGGCAAGGTGCGTAACAACAATACTACTTTCATCTCATTATCCATCTCCATTTTTTGAGCCTGTAACTGGGAGAATATATTATCACACTCATTTAGATGAGCAGCAATACTATCTGTGTCCTTCATGCAAAGGTCATATAATTTTCTCATCAGATACACTTTATTTGATGCTGTCTCTTTTTCATATGTATTGCATAACTTCTTCCAAAGCTCCTCTGCACTTTCACAGTCTAATACTGTAAAGTAAACATTATCTGCCAGGTGCAAGCAAATGGTAGACCTGGCCATTTCATCTAACTCATCCCAATCATCTTCATCCATGTCAGCAGGCTTCTTTGAAATCCCATTTACTGGCTTGCATTGCCTCCTTTGAATCAGCACATCTTTAATCTGATTATTCCATAGAGCAAAGTTTGTGCCATCAAATTTTTGGATCTCAAAATGGTCTTTGCCCTGCAAGTTATAGCTCCTTCCCAGAACACTGGCACTAGACCCTGATCCACTAGATGTGCATGAGACCTCTGATGCCATGATGGTAGAGAACTGGATAGAATGATAATGGAGCTAGAAGAGTCCAAACACCAACGAATAAGTGTATCAAGGAGTAAATCGACCACTGTATAGTTGGCTAAACCAAAAATTTGGAAAAATTTTGCCAGAGTATCCTCTGCAAAATGAGCATATGAACAATGTCAAAATTTCATAAAACTGCAAGTATTGACATGTTTTCCTACATAGTGAATCACTGAATCCATTGCATATAATCAGTTACCCAACAGAAGACAATTAGGCTTATCGAGCACCTATGAACAACTATCATACATCTCCTATGGCGAGGCTGGGTAAGTCTTCCACCTGCATCACCAAAGAGACCCCAACATCTGGGTGTCTCCCAGTTAAGAAAACCTCACCATGACACTCTTTATCAAACATAAAAGGCTTTACGCAAAAAACGTAACCGCTATATCAATGACCAGATGGACATATATAAGCGGTATCCACAGAAGCGTACATGGTGTATATGTGCTCAATATATGCAGTAAAATGACACTAAAAGGTTGAATGCACAACCCAAAAACTAGCCAACAACACCTGCAAGTGTCTGTCAACTCTGACGTTTTAAGCTCAAAAAACCTGCATAAATTTGCAGCAGCTTCTCCAACCAAAACTGAAAACCTTTTGAGAAACTTGTAGTTTTACGAGTGTGGCTGAAAACACACCCCCAAAGGTTGATATTTATTGTCAGAGAAGTACAAAGAACACTCTTCTTGATGTTCTTGGACATGTGTGAAGAGAACTATGTGCAAAAGTACTCCAAAATGGCTCTAAAAGACACCCCAAAAATGCTTCAAAAATAGGCTTTGAAAGCAAAGAATGAAGCTTTGAGGGACCAAAACATGTTCAAGGTAATTTCAACCTTAGTCTTTCCTATTCTTCAGACACCATAAGAGTGTAGCTTAGTGGCAAGAGGTTGCCACGATTAAGCGAGCTCTGGGGGGAACAATGCTGTGAAGGGCAACCTCTCGGGAAGTATCGGGAACCTCTATCTTCCTTGATCGTTGAGGTCCTCCCTCGTGCGCAACCAACGGTGACTTCGGTGACTCGGATGACAAGGTATGCCAAGGTCTATGCCTTGGTCGCCGCCGTAGTCACCACCTTGGAGAAAATGGGGGGGAGGGGGGAGTGTGCTCGCTTCGCTCGCACAAAAGGAATAATGCTTTTGCGTCGATTTGCTCTGATACCAGTGAAGGGTTTCGATGGCGATGCACCACAGTGCACTCTCCTTTTCAAGAGCTCCACAAAGATATCCTCGGAGTAGAAAAGAGACCTCCTAAGGCCGCACACGGTACTCTACACAGAAGCTGTAGAATACGGAGAAAACACAGTACACAGAGAGCACGAAGACAAACTTCTTAGGTATTACAAATGCGGTCGAGCTTACAGTCCGTGACTAACCAGATTACTATATGCTTTATTAAAGAACATATACAAAAAAATGTCCGGTGGCCATTTGGCCTTTCACATGGACACTAACGGTAACATAATTAATTTCAAAAGTACGAACATGAGCATCAAGATCATCACCTGAAAATCCACCAGATTTAGTATATGTGACTCCGATAGGTATCAGTCATGGGGGTATGACTTTTTGTTGTTATTGTTGTTGTGTACTACTCATGTCATCTAAATCAAGAGGAAGTATCAATTCGGAATTACTTGAACAGGTTGATTCTGATTGCTGCTGTGCCGTGTAGTCCCTTTGCAAAATCTTCGGTCATATGGTATCACTGAGTCGATCACACACATCTCAATTCAATTACCATACTTCAGATAAGATTCACCAGAACGCATTACAGGCATATATCATAGAATTCTTTCTTTCTTCCAACCTTAATCTGCCCTCAGACTCGCTATTCCATGCCCCATGGTCAACGCAAGTATTAACGGCTTACTCGAATAAATCCACTACCGGGTTCTTGGGATGGTCCAGGGTCTGTATTATAGAGGACCCATATTTATTTTCCCAAAATAAAACATTCACTGCGTAATGTTATTTAGCACTTTACTCTGACTATTCACCAACAAACTTGTAAATAGTAATTTCATCACTGGACCTTCCAACATTAAGCGAAATACTTCACCGTGACACAGTATGTCATTCAATTACACAGAATAACATAGACTTCTTCACATACAGTTTGACGTGCAATCACAATTAACTTATATCTTCACTAGCAAAGTATTACACAGACAAGATCGCCAGAATAACTTAATACTCAAAACAGTAAATGATCATTACACCCATATGAGCAAAACTTGCGTTGAAATCGATCCACAGGTGCACTGCCTAGACCCACAGTCCGGCATCGTGCTTCTCCTGCGCATCTGCTTCCCGCACACCTTTTCATTATCAAAGTGTTACAAATGTTACGCTACATGCTTTCGATTTCGATGTGCTTCCTTTCCAATTACATTTTCCAATAATTATAGTTACATTCCGGTGGCATAACAGTTCCATGGCTTATTTGAGGGCTCAAACGGAGTCTAAAATTATGAAAATTGGTAGGATGATACTTCTAGTACTCCTCAAGCTCAAGGACTCCTCGTCTTGAACAAAATGCAGTTGCAGAAATGTGAAATGGTATTTACAATGGTTTTTAGTGATGAAAAATCACTATTTTTATAGGGATTTCTTCGGAAAAATTGACATGTGCTTCTTAGAGCTCCCTACATGCTCCGTCTTCTTGTGTGTCCACCTCTTTGATGTGCTCCTATGCTTTGTGCTTGAGCTTGAGTGTCAACACCTACTCATTTTCATTTTCATTTTACCTAATGGGTAGCCACCTTATTAAAATCGACATGTGCTTCTTAGAGCTCCCTACATGCTCCGTCTTCTTGTGTGTCCACCTCTTTGATGTCCTCCTATGCTTTGTGCTTGACCTTGAGTGTCAACACCTACTCATTTTCATTTTCATTTTACCTAATGGGTAGCCACCTTATTTTTGGTGGCTACTCATAATTTTATTTGTTTGTTTGTTAGTTTGTTTTTTTGAGAGTAATTAGATCTTATGGTCTATTCTCCTTCGATTCGAATCACATTGAAAGAAAATATATGGGTGAATAAAGAGATGATTCTAAACGCCTTTCTGCATGAA
>CM035436.1:120049334-120051834 GCA_020310875.1 Ceratopteris richardii
GCTTTCTTAACTTGGGGAAGGGTATATTTGTTGTGGGCCATTGGATAGACTTGATCCTAAGTATGGATTAAGCAAGATGAAGGGATACAAACAAATGGTTGTTGATCCTACCTTTCTACCATTGGATTTACCCCATAGATCAATGTTGGTCATTAGTTTGGGTATGGATCAAGCTACCACGACCCTAGAACATGGATATGCCGTTTTAGGCTTGGAGGACCTTATAAGGATGGTCTAGTGCCCATGGAAGTCATGGAAGTCTAGTAGGCTACTGAAGACCAAGAGACATATACTCAAGGAGGCTCAAGGAGACAGTCATCCAAGCCTCAAGGAGTTAAAGCACAACTCTCCAAGCTAGGAAAATGTATGGGAGCGCATTATATGCATAGAGGACGAGTAAGGAGGAGTTATCAAGCCCACACCCCTCTAGTCTCTTGTAGGTAAATACATAGCCTACTTGTACGAGTTGTAACTCTTTGTGTACATACCCAATTCAAGAGATTTAAAGTGCATTCAATATCTTATGTATGTCTCTCACTTTTCCTAAGAGCGCTTGTTGAAATCTATTTTATGTGTAGAAGAATTTGTGTATCTTTGTAACCCTGATTTCTGCATATCCTACATCTCTGCATAGTCTATTTTGTATACAGTTGTTAACTGACCGTAATAGATCCATTTGAGGTGTGCTATAGCTTGTTGGAAAGCGTATGAAGATACTAGTTATGGATAGAAGCTCAAGTGATTTGAAGTAGGATAAGGCAGGTGAATAAGAGTTTTGTTGTAGGGTAGCAGAAAAGGTGTATGAAGGGACCTAGATATTGGGTTCATTTCACTTCTAGTGTGCAAATCTGAGGGATTAAATTCTATTAGTTGGTATCAGAGTAGGAAGCATCCTTTGAAGACTCTAGGAGAAGGAAAGACAAGTTTGGGCATCAAGGTTAAGAAGTACAATTCAGTGTAACCCTAATTTCCCATTCATTATGGTAGATTTAGGTAAAAAAGTGGAGTTCCTTGGCAGAGATAACTATCAACCATGGAGGTTCAGAGTCATGAACTACCTCATGAGAGAAAAGTTATGGCATATTGTATGTGGAGATGAAGATAAGCCCAACGTTGATCTCAAAGATCCAAAGGTCATCAATGAAGAATTGAAGATGTTGAAGGATTGAGAAAGGAATGAGAGATCTATCTTCTACATATCACAGGTAATCTCTAACACTATGATTGGTCATATATTAAATTTTGATCATGATAGAGATGTTTTAGAGGCCTTAGACATGGTATATGCCACTTCCACAAGAAGTAGAAAGATGCAACTCAAGATCAAAGCAGAGCTTGGATATGAATTTAAAATTTTAGATTCAGGAGAACTGATGTTCATTCTTGGAATCGAAGTTATGAAGGAGGACGATGGTGTATATCTTCTACAAAGGAAGTATATTTTAGATTTCCTACTACATGATTTGGGCATCCCGAATCAATGAAAAAGATGTGATCGTCATCCTTACCCTTCTTCAATGATAGATCCATAATCAATAATGAATCTTCTTGACTTTGGTCCTCTCCATAGTTATTGTAATCTCTCCTTCCTCTATGGCCACTTTGATAGTTATTGTTGTAACTTTTTTTGTAGTAGTTGTTGTTGTAGCCTCCATTGTATCTTCCTCTATTTGATCCATAGCCACCTCTATTGAATCCTCTTCCTCTTGAGTTCCTCGAGTTCCTAAAACATTCTTTAGTAGTATGATTAGATAAGCCACATATATTGCAAGGTTGAGATAAATAGAATCTCCCACTTCCTTGCTTTTCACCTTTGTCTCTTCCTCTATCTACAAAAGTTTTCTTGGAAAGAGCTACCTTCATCTTTCTTCTTCTTATTCTTCGACTTGTCCTTGATCTTAGCTTTATCAAAATATAAGGTAGGTGTTTGATTATCTCTTGAGGACTCACCATCTTTGCTAATCTTTGCTTCATGAGTGAAGAGTTAGCCCATGAGTGTGTTGAGGTCGGGTACATGCATATCCATGTACAAATCCATGGCTGTTGTGAAGGACTCCTTTTCATATGCTTTGATTCCGCTTATGATTTGGCTAATGATTTCTTCCTCTTCAATTACCTCTCCAATGGTTCCAAGTTGATATGAAATCTCCTTCATCTTTGTGACATAATCAGTCACACTTTGGTTGGGGCTTTTCTTTATTGTTGTGAACTCCATCCACAATTGGTTCTTCCTTGCTCGAGTGCTGGAGGAGAAGAAAAAAGCAAGTGCACTCCAAGTCTCTCTTGATGTCTTGCATCCCTTGGGATGAGGTAAAAGAAAATGAGAGATTGAGTTTAGAATATAGGACCTTGCAAGTGCATCCTTTGAACACCAATTTGAAAGGCTTTCCTCTTCTTCATGTGATGGTTGCCCTTTCTTTCTCATGGTTGGCATAGCTTCATCTCCAGATGTGTATTCAAATAGATTCCTCCCTTGAAGATATGTCTCTATCCTTAGAGA
>CM035436.1:120056834-120061834 GCA_020310875.1 Ceratopteris richardii
AGAATTGAAGATGTTGAAGGATTGGGAAAGGAATGAGAGATCTATCTTCTACATATCACAGGTTATCTCTAACACTATGATTGGTCATATACTAAATTTTGATCATGCTAGAGATGTTTCAGAGGCCTTAGAGATGGTATATGCCACTTCCACAAGAAGTAGAAAGATGCAACTCAAGATCAAAGCAGAGCTTGGATATGAATTTAAAATTTCAGATTTAGGAGAACTGATGGTCATTCTTGGAATCAAATTTATGAAGGAGCACGATGGTGCATATCTTCTACAAAGGAAGTATATTTTAGATTTCGGACTACATGATTTGGGCAACCCAAATCAATGAAAAAGATGTGATCATCATCCTTACCCTTCTTCAATGATAGATCTATAATCAATAATGAATCTTCTTGACTTTGGTCCTCTCCATAGTTATTGTAATCTCTCCTTCCTCTATGGCCACTTTGATAGTTATTGTTGTAACTTTCCATTGTATCTTCCTCTATTTGATCCATAGCCACCTCTATTGAATCCTCTTCCTCTTGAGCTCCTCGAGGTCCTAAAACATTCTTTAGTAGTATGATTAGATAAGCCACATATATTGCAAGGTTGAGATGATTAGAATCTCCCCCTTCCTTGCTTTCCACCTTTGCCTCTTCCTCTAGCTCTTCCTCTATCTACAAAAGTTTTCTTGGAAAGAGCTACCTTCATCTTTATTCTTCTTATTCTTTGACTTGTCCTTGATCTTAGCTTTATCAAAATATAAGGTAGATGTTTGATTATGTCTTGAGGACTCACCATCTTTGCTAATCTTTGCTTCATGAGTGAAGAGTTAGCCCATGAGTGTGTTGAGGTCGGATACATGCATATCCATGTACAAATCCATGGCTGTTGTGAAGGACTCCTTGTCATCTGCTTTGATTCCGTTTATGATTTGTCTAATGATTTCTTCCTCTTCAATTACCTCTCCAATGGTTCCAAGTTGATATGAAATCTCCTTCATCTTTGTGACATAATCAGTCATACTTTGGTTGGGGCTTTTCTTCATTGTTGTGAACTCCATCCACAATTGGTTCTTCCTTGCTCGAGTGTTGGAGGAGAAGAAAAAAGCAAGTGTATTCCAAGTCTCTCTTGATGTCTTGCATCCCTTGAGATGAGGTAAAAGAAAATAAGAGATTGAGTTTAGAATATAGGACCTTGCAAGTGCATCCTTTGAACACCAATTTGAAAGTCTTTCCTCTTCTTCATGTGATGGTTGCCCTTTGTTTCTCATGGTTGGTATAGCTTCATCTCCAGATGTGTATCCAAATAGATTCCTCCCTTGAAGATATGTCTCTATCCTTAGAGACCATGCTGGGTAGTTGTTTCTATCCAATTTGTCAATTGCTGATGGAAATCCATCTCCCATGTTGATTGACTATGCTCTGATACCACTATGAAGAGAGATGGTGGATGCAATCCAAAAATGAGCTGGTGCTGCTACAAGCAGCTTCACACCAGCCAACTACGACTTCAGAGTTGGTTAGTAGAACCACCCTTTGAGATTCCCAAATCCACAAAAAAATCACCCAAGTGCTTTAGAACAAGTATCTCAAAAGTTTTACTCAAGGCAGACTAGTCGCAAAATGACTAGCTTCCAAAACTTGCTATTTGTGTACATACACCTACTAGAAAAAATGAACAATGCTCTCCACCTGGTAGGAATTAGAAATTTTCCTTTTGGACATAGCAAATAGATTTAGAAAGCTTCCCAAGACAAGTCAAAACACTTCAATTCATGAACTAAACACTGAGAAAAAGTTTTAGCAAAGTTTGGAACACTCCCGCCATTTTTAGGCTCTTTAGAGAAAGACCAGTGAGTAGTAAAATGCAGATTTGCACAAATAACAAACGCAATGGACATAAAATTTTGTGAACCTAATCTAGACATAAAGAGATATCCAATGCACTTTGAAACTTGGAAAAAGGTTACGTGTAGCCTTAGATAAGAGCTTCTGAAGTTTACTGTTCTAAGTGTGTATAGAAAAGAACAAATCAAAGAAGAAGTAGATGATGAATGTATAGATTCACTTAAAATTACAACCTCATTGGCAATGAATACTTGCATAATGAGAGTAGAATGATAGAGCTATGGAGTAAGCTCTTGAATCTCTACAAATGGGCATGAAATGGGCACGAATCAAGCACTTCTTTGGTGACTTCCTTCTTGCTACTTTTGGAGGTACTTTTGAATTTGAATACAAGTGACTTCACCTGAAACTGATGCTAGGAATTAGGAAATATTCCCTCAACTAATGGATTCATGGTTTTAGGTAGTAAGATCCACGAATTTTCTTTTTACATCATGGGTGACTTAAGCCATTCTTTCTTTTACAATTACAAGAGATAAAATGTACTCTTTTACAAGAGGTGTTCATATCTCTACACATATGAACATCATATCAAGCATATCAAGCATGTAGGCTTGGGTAAAATGAACAAAAAATTTTTCCCATTTTCCCACCCTCCCACCATTTTCCTCAGTATTCTTCCACCCATCCCATTTTCCCTCCCTCCTACCATTATACTTTGTGTCTTACCCTCCCACCCTTGTAGTTCATGGTTTTGGAGGTGCTATATGGTCTTCATATGTGCTTTGTGATGCATCTCATATTTATGAAGATGTTTATAAACACTTGTTGAAAGGTTATTTAAAATTCTTAAATTCATTTGGTGGTGATTTCAATGTTGCACACTTATTTTGGCAGCAATTTTTGCACTCTCTTGGCACATGCGCTTAGTCTCCTACATGTTTGTAGTTTAGAGCATCAACTCTCTTAAGAATACTTGACACGTTGTGTAATTCACATTTGCAACCTGAGAGTATTCTCTATCATGGATAGAAAACGTGACATCCATGACTTGATGGTTTATCAATAGATGTTGTTCGGTTATTTGAAGTAAGAATTTTTGGCCTTTACTGGAGCAAGAAGATTGTGCATGATGAGAAGGAATGAAGCTATGCCTTTGTTCTCCATCAAAAACTTAGAACTTCCTTTGACTGAAGGCCAAATCCAATCTACAATGGGAAGAATGGATGCTTTGATTTGACTAAGGTCTTTCTGACTTACTTCGAAGATGAGAGAACAATTCAATGATGATTAGTTTGACTCACAAAATATGTGCACAGTGTAGTTAACTCAGCCTTCGCTCTTGGGTTGAGGATCACTTATTGGATGCAGGCTCTAAGAAAGAAAAAGCAGCCAGAGAGCTCGCTCTTGGCAACGAGAGTTATCTGGAAGCATCAAAGATATCAGAATAGTACTAGCCACAAAAATCTCTCAAACTATTCTCCTTCTCTATAGTTAGCCACAATAATCTCTCAATTGAATCTCTTTCTACTACGTACCTACCAATTCGACCGTCTGTGTATTTATCTGTGGCTCCATTGAGACTTAATCCTCATTTGTCATACATTTTATTACTAATGAACTATCTTTGGCTGAATCCTCTTTACTATTAGAAAGCGCACGTAATGCCCAAATCCTTGAAGCACCCTAGAGAGAACTGAGCTCTTTGCCTGCTCCTTTACTTTCCCTATCTTAGACTCTATTGAGCATTTGGCTATGGCTAGTTGCAAGTTCTGGAGGGAGATAGAGAGAGACATTGAGAGAGAGAGAGAGGGAGGGAGGGAGGGAGGGAGGGGCTGGAGGGAGGGAGGTAGGAGGCAGGGAGGGGGAGGGAGAGAGAGAGAGAGAGAGAGAGAGAGAGAGAGAGAGAGAGAGAGAGAGAGAGAGAGAGAGAGAGAGAGAGAGAGAGAGAGAGAGAGAGAGAGAGAGAGAGAGAGAGATGGAGGGAGGGAGGGAGGGAGGGAGGGAGGGAAGGGGGGAGGGGAGAGAGAGAGAGAGAGAGAGAGAGAGAGAGAGAGAGAGAGAGAGAGAGAGAGAGAGAGAGAGAGAGAGAGAGAGAGATGAGAGAGAGAGAGAGGAGAGAGAGAGGAGGGAGGGAGGGAGGGAGGGAGGGAGGGAGGGAGGGAGGGAGGGAGGGAGGGAGGGAGGGAGGGAGGGAGGGAGGGAGGGAGCGAGGAGGGAGGGAGGGAGGGAGGGAGGGAGGGAGGGAGGGAGGGAGGGAGGGAGGGAGGAGGGAGGGAGGAGAGAGAGAGAGAGAGAGAGAGAGAGAGAGAGAGAGAGAGAGAGAGGAGAGAGAGAGAGAGAGAGAGAGAGAGAGAGAGAGAGAGAGAGAGAGAGAGAGAGAGAGAGAGAGAGAGGTGTTCACTCTCTGTATTGCGCTTCTTCTCTACTAGATCCAAAGTGACTCACAATCACTACTCTGACTACTATGATCTACATGCATGAATTCTGGATTCATCCCCCCTAGTGAGTGTTCTACAATTTGGCACCAAGTCAAGGATGAGATCTCTGCTTGATCAGAGATCTGGAGAGCTATGAGTGGTGAAGATAAAGAGTGCCGAAAATGTACCTTGCACATAGCATGTGAATGCGGATGACATCACAAATGATATATATGCCATGATTCGGCTATATTGTATGCGGTGCTAGCTAGTGTGCAATTCATGATCCCACAACGAACGAATTGGGATCCGTTTATTGCAATATCTATTCTTCTTATTCTTTGACTTGTCCTTGATCTTAGCTTTATTAAAATATAAGGTAGATGTTTGATTACGTCTTGAGGACCCACCATCTTTGCTAATCTTTGCTTCATGAGTGAAGAGTTAGCCCATGAGTGTGTTGAGGTTGGGTACATGCATATCCATGTACAAATCCATGGCTGTTGTAAAGGACTCCTTGTCATCTGCTTTGATTTTGTTTATGATTTGTCTAATGATTTCTTCCTCTTCAATGACCTCTCCAATGGTTCCAAGTTGATATGAAATCTCCTTCATCTTTGTGACATAATCAGTCACACTTTGGTTGGGGCTTTTCTTCATTGTTGTGAACTCCATCAACAATTGGTTCTTCCTTGCTCGAGTGTTGGAGGAGAAGAAAAAATCAAGTGTATTCCAA
>CM035436.1:120069334-120071834 GCA_020310875.1 Ceratopteris richardii
TCAACCAAAGATCGAAATACAAGTCTTAGTCCACCCATTTACACTTCAGAGGGGGACACAATCTCTTCAAAGCACCCATCAGAGGCAAGTACTTCACATCAGCTCAGAAGATCACAAAGTCTCATTGAAAAGAAGCAGCGAGAACAAAGTCATTATGTAAATAATGCATTAGATCTAGAAAATTCTAGAGCCTTCCAACTACAAAGAGTCTCAAGGCCAACTTGAGTGGGAAGATGCCATGCAAGTGGAAATGGATGCAATCGAGAAGAACAAGACTTGGATACTTATTCCTAAGCCCACACATCATCAATTCATAGCAGTTAAGTGGCTTTATAAAGTTCAATACAAGTCAGATGGCACATTAGACAAGTACAAAGAAAGACTTGTAGCCATAGGATATAAGCAAAAGCATGGAATTGACTATGAAGAAAGCTTTGCCCCTACTGCAAGGTTTACCACCATAAGGATCATTCTAGCACTAAGTGCACATTTCAAGTGGGCCATCTACCAATTGGATGTCAAAAGTTCTTTCATCAATGGAAATCTTCAAGAAGAAGAATATGTTGACCAACCTGAAGGTTTCAAGATCAAAGGAAAGGAAGATCAAGTCCACAAGCTTCACAAAGCACTTTATCAACTTAAGCAAGCTCCTAGGACCTGGTATGAAAAGATTCACAAATTCTTTGAAGATAAAGGATTTCAAAAGAAGCAATGTTGATGAAAACTTATACATCTTTCAGAATGAGTTCTTAGTTGCCATCATCATCCTCTATGTATATGACTTGATCTTGACAGACGCAGATGAAGGATGCATCCAATTCATCATCACAAAGCTTCACCTTGAGTACTCTATGATAGATCTTGGACTACTTCACTACTTCTTGGGTAGAATAACATGGACCAATATCGCTCAATATCTACACTACTTGATGCAAACATCAAGCTCATACTGGATGATTCATCATCACTTGTGGATGTGCATACTTATAGATAAATTGTTGGCTTATTACTCTACCTTTCTAACACTAGACCAGATATTGCCTATGAAGTTGGTATACTCAATCAATTTGCACAGCAACCTCGACAGACACATTGGGATGCTACTCAGAGACTACTTTTCTACCTTCATCTCACCTGACATCATGGTCTTTGGTACAGAGGGGGCATCAAACTCGTCAGATATTCAGATTCAGATTGGGTTGGTGATCCTGATTCCTAATGGTCCACTCCTAGGAATATATTCCTACTTGGCTCAGGACCTATCTCTTGAGCAAGTAAGAAGCAGCCTATAGTTTCTCTCTCATCCACGGAGGTCAAGTATCGAGCATCCAACCTCATAGCATGTGAGACCATCTGGCTTTGTCGATTATTATCTCACATTGGTATTTTATAGGTTACTCTAACATGCATTCACATGGATAGCCAGTCAGCCTTGGCCATCGCCAAGAATCCATTGTTCCATGTTCTAACAAAGCACATCGAGATCTAGTACCATTTCATATGCAAGAAGCTCATATCTCACGATATTACTCTGGATAAGTGTACCTCTCAAGAGAACTTGGTAGAGATGTTCACGAAGGCTCTACCTCTAGTTCCGCTCTAGTGCTTGGTGGGCCTCTACAACATTCAGCTACTCCAAAATGGAGCTGCAAAGAGGGTGCTTACTACATAATTGCTCCTACATCATCTACATTTGTATCTGCATGAGTGCATCTCCATTTTGTATCTAGGAGGCACTCCATTTCCAGTTTATTTCAATTTGATATTGTATCTCTTTTGTGTTTGGGTAGATTGCTATTTTCTTCTACCATTGTATTCATTCTCCTTTGAGGAGAATTATCCCACATGAGATGTACTTTGGAGAGCCCCTCCCAAATCTATATAAGGTGGGCCTCTCCCCCAGTTTTTACTTGGTTAGAAGCTTGAGGAGCCTACTCCATGCTCTTGGCAAGCTCATTTATAATCCATGTGAGTTTACCCATTTCTTGGTCTACTCACTTTGACTCTCTCACACTCTTTCTTTTGTGAGTACACTCTTCTTTTCATTTTGCTTCCGTGCGTGTACTCTCTACACAAAAACCTCGAATAATTATAGATTGAGGTTTTCTTGTTGGTGGAGGATAGGGAAATTCATGTATGAAATGATCTCCTTGCCCTCTAGGAGGTTGTTCCCTTATTTGCCTCATCTTGGATCTAGGGTTGGGGTTTGTATACATGGGATTATCATAATCCGGTTTTCAACTATATTATTACAGACCGGCTTCATATTGATAATTCTCAAAGTGCTCTAGCGATTCCATGTAGCATGCAAATACATTATCCCCACATGAATAATCAAAAGCTATTCATGTTTGGATGATTTCTTTGTGATCAGATGAGACATTGGTATTGAGGCCCTATCTTGATTTTCTTCTTCTACCACACTTAACTGAGACTACATTGGAAGGAGTTGGTGGTTTCTGACCTAATATAAATTGTGGCCTAGATTGAGATAGATAAT
>CM035436.1:120079334-120081834 GCA_020310875.1 Ceratopteris richardii
AATGCCTTTGTAAGTAAATCTGCACATTGCATATTAGTAGATACATATGTCAATTGTATATCTTTACTTAGCAATTTCTCTCTCACATAGTGGTAATGAACCTCTATGTGCTTTGTTCTGGCATGATAAATTGGGTTTGCTGCAAGATGAAGAGAGCTAGTATTGTCTCCAAAGATAATAGGTGGTCTTGTATGTAGACCTAACTCTGTATAAAGAAGCTTCAACCAGATAGCTTCTTGAGTAGCATTTGCAAGTCCTCTATACTCTGCTTCAGTGGATGACAATGCCACTGTAGGTTGCTTCTTAGCTGACCAAGAGATAGGCTTATCTCCTGCAAAACAAATGTACCCTGAGGTGCTCCTCCTATCATCCTTGCATCCTGCCCAATCTGCATCTGAGTAAGCCTTAATGTCAATATCTGATGTATAAGGGAAATACAAACCATGACTTTGAGTTCCCTTGAGGTACTTCAAGATCTTCTTGGCTGCCTCTAGATGAGGTACTCTAGGTTTGTGCATGAATTGACTAAGCACACTTACACCATAAGCTATGTCAATTCTTGTCAAGGTAGCATAGTTCAAACTACCCACCATACTTTGGTATCCTGTAATGTCTTTGATTTCTTCTCCTTCATGAGCACTTAGCTTTTGGTTAACCTCCATTGGAGTAGTAGATACCTTAGCATCCTGCAAACCAAATTTCTTGACCATATCCTGTATATACTTCTTTTGAGTGATGTAGATACCTGAGTTTGTGTAGATCAATTCAAGACCTAGAAAATATTTTAGTAATCCAAGATCACTAATCTTAAATTCTTTCATCATCTGTCCTTTGATGTGTCTAATCCCATTGACATCATTACCTGTAATGATGATGTCATCTACATAAACACATAAGTAAATTACCTCTGTATTACTTCTCTTTATGAATAGAGAAGTGTCTGCTTTGCTCATCACAAATCCTTGGTCTTGGAGGTAGGTGGTCAATCTGTAGTTCCATGCTCTAGGTGCCTGCTTTAAACCATACAGAGCCTTCTTCAATTTACAAACATAATGTACCTTTCTTGGATCTTCATAGCCAGGTGGTTGTGACATGTAGACTTCTTCAGATATCCATCCATTTAGGAATGCATTCTTCACATCCAATTGGTACATGTTCCAATTCTTGGATGCAGCTACACTCACCAAAACTCTGATAGTTGGCATCTTGGCCACAGGAGAAAATGTCTCCTCATAATCAATGCCTTGGGTTTGTGCAAAACCCTTGGCTACTAACCTAGCTTTGTACCTGTTAATTGTTCCATCTGAATTCTTCTTCAATTTGTAGATCCATCTGGATCCTATTACCTTCATAGTATCCTTCTTGGGTACCAAGTCCCAAGTATCACTCTCTTGGAGGGCTTCTATCTCCTCATCCATGGCTTCTCTCCATTCTGGCTTTGTAATTGCTTCTTCATAGGTACCTGGTTCTTCATTCAACAAGTCTTTTGCAAGATATACAGAGTGTTTAGTTACAAGTGATGTGTCATACCCAAACCTGATAGGTTTCTTCTTCTCTCTCTGAGATCTTCTCCTCCAATTGCTTCATCTTCATCTTTCCTTTGGATTTCCATGCTTTGAACTCTTCAAGGTTTATGGTATCATCATCTGAGCTTGAGTCTTCTTGCTGAGTTGGTTTTTCCTTGGTAAGCTTTGGAAAATCTTCCTCCATGTCATAGGGTAAACTCACTTTCCTGCATTCATTCTCATACCATGAGTCATTCTCATCAAATATGACATCTCTGCTTACCTTGAACCCTTTGTTTGTGGGGTTGTAGAATCTGTATCCCTTTTGGTTCAGATCATAACCAATGAAGATACATTTCTCTGCCTTTGGGTCTAGCTTTCCTCTTACCTGTGAGGGAATATGCACATATGCTACACATCCAAAGATTTTGCAATGATCCAGAGAGGGTCTCTTACCATGCCAAGCTTCATATGGAGTCATGCCATCAAGTGATTTGGATGGCAACCTATTGATGAGGTAAGTGGCAGTGGACACACTCTCTGCCCATAGGTAATTTGGCAACTTTTTCTCATTGAGCATAGACCTAGCTGTTTCCACTATAAGTCTATTCCTTCTTTCTGCTACCCCATTTTGTTCAGGTGAATATCTGGTAGTGATCTCTCTCTTGATGCCTCTTTCCTGCAAGAAATCTTCAAACTCATTGGAGAAATACTCTCCTCCACCATCTGATCTTAGCCTCTTCAAGCTTCTACCTGTTTGATTCTCAACAAGAGCAAGATACCTCTTGAAACAATTAAACACTTCATCTTTATGCTTCATAAAGTATAGAATGGTCCATCTGCTATAGTCATCAATAAAAGACACATAATATCTTGAACCAGAAATGGAAGGGTCCTTGCTAGGTCCCCAAACATCTGTGTGTACCAAGTCTAGGTAGTCTTCATGCATGAAACCTTTCCTTGAGTAGGGTAATCTGTGAGACTTACCAAATTGA
>CM035436.1:120091834-120121834 GCA_020310875.1 Ceratopteris richardii
TGGAGTTTCTTGGCAAAGATAACTATCAAACATGGAGGTTCAGAGTCATGAACTACCTCACGAGAAAAACGTTATGGCATATTGTATGTGGAGATGAAGATAAGCCCAACATTGATCCCAAAGATCCAAAGGTCATCAATCAAGAATGGAAGATGTTGAAGGATTGGGAAAGGAATAAGAGATCTATCTTCTACATATCATAGGTAATCTCTAACACTATGATTAGTCATATATTAGATTTTGATCATGCTAGAGATGTTTCAGAGGCCTTAGAGATGGTATATGCCACTTCCACAAGAAGTAGAAAGATGCAACTCAAGATCAAAGGAGAGCTTGGATCTGAACTTAAAATTTCAGATTTAGGAGAATTGATGTTCATTCTTGGAATCGAAGTTATGAAGGAGGACAATGGTTTATATCTTCTACAAAGGAAGTATATTTTAGATTTCCTACTACATGATTTGGGCATCCCGAATCAATGAAAAAGATATGATCGTCATCCTTACCCTTCTTCAATGATAGATCCATAATCACTAATGAATTGTCTTGACTTTCGTCCTCTCCATAGTTATTGTAATCTCTCCTTCCTCTATGGCCACTTTGGTAGTTATTGTTGTAACTTTTTTTGTAGTAGTTGTTATTGTAGCCTCCATTGTATCTTCCTTTATTTGATCCATAGCCACCTCTATTGAATCCTCTTCCTCTTGAGTTCCTGGAGTTCCTAAAACATTCTTTAGTAGTATGATTAGATAAGCCACATATATTGCAAGGTTGAGATGATTAGAATCTCCCCCTTCCTTGCTTTCCACCTTTGCCTCTTCCTCTAGCTCTTCCTCTATCTGCAAAAGTTTTATTGGAAAGAGCTACCTTCATCTATAGTCTTCTGATTCTTTGACTTGTTGCAGAGCAAAAGGGCATAAGAGTAGAGCCCCAAAATTTTCAAAATGATGGGCATAGTTTTTTCTTCTTCGAGGTCTTCAAGAATTCCCTCAAGCCATGTAAATGCACTAGAGGAGTCCTCTAGTTGCATAATCCCAAGTTGTTGTAAAATACCCCTTGTAAAATAGTAGGAGATTAGTCTTTTAGTAAATAAAGTGCCGGTCTCTTGTGTGAAAGGACCAAACTTAGGGCACATGTATATAAGTCACTTTGTGACTCTTTGTAAGAACTTTTTGCCATTGTGAAGAAGGAGCACTCCTGAATTTTCGAATTTGCCTCTTCCTTGCAGATTTTGATCTTCATTTTGATCTTGTATGTGTGTGTGTTGCTTGAAATGCGTGTGTAGGACTGTTGTCTATCCCTCCCCATTGATTTTGGGCTACTGTAGTGAGTGTGCGAACTAGTAGGAGTTGTGGCGTGAGTGTGGGTGTTTCCCGCCATTTACTATTTTGGCCATAAATTGAAGCAGAGTTCTCAGAATTGAGTGAAGCGACTTCCAATAGATGTGTCTCGTCGAGAGCTTGGAAACGAGTACCCTATTGCCTATATTTGGAGTCTGGAGCTGAGAGAAATCCTTGATTTTCTGAAAACTGCTGTAAGAGGTGTCGCGGCAAGCACTTTCAGGATTTCAGTGAGTTTGGGAAGTGGATTAGTCTTTTCTCATGCATGCTAGCTTAACCACTTCATTTTCCATCATGTGTGCACATGTCTTCATACACTTGGTTAGGTCGTTTGATCAGATTGACATTTGAATGTGTGTTGATTTCCCACTATATGCACTTGTGTGGCAATCGAGGTACAATCTCATTGGCACAAGTCCTTGAGTCATTTTGACTTAGGTACACACGTTTTTGGCGCCGTTGCCGGGGAACACTCAACCAAGGTGCCTTCGTGTTGGTTATAGATCGAGTGTGATAGAATCGTACTTGTAGAAGTGAATTCGTCTTGCCGCAAGTAGTCAATTACTTTAGCACTTGTTACTTCACATCTCAAAGGTGTGTGTGATAAGTTTTAGGTTTAGGGTTCGGAGGAAGGGAGAGAAGGAGGAGTTAGGGTTAGGTTAGAAGAAGGGGAGTAGTGAGGAGAAGAGAAGTAGGAGTAGTTAAAATCACAAAAAAAAATCCCAAAAATCACCAAGAAAATTTGCAAGATTCAAATTCTATCAAAAAGTATAAAAACCACAAAAATAGTCTCATTTGACACTTCACAGAGTTCAAGTATGGTCTGAGAGCTACAAGTGGTATCGTGAGCAACGTATCACGAGGAGCAGGCCTTCAAAGATAATTTGTGTGCCCAAGGTGCAATCAGGACTACATCAAGGTGAGGTTTTACAAAGAATGCCTGCTAAAAACTCATTAAAACATGCATACACACGTGATTAAACAGGTGCGCAGTATCGCGGGGGGGGGGGGGAAACTGATATCGTTACCATCTTTTTGTGTGATACAGAGGCCTAGGAGAGAAGAGGAGAGTAAGGAGAGCAAGGGGGTGTAAAAACTTTAGAATTTTCTTGCATTTTGGCTTCAGTATCGCGATCGGTTGAGGTTTCGTATCACGATACCAAAACTCCCTTGTATCGCGATACTCGCCGAAGTATCGTATCGCTTGATGCCTGTCTTGGTATCGCGATACCATTTTGGTATCGTGACCCCGAGTTGGTATCGCGATCGCGCCTGAGGACTTGGTATCATATCGTGACCCTATCTGGTATCGTATCGTATCACTTAGCATCGAGTATCACGACACCACTTCGATATCGTATCACCCTCTCACCTAGATAGTATCGCGATACCGTCATACGTATCATATCGTCTAGGTGCTGTGGTATCGTATCGTTTGAATCGAGAGATCGTATCGTCTTGCTTCTTAAGTATCGTATCGTACACGTGGTATCGTATCGCCTTCCCTTCGAAAATTGTATCGCGATACCACACTGATGTCGTATCGGCATAAGTTCCAGTATCGTATCGCTTAAGCAACTTGGTATCGTATCCTCGGACTTTTAGTATCGTATCGTGCAAGCCGACGGTATCGTATCGCCGCTTGTCACAGTATCGTATCATCCCCTTACCCGAGATCGTATCGCGACACCAAAGTGGTATCATATCGTCACTGTGTTTGGTATCATATCGCTGTCATTATCCAGTATCGTATCGTCTGCTGCAGATAGTATCGTATCGCATAGAATTCAAGTATCGTATCGTTTGGACTTTTGGTATCGTATCGAGGTCAAGGCATTATCGCCTAGTGTGGTATCGCCTGGAAACGGTGTCGGCCAGATTGGCAATAGTATTTTTGCTAGACAATTTGAGGCTTTGGAAGAGCCACTCAAGGAGAATCTCTGGGATTTCTAGAGAGACTTAGGTGAGTGAATGAACTTGAGGTCAGGAAGAGTGCTAAGCAGCCAAAGAAGCGTCATATCTTCTGTTGGAAGTGCTGCCCAGGTTAGTCATCACTCCATCTACTCAGAGACTTCTAGTGATTCAGAGGAGGAAATACCCATGGCTTCGGAAGACATGCAGGGCCCAACACCGAATAGGAATTTCATGTCTACCATTGAAGGAGATTACCGTACCTCCTTACAATATGTGTCCACTAATGCCCAGGAGATTCCTATCTACCTGGATGGTTTAAACAGATCTGTGGCTAGGATGGTAACTTCCCTGAATGCCACAATTGTACCCAGACCTGCTGTCAAATACGAGGGGGGTGCATATGTAGATAAAATCGGTCATATCTACATTGTGACTGGATTTCCTGAGAGGATCAACGAAAGGGGAGAGTTTATGGACCCAGACGACTCCGAAAGAGCACACCCTGAAGAGTTTGTGACTACCCCTAGGGGCCGGTCTCAAGTATCACGGGTCTTGAGAGGAGACTTGATTCCTCAGGATGACTACTTGTTGGAAGTCTATATGATCCATGGATCAGACCTATTGCTTCAAACCGATTTACCTGCACCAGGAAGAGAAGAAAGTCCCATGACGTTCTATGAGCTGAAAGACCCAGATGATGAAACTAGACTCACTTATTTAGATAAGGATCAAGGGAGATATTGGCCTGTGAGTGCCTTAGACAGGGCTCGGCTGAAATATATGGGTACGCCTGTATTTCCACAGAGAGATCAGGCAACTACCTCACAAAATTCTTTTGGGAATCTACATGAAACGGAACAGACCACATCAGGACAGACTAGTCAACGAAGTGTGCCCAACCGTACTCATGTACAATTTGCAACTCCAGGAGTGCAAACACACCATCAGACCCACACAAGGATAGGTAATCAGTACCGACCACCAGTAAGACCACAACCACCAGTAGGAAGATAGCCTGGAGTACCTCCAATAAGACCGGCTGCCCCAGTTTTCCCTGTGATGCCCAGACCGCCTGAACCAATGAGAAGATTAAGACCTATTCAAGTAGCTAAATGTGTGAGAAACCATTATGATGGATTGGGAGAACCCTATGATCATATCACAGAATTTAAACAAGTTCTAAGATCGGAGCAAGTAGATGACTTCTTTGTGCAGTATGAGTCTTTTGGGCTCACCCTCACAGGGACAGCTCTAACTTGGTTCCAGCCCTTAGATCCCAATCAATTTGGAAACATGGAACAATTCTTTCAAGAGTTCATTGGAGAATTCACAAAGAGAGGGATTAAACACAATTCCGCGTCTTTAATCCATAGCTTTAAACAAAACCCTAAGGAAACTGTGAAGTCTGCTGCCCGAAGATTCAATCAGTATGTGGATAGATGCCCAGTAGCTGAGAGACCCACTCAACAAAAGATGATTTCACTATTTTTAGATGGACTCACTAATGGAACCCTAAGAACACTAGTGTATGTGAAGAGGCTACAAACACTGAGTGAGTGTCTTCAAGAGTGCATTGATTTGGAAGACAACCTTGCCGAGGATCTCAAAGGTACAACCGACCTCACTAAATCAGAAGATTTAAGGAGCACTGTCACGTCCAACTCCAGTAACATGGAAGAATTAGCAGAATTATTAGCAAAGAAACTAGGAGTCCAGGGACAAAGAGCTTACCAAAACCCAACGCAAAGAGTGCCTATGCTACGGAGATGTAATTTATGTGGAGGAGAGCACCCCACACACTTGTGTGTCTGAGGAGGGGCTGGCGCACAACCTATGTATCCATACCCCCGACAACAACAACAAGGGACTTCTTGGTATTGTCACATAGAACAAAAATATACCAATTACCCTACTGAGAACTGTCCCTTCAATAGGCAAGTACGCCCTTTTCAACCACCACAGTATAGACCTTATGGATACCCGCCTAGGGAACCAGGTAGAGAGATACCAAGATACAACCTGTATCCCACATCAGCAGAAGCATCACGGCCATACGAGCAAACACCGTATCCACCACCACAACCAGTGCTAGGACCCCAACTGTCAAAACCACAGCAGGTAGTATCCGTAAAGTATGCTCAACCGGAAGAGAGCTTAGAAAGAGCTATAGTCCCAACATCGACAATGACCAACATAGAATCCACAAACCCTGGATATGAACCTCCTCCAAGAGGGTACTACTCATACGAAGACTACATGATGGAATATGAAATGGCATACGATGCTGCTTACTTTGGATATGAGGGCTATGATCAGACTTATGGAGCAGAAACGACCACCTTAATGTATACGGCTCCTAAAGCACAACCAACAATGAGACCACCTATCAGACCACCCATACAGAGAGGACCATGCTATAGATGCGGAGGAGACCATTTCATTAGAGAATGCCCTCGACCTTACAACCCTCCACCACCTAGAATCTGGGAAGGATATTGCAGTGATTGCGGAAAAGAACATCTTTTTAGAGATTTCCCTAAGAATCCGGCCAAAGCTCAAGATACTGCACCCATTAACGTAATTGAGGTCATAGAAGGATCGGGGAGTGATAAGGAGTACACCGTACCACTAAAGGCTATTACTAGAGCCGAAGCAAAGCAACAAAAAGGAAAACAACCAAAGCAGAAACAAGAGAGCAATAAAACTGTAGGCTCTGAAATTCAGGTAGTCGAGGATTCTGAGAACCCACGTGAGAACTCACAAAATACCAGAGTACAAAGATGGAAGGAAAGAAGAGAAAAAATCAAAGAAAAATGGGCAAGAAATAAGAGTCAAGACAGTAAGAAACTAACGAAGGGCTTGAAGGAGCATAAAGAACAAGAAACACGTAAGGAGATCTCTGAGCCACCACGGATTTGCTCAGAATAAGAGAAGCCAGAATCAATTCTAGCTGACCCAAAGCCTGATGACTTGGACATGTGGTTGAAAGCTTACCAAGCTAGAATCAAAATAGGCCCAAATATAGAGCAACATGAAAAATTCTACCCTCAAGGGGAATTAGAAAAAGAAAGATTGGCAATATGCAGGAGACTTATCGAGGTAGCACAAGCAACCCTAGAAAAGACTATCCCAATTTTACCAGAGACAAGGATTGCACATGGTCTGTATGAAGAATGCATCAAATCCAAGGATGAAGAACCTAGAAAGGAAGATGACCAAGATCAACAAAGAAAAGCACAAGATGAACAGGTGTCTATGATACCAGACCTAGAGGCTGATTGGCCAGAAGATTTGTGGAATAGAATCACAGAAGAGCAATGGAGGAAGAATGGAGTTAGTACGCCTCCTTTTGATGAAATTAATGTGGAAGATTGTCAACCCCATCCCAACCCGGAGGAAGCATATGAGGAAGTATCGAGACTCGATAGAGATAGAGAGGAAACCCTAAGTATTTCGACATTGCCGAATTACATGGGAGAATATGAAAGAGAGTCTCTAATAATACGAGCACCCACAATGCATGGGAAGGAAAAAGGAAACGTAGAAGAGAGTTCACACAATCTAACAGAACTTAAGAAAACAAAGGTGCAATGCAAATTGATAGTGGAAGAGTTGCTTCAACTTAAACCACACTTATGGAGGCAGTTAGCGAACCAATTAGAACCACCACCAGAGAAAGAAGAAACAAAAGGAAATGAAAAGGAAAGCAAATCAACGATACAAATTCCAGTTGATAAAGTGGGAGAATTTAGTGAAGGAGATGAAGGTAATACGTGTTTACCTGTCACCCACAATGGATACATGACCAAGGCTATTCTAGATACCGGTGCCAGGGTAGGAATTGCCACCAAGGAGATATGGGAAAAGTGGGGAAAACCTGCCTTGCGACCCACACGCATGAAACTCCAATTAGCAGACGGTCATGTGGAAAGACCCTTAGGAATACTGGAACGAATTAAAATAACCACCTACGGAGTAGAATTTGAACATACATTAGCCATTTGTAAGTTCGAGAAAGCAAACAACTATGAAATGATATTGGGACGACCCTTTATGAGACAAATGAGGGTAGTACAAGATTGGGGAAGAGATTCATTATACCTGCAACATCAAGGAAACACCACCAAGATAAATTTGCACACGTTTGCTTATCGAGATGTCCCTCCACTACAATGGAATCCAGTCCACAAAGAAGAAGATGACCTATCCATTCACAGTACTGGATCAAGTGATCAATCTTGGATGCATGAAGATGCCCAGTTATGGATGTGTAAAGAAGCAAAAAGAGAAGAGAGGAAAAAACAACTGTGGCCGATAGGACACTCTAACTATCGATCAGTAGAAGACCCAGAGTACATGCCTCAAGTCTTTCCTAATGAGATTTTCGAGCCGCATGGATGGATGGAAATCTTAGCAACCTTAGATGTGTGCGTAAACGAAGAAGTGTTGACGATGAACGAGTGTATAGACGACGAAGGCTATGATGTAAATCTATATATGGTTGTTCTTCAAGAAGTTGAAGAAGGGGAGATCCTGGAAAAAGAATGGAAAGAGGAATATGAAAGCATAGAAATGGAACCAGAATTTGACTCCGAAGAAAGCTACTTAAACACTATTCAGAATAAGAAGGAACAAGAACCAACAGAAATCTTAGCAATTGAAGCTGCTCCGGCAATGCACCGGTAGAAGGAAGACATGAGTAAGGTAGAACCGGACCCAGATCTTTTTGAAGTTCCTGAACACTTTAAAAAATACGAAGTAGAAGAGAGAAAAGTAGCCATTCAAATGCCTAGACGAGAGGCACGAGACGGAGAAGCATATGACAACAAAGAACAAACCAAAAAAAATGTGGTAACAATAGAAGACGGAGAAGAGCGGTGCACATATATTGGAAAAGATGTATCTGAAGAGGAGGAAGAGGAACTCATCAACCTCATCAGAGAGTACCGAGACGTGTTCGCATGGACCTCTAAGGATCTCAAAGGCGTAGAGCCCACCATTTGTTCCCATCGAATACCAATGACAGCCGACGCAAAACCATCCAAACAACGCCCTTATACGTACAATGAAGTTTATGCAGCAAAAATTAAGGAAGAAATAGACAAACTACTAGCGGCAGGATTCATATATGAGATAGAACACACCAAGTGGCTATCGCCATTATTAGTTGTGCCTAAGAAAAATGGAAAATTGAGAGTGTGCATAAATTTGAAGAAGGTGAATGCGGCTACCATACGTGACAGCTACCCATTACCCATTACGGACCATCTGTTGAAGAGGGTAGCCGGAAAAGAGGTCTATAGTTTCCTGGATGGATTCTCCGGATACAATCAAGTAGTTATTGCGACCGAGGATCAACATAAGACAACATTCGCCACCGAATGGGGTGTGTATGCTTTTCGAGTGATGCCTTTTGGACTCACTAATGCACCTGCTACTTTCCAACGATTAATGTGTCATGTTTTCAAGGAATTTTTGAAAAAAAGCATGGAAGTATATGTGGATGACCTCTGCACATACTCCAGTCAAAGAAACGAGCACATCCACGAGTTGAGGAAGATATTCAACAAATGTAGACAGTATAGAGTCTGTTTAAACCCGGAAAAATGTGTCTTCATGGTAAGACAAGAAAAAATCCTGGGACACATAGTCTCAAAAAATGGAATATCTACGGATGAGGACAAAATTAAAGTCATCTTAGACCTACCAAGACCTAAGAATGCGAAGGAAGTGCAAGCTTTTATGGGGCATTGTGGATATTACCGTAGGTTTATTCACATGTATGCCATAATAGCAAAACCCTTGTATGGTCTCTTAACTCAATTTACTTGGACAGAAGAGTGCGAGAAGGCATTCAACGAGTTGAAAACGAGGCTTAGTACAACCCCAATTCTGAAATCACCAAACTGGAGCAAGCCATTTCATATTCATGTTGATGCTTCTAACTATGCCATCGGATGTATCCTCGCCCAACCGGCTGATGAAGGTAAGCTTGATCATCCAATTGCCTATGCTAGTAGACAACTGAATCAAGCAGAACAAAATTATACCACTACGGAACGAGAAGGCTTAGGAATGGTATACGCAGTGAAGAAATTCAGACATTATCTTTTAGCCAACAAGTTCAAATTCTTCATAGACCATCAAGCTTTGTTGTACTTAGTCAATAAGCCTTGTAACACGGGAAGGTTGGTACGATGGTTTCTACTACTAATGGAGTTCGATTTTGAAGTAATAGTGAAAAAAGGAAACACACATGTGAGAGCAGACCACCTTTCTAGGCGTCTATGTATTTATCTGTGGCTCCATTGAGACTTAATTCTCATTTTTCATACATTTTATTACTGATGAATTATCTTTGGCTGAATCCTCTTTACTATTAGAAAGCGCACGTGATGCCCAAATCCTTGAAGTACCCTAGAGAGAACTGAGCTCTTTGCGTGCTCCTTTACTCTCCCTATGTGAGACTCCATTGAGCATCTGGCTATGGCTAGTTGCAAGTCCTGGACGGAGATAGAGAGAGACACTAAGAGAGAGAGGGAGGGATGGAGGGAGGGAGGGAGGGGCGGGAGGGAGTGAAAGAACTTGGAGAAGCTTGTAGAAGGTAGAAAAGTGCGTTTCGAAGTGAAGAAATTTGGTCAAGCCAACCGGCACAAGACCAGCCCTTGAGCTTATGGAGACTCAAATAGACCTTATAAGAATGTGATAAGTGCAAAGAAACACACTATGTACTTTGGAGCGTGAAGGAGACAATGAACTTCAAAGGCCCATAGTGACCAACATGATTACAATTAGAAAAAATCCTTTTATGAGAGTGATAGATATAGGGTTGAGTGTATAGAATGCACAAAATTATAAGGAATAAGCAAAATATGCTATATGAATAAATGCCACATTCATCGGTGGTACTTCCTATTTTTCAGGAATACGCAAAGATTGACCCCGAGACCGAAAAACTTAGCTTTCTCCCAATCTACTAAACCCAATGCTTTTAAAATTTATAGGCATAAACTAGACACTTATACCTTTCCAATGAGCCATCTTGGACTCAATTTGGATCTCTACAGAGAGAGCAGCTGCCTCTGCAAGATTACTGTTGGTGAAGAAGATGATGCAGAGAATTGAAGGAGCAAGACAATGATGATCACAAGTGTATGTATATTGCTTCCATGTAATGTACAAGTGTTTTCAAGTCTTTATATAGACTCTAGGAGTGTTCCACGACTTCTACAAGTGGAATTTGAATTCAAATGAAGGTGTGAATGGTTGGTGGAGGGAATCAATTCACTTTCCTACAATCTAGGAAAAGTGAAGATCTAATTTGATCTACTTTTAGGTGATTGATTGCTTGATTGAATGCAACTTCAACCACCACAAATTCGTGGGATTTGGGCTCTATCTTTCTACCTTTACATGTGTAAAGCTCAAGGCTTTTACAACGGTAAATGAACCATCAAAAATCTCTCAAAAAAATACAATAAATGAGCATATGAAAAAGAACTCTCCAACGGATATTCTTTCGATGCGATGGCCTTTGATGTAGATCAAATCCACCTCAAGCATAGTGTAAGCTTGATATTCCAACAGATCCCCCTCAAGCTAAAGTATGCTTGAGTCTTCATTCTCTAATAGGTTGAATACCTGCCATAGCTTTGAATCTACAAAGCTTTATTCCATCAAGTGCATTCGTCATCATATCTACTACTTGCTTTTCAGTTGGAACAAAAGAAATGTCAATCTCCTCTGCCATGAGCTTCTCCCTGATGAAGTGGTAATGAGCTTCTATGTGCTTGGTTCTCGCATGGAAAATAGGATTTGCCACTAGATGCATGGAACTTACATTATCTCCAAATATGTGAGGTTTGGAACTCACAAGTCCCAAATCTGTATACAATGCTTTTAACCATATTGCCTCTTAAGTTGCTATGGTCAAGCCAGGAAGGAGCGGTCCATGCTCCAATCCTTCCTGAGGGAGGTGGAATCCCTTAGCAAACGTATTGAGCATAACTACAGTACGGGGGTTGAAAAATGTAATCGGCCAGCACTGCTCTGTAGCAGGTGTGGCGGCGATGGCAGAAATAATCTGCGCATGAAAGGGGTGACACTCCACTGAATGCCAAGGCAATTCAGCGAAGGTCAACAATCCTCGAGTGCGCAATTACTCACTCACATCTGGAGTGAGTCCCGCACAGAAATTTGCTATATTAGCCAAATCTTCCATGGTGCACACATGTAGACACGAAAACACAGAGTTCACAAAGCTTGTAAACACACAAACACAATAGCGATTATCAGTGGAAAGAACAAGATTAAGTAGGAATACGAAAAAATGCAGGCGGCAAAACCCTACTCATAATGCAGTATCGGAGAGATATCCATCATAAGTGCGGCATGCATGCATGAATAGTAGCAGTAACAAAGAGGCGGCACTTAATCATAGTTAGACACCAAAAACGGGAAGATTACGGTCAGTTGGTCAACCAGAACACATCGGGGTAGAAACGAATATCAAGTGACACTGGAAAAAGAAAAAAACGACTGAGTACACCTTAGGGGTTATCAGACGGCGGGTGATATGGGCGAAGCTTAGATCCATTAATGACTTTTGGGAGGAGAACACCTGTTAAGGTCACCAACTGAAAAGTGGTGGGTCCCACCTGTTCAACAATCCGGTATGGACCAAACCACCGTAACTTAAATTTTCCAGCAGTGCGATTGGCTTTAGCATTATAAAATAAAACAAGTTGGCCAATCGTGAAGACAAGGGTTTTTAGGAAACGATCATGAGTACGGGCTTGACAGAGCTCAACTTCTCAAAGAATCATGAAGCTTTCCCAGCGTTGTTCATCCAATGATCGGAGCACATCCATCTGGAATGGAAAAGATTCTTCTGGTAGTAATTTCTGAGATAAGGCTACTCGCAGGCTCGGCACCACTACTTCCATTGGAGCAATAGCTTCTAGGTCATAAGCAAGTTTAAATGGAGTCATTTTGGTAGCCACTTTGTACATGGTCCGGTAAGCCCACAAAACTACAGGTAAGAGCTGGTCCCATCGTTTCGGACACTCCAAGATCAGTTTCTGGAGAATATTCAACAGGGTCTTATTGGTACTCTCAGCCAAACTGTTCACGTAAGGATAGTAAGGTGAGCTGAACTTATGTAGAATTTGGAAAGTCTGATTCAATACATGCATTAAGGTGTTTGCAAAATGTGTCCCTTGATCTGTCACGATTTCCAGAGGTAACCCATATCGAGGGAAGACATCCTTCATCAAACATTTGGCCACCAAAATAGTTGTGCAGAACGTAAAGCCCATGCTTCCGCCCACCTAGTGGCATAATCGGTACATGTTAGAATATATTGGTTGTTGGTGAGGGTCGACGGGGGTGAAATTGGGCTAATGAAATCTAAGCCCCATTTCTGAAAAGGCTCCAGAGGTAAGACAGGTTGAAGGGGAAAGAAGTGGCACTGCAAGGGCTGTCCAGACCGTTGACAGACATCACACTGCTGCACAAATTGAACAACATCTCTATACATTGTAGGCCGCCATATCCCACTTTGCAAGATTTTGCAATGAGTAAGATCAGCAGCAAAGTGTCCTATAGTGGGTGATGAGTGAGCCATGGCAATAACTGATGCCGCTTCATGTGGAGGAATACATCTAAGTAGGACATCAGTCGCATCGATATAATACAGTTGACCCACAATCAATCAAAATCGTTGACTATAGACTGCAATTTTCTGGCGCAGAGTAGTGGGAGTATTAGGTGGGAGACAACCATCAATAAGAAAAAGTATTATCATATCATAGTGTGTAGGAGCAACCGGAGGTTCTATAGACTCGTTGGGAGTTACCTCGGTGACGTAAATAGCTGGCGTAGTGTCATCAACACCTACCGGAGACTCACCGGAATCCAGTCGAGATAAAAAATCCACCAAGACATGTGTCGTGCCGGGTCGGTGAATAACTTCATAATCGAACTCCTGTAGTAGTAAAACCCATCTGGCCAGTCGGCCACCTAAATGTTGTTGGCGAACAAAATACACGAGGGCGGCATGATCCACATGGAAAGTGAATTTTTGTCCTAGCAAGTAATGCCGAGATTTCTTAACAGAGTATACCAGACCAAGGCACTCACCGAATAATTTCTCTCTGTAGGAGCTAATCGGCGGCTCGCATAGTACAGAGGCCGAAACCATTTGTCAGTTTGTTGCATTAGCACACTGCCAATCGCGATATCTGACGCATCCACGAAGACATGGAATGGACGTTCCTAATCAGGTGGTTGTAGAATCGGAGCCTGCGTCAATAAGACCTTCAAACGATCAAATGCTATTTAACACTCATTAGTCCATTCATACTTCCGTGGGGTACTAGTCATAAGTCTGTTAAGTGGCATCGCTAGATGAGCTAACCACCGTAAATGTCTGCCATGCCACCGGATTTGGCCAAGAAACCGCATAACTTCTTTTGATGTCTTTGGGATCGGTGCCTCCAACACGGCTGCTACTTTCTCAGGATCTACCTGTATTCCTTGTTTAGAGATGATATGAACGAGCAGCTTTCCATAGGAGACCGCAAAAATTGATTTGGTAGGATTTAAACATAATCGATACTCTTGGCATTTTTCAAAGAAACACCTTAAATGATACAGGTGCGCCGAAGTGTCGCCAAATAATGAAAAATCATCCAGATAGACTTGCATAAACGTTGTCAGATAAGGTGAGAACACTTCCCACATACATCTTTGGAATGTACTTGGTGCATTCCGTAAATCGAACCACATTACGGTATAGGCATAGACACCCCAATTGGTGATGAATGCTGTCTTCCGTATATCCTCTTCCACCATCCTCACTTGATTATATCCACTGTAACCATCCAGGAAAGAATACATTTTGTGACCTACTACCCTATCGAGCATTGTATCCAGAAATGGAAGAGGAAACGGATCCGGTACAGTGGCTGCGTTAAGCTTCCGGTAGTCAACACAGATACGTAACTGTTTATTTTTCTTCGGCACTATTACTATTGGTGAGATCCACTCAACATGCCCAATGGCACAATAAATCCCACCTTCAATAAACGATCAAGTTTGGCCTTAACATGTGCCGCATAATTAGGGTTCATCCTATAACTAGGTTGTTTGATGGGTCTCGCATCCGGTTTTAGTACCACTCTATGCTGATAAATCCGTGGGTCAAGGCCCTTCATGTCTCTGTAGTCCCAAGCGAAAACATCTCAGAGTTCACATAGAAGTTGTACTAAATCATTTTGGAATTTCTCTGCTAATCTTGCATTAATTTTGACGGGCCTCGGGTTAACCGTGTCGCCCAAGTTGTACGTTACCAATTGATCCTCTAGTACATAAAACTACCGGGGCTTTACCAAATCATCAGCAGGCTTCAACAGTTATTGTAAGGTCGCTTCATCCATAGTTATGTCATCATCTGCTTCTGCTTCTCTGGTCCCTGGTACGACTATACAAGCTATCAGACTCCACTTATCTGCTACCGCCTCTAAGTCTACAGTACCTAATGGTATAAGGTCCTTATTGGTCTTGAGGAAAGCCTCCTCCTCATCATCAAATAACCCATCCAACATATGGACTGGCTCTGCTACATATGGTCATGCGTGTAGATCACAGGGTTGCAGGGCATCCAATGTAACTACATGTTTCCGATGATTGTCTTTAAAAATTAACTCTTGAGCTCACCAATCCTGTACGACTTTGGCTTGCTTTAGCCATGGTCGACCGAAGAGTAAGTTGTAGTCCAGGCTAGATTCGGGTAACTTCAGAACTACAAAAGTCATTTTAAATGTAGTTCCCTACAGAGCTATAGGAATATTATGAACTAGTCCCACTAGATGGACTCTGGATTGGTACGCCATTCGCACAAAGAACTGTACTGGTTCAATTTGGGTCCAACCCAGTTCTTACAGAGGGCAGCTGTTGCAATATTCACACCTGACCCGCCATCAATTAAAACTTGTGTGATCTTCTGGTTTTTATACCAAACGGTGATCAAGGGTACTTAATGATCCATCGTAGGATCCATCTCTGGTTGTATGGTCGTAGTTGATGGAGTACATGAAGTTCCGGGGCTAACCTGCTGTTGGAATTGCTGTCTTACACCCGAAACTAGGGCGAGCAACTGTCCCAAAGGGAGTGTGATTGAAGCCTTAGATATAATATCCCAGACCTGGTCTGTTTGTGATGTGGTCATTACCGACTTTGGTTATGATTGTGATTTTGTCGGAGCGGAATTGTGCATGTGGTCTTACATTTGGTAGAGGAGGCTGAGTTACCGGAACTGGGTCAAGGAACACCGTCGGCTCCTTGGTTGTCCATTGAGTGGCCTTTGCAAACATCCGTTGTTGCTCACGAATTCCGGGCTCGAAAACCTCAGCTGTTTACCCGATCTTGTCTGAACTACGGCTACTTGTGACTCAACTTGGGAAATATACACCATATTTGTCATCCGATTTTGTCTTTCCTTCTTTCCTTTGTCGTATTATGCAGCTTCTTTACAAAATCTACGAATATGACCAACCTCACTGCAAAAATGACATCGAGGGGGTGGGAGAGAGGTACCTTCCGTCGATGTACCTACCTGCCATCGATTTGGATTGAAATTGTTGTTACGCTGACCCTGGTAGTTCCTATATCCTTTCTGTTGGTTGGTTCGCAACTGAGGCGGCACATAATGGGTTGTTGGCTGACCCGGTTCGTGTATTATGGCGTTTACTGTCGCTCTACCCTGCACCTTTGCATACTATGCACAAGTTTCTGTTGAGTGCCCTATCGTGTTACAGATGGCACAATACATTTGGTTGAGAGCACATGTGGAACTGGTGTGACCGGGATTCTTACACTTAGTACAGTACACTTGTTTGGACGGATCCTCGGTTACGTTCTTACTTGCTTTCAACCATTCCAGATCCTCCGTAAACCCTCCAACGTTGTGCTCCAATTGTAAGGCCATTGCAATGACAGTGTCCAATGTCATTCCGCCCACACAACGAATGATCATAATCTGTTTTAACTGGGGATTCAATCCGTTGATGAACCATTGCGTTATGACATGATCTGGCAGGTTGGCATGCACTGGAGGCAACTGCCGCAAATGAGTTCTGAACAATGTTGCATACTCCTAAACACTCTGGTGTGGTTTATGTCGATTGTTTTGCAAATAGTCAAAAATTTTTGCAGGGTTCTTCTTCAACCGAAACCTCTACAGGAACACGTCCCTCACATCGTCATAATTACCGAAATGATTAATATCGTATTCTCTCAACCACCTTGCTGCTTCATTAACCAATGTGGCCTGAAACACTATGGCCTTATACATCGGATCTGGTGGATGATTCAACACTGCATAGCTAATTTTGAATGTGCGAACGTGTGCATCGGGATCATCCCCCAGAAATCGACCGAATGCTGATCTTCCACTGGAACTCACCGGACCAAGTTACCCTATTATCGGACACGTTCTCGCCCGGTACCGTGAACCTCCCATCGAAACTGGCCGAATTTTGACCAGATAGTGCCAAACTGACTCCGCACTGCGTCTCTATACACCCAGAAGTCACTGTACCTTCTCCAAAAAGTATCGGACTCACACCGGAATTCATCGGAATCTCGTCATGTGTTACCGAACTAGCACTGAAATCACTACTGACTGGCTCCGATCCTTCTGCAACTGGACTTAACAGGCCTGTACTCCTACCACCCGGGGGTGTCCCTAATAAGTTTGGAACTGCCAAGGGATGCTGATCTTGCCTATACTTTGGGTAGGACTCACCGGAATGAGTAACTGGCATATATCACTTCTTCAACTAATGGTTACTATTCTCCATTGCTTATCTTGATTACTGCTCTACCCTTACTGGTTATTCCAAATCGATTTCCATCTTCCCACAGATCGCACGAGTGTTAAAAGCGCTTTCACAAGTCACTTTTAATCTCCTTTTGGGGTTCTTGGGGATGGATAGGGGTCTGACAGTGCAGAAGCCCTTTATTTAATTTTCCCAAACTAATCTTCAACTAAGTAGTTAACTGTCTTTCACATCGAAGATAATCACAACGCCGTACGCTTAGCATGCGAATTAACAACGACAAATTCTCACAGACTTAGTAACTTTATCATAGCATGACTGTGTTTAATGTTTAATGACTGAAAATTCAAGAGCAAGACAACAGTACTCAGAATTTGGGCGAATCTGCAATACACAGCTCTAGTGCGGTCGCCCAGACAGGCAGTCTGGTGATTCCCGTCTCTCTCTCAATGTCGTGCTTGCCTTTCATTAATCAATAGAAAGTTACAACTCTTCGTCATGCCTTTCCGGTACGTGTGAATATATAAAAAATAAAATTACAATCCAATTTGGTGGCCTAACAAATATATGCTTCTTAGACTTGGATTGTAACTTGTTGCGATCTTCTTTTGGTACATGGAAAAATGCTTCACTTCCAAATACTCGAAAGTAACTAACATTAGGATTTCTTCCATAGTAAGTTGCAAAGGGTGTATTGTTGTGCAATGCACTAGTGAAGCCTCGATTGTGTATGTGCATGGCAGTGTGCAGTGCTTCTACCTAAAACTTGTAGGATAATTCTTTGCTGTGTAGCATGGTTCTTGCCATTTCCATCACACTTAGAATCTTTCTCTTAATTACTCAATTCTGGGTGGATTGTGAGGTTGAGTGACTTTTCCTTTTATCCCCTTTTATTTTAAGAAATAATCAAAGTCATAATTGATAAATTCACCACCACCATCCAATCGAATAGTTTTGACTGACTTGGATGCTTCATTCGCAACTTGGTTGATCCATTCTCAAAACTTAGAGAAAGTGTCTTCCTTTGGCTTCAAAAAATTTACCCAAATGTAGTGTGGGAGGTCATCTACTAGAAGAAAGAAGTAGAGTGATCCACTGAGGGAAGGGGTATTCATAGGTTCATAAAGGTCCATGTGGACAAGGGCTAAAGGGTTCTTAGCTCATGTGGAAGCCTCGTTGGGAACAAGAGCCCTGTGTTGCTTGCCTTGGATGCAAGCTTGGTAGAAAACATTGACTTGCCCAATCTTGGGCAATCCTTTAACAATCTTAGAGGAGAAAATCCTTGGTAAATATGAAGTGTGTCCATATCATTGATGCCACAAACTAGAAAGTGGCTCCTTAGATACAAATTAAGAGCATTTTTAGAGTCCTTTTTCTTCGATGCATTGTGGAATGATATCTTTGGCTTTAGGGTCAATCACCTTAACTAAAGTGTTATCAAATAACACTTGTTTATCATCATCAGTGATGTCCTTGACTAATCCTAGGTTCATGCACAAGTTAGGAACAAATAAGATATTTGATAATGATTTGCACTCCCCTTGGGCATTGAGGACGTTGCGTTGGAAATTGTTGACATTGTTCAAGTTGAAACAAAGTTACCACACTTGCAAAGAATTGAGATGTGGTAGGGGTGGGGGGCTTAGATTAACCCTACACTTGCACCAAAAATGAAGTAGATGCCTTGTAGAGGGGAGCTTAGATTAGCCCTATACCGGGGACGAGTGGATGCGAGAGGAGGACTTAGAGTAGCCCGTTGCACATGGAAAGAATCACACTTGGGGGCTTAGAGTAGCCTCCCAAGGCACACACATAATATTCCTCCTTGTATTTTTGACTTACAAAGAAGATGCACTTAGTGCCAAAATAATATGCCAAGAGTGATAGGCTTAAGACTTCTTGGAATGATAATAAAACCCTTTGAGGGATATCAAATTGAGTGCCGAAAATGAAGGATGGAGAACTTAAAAAATACAAGGTCCTCTCTTATAAGTGGAATTCGCAAGTGCTTGGAAGTACCGAGTGAGACTTATGAAATTGTGGATGTAACAAATTTGCACATTAACAATGATAATATTGATTTCATATGAGTGTGTCAACGTATCCACATGAGTGTTGTCAATGAAATGGTGCCAAGTGATGACCCTTTCATGTGACACTTAATAGTTGACCAGAATAAAAGTATATGCTATGGTTACACATCAAATAGTCAAGATAGAATGCATATGAATTCGAATCTGGAACGACATATCAAATTGAATGAAACATGGATCCCTGCACCACCTACCAAAAAATCTAAGTGCATCTTCCTTCGGAAGGATCATGCAAAATTAAAATTGATGAAGACATTAGGAATGATGTCATTAAAGCAACGCAATTTCGTCTTTAGGATTAGAAAAGATATTGCAATAAACGGATCCCAATTCGTTCGTTGTGGGATCATGAATTGCACACCACGTAGCACCGCATACAATGTAGCCGAATCATGGCATATATATCATTTGTGATGTCATCCGCATTCACATGCTATGTGCAAGGTACAACTTCGGCACTCTATAGATTCACCGCTTATAGCTCTCCAAATCTCTGATCAAGCAGAGATCTCATTCTTGACTTGGTGCCACAATGTAGACCACTCACTAGGGGGGATGAATCCAGAATTCTCGCATGTAGATCATTGTAGTCAGAGTAGTGATTGTGAGTCACTTTGGACCTAGTAGAGAAGAAGCGCAATACAGAGAGTGAACACCTCTCTCTCTCTCTCTCGCTCTCTCTCTCTCTCTCTCTCCCTCCCTCTCTCTCTCTCTCCCCCTCCCTCCCTCCCTCCCCCCCACCCTCCCTCCCTCCCCCCCACCCTCCCTCCCTCCCTCTCTCTCCCTCCCTCCCTCCCTCTCTCTCTCTCTCTCTCTGATCAAGCAGAGATCTCATCCTTGACTTGGTGCCACAATGCAGACCACTCACTAGGGGGGATGAATCCAGAATTCTCGCATGTAGATCATTGTAGTCAGAGTAGTGATTGTGAGTCACTTTGGACCTAGTAGAGAAGAAGCGCAATACAAAGAGTGAACACCTCTCTCTCTCTCGCTCTCTCTCTCTCTCTCTCTCCCTCCCTCTCTCTCTCTCCCCCTCCCTCCCTCCCTCCCCCCCACCCTCCCTCCCTCCCTCTCTCTCCCTCCCTCCCTCTCTCTCTCTCTCTCTCTCTCTCTCTCTCTCTCTCTCTCTCCCCTCCCTCTCTCCCTCTCTCTCTCTCTCTCTATCTCTCTCTCTCTCTCCCTACCTCCCTCCTACATCCCTCCCTGTTGGAATATCAAGCTTACACTATGCTTGAGGTGGATTTGATCTACATCAAGGGCCATCGCATCGAAAGAATATCCGTTGGAGAGTTTTTTTTCATATGCTCATTTATTGTATTTTTGTGAGAGATATTTGATGGTTCATTTGCCGTTGTAAAAGCCTTGAGCTTTACACATGTAAAGGTAGAAAGATAGCGCCCAAATCCCACGAATTTGTGGTGGTTGAAGTTGCATTCAATCAAGCAATCAATCACCCAAAAGTAGATCAACTTAGATCTTCACTTTTCCTAGATTGTACGAAAGTGGATTGATTCCTTCCAACAACCATTCCCACTTTCATTTCAATTCAAATTCCACTTGTAGAAGTCGTGGAACACTCCTAGAGTCTATATAAAGACTTGAAATCACTTGTACATTACATGGAAGCAATATACATACACTTGTGATCATCATTGTCTTGCTCCTTCAATTCTCTGCATCATCTTCTTCGCCAACAGTAATCTTGCAGAGGTAGCTGCTCTCTCTCCAGAGATCCAAATTGAGTGCAAGATAGCGCATTGGAAAGGTATAAATGTCTAGTTTATGCCTATACATTGTCAAAGCATTTGGTTTAGTACATTGCGAGAAATCTGAGTTTTTCTGTCTCAGGGTGAATCTCTGCATATTCCTGAAAAATAGGAAGTACCACCGGTGAATGTCGCATTCATTCCTATAGCATATTTTGCTTATTCCTTATACTTTTGTGCATTCTATACACTCAAACCTATGTCTATCACTCCCATAAAAGTATTTTTTCTAATTGTAATCACGCTGGTCGCTATGGGCATTTGAAGTTCATTGTCTCTTCCATAGATAGTAAGTTTTTTGAGCTAGTCGACCCGCGAACCTATCTGTTTTGTATCGACTCATTCTCCTTGATGCTCCAAAGTATAGAGTGTGTTTCTTTGCACTTTTCACATTCTTATAAGGTCTATTTGAGTCTTCATAAGCTCAAGGGCTGGTCTTGTGCCAGTTGGCTTGACCAAACTTCGTCACTTCGAAACGCACTTTTATACCTTCTACAAGCTTCTCCAAGTTCTTTCAGTGGTATCAGAGCTAGATCAAGATTATTGACGGCTTTCCCTCAATGATCGAGAAGCTTGATCGACACAACTACGCGGCTTGGCAAATCAGAATGGAGGCCTATTTGCAAGGTAGAAATCTTTATGGAATTGTAGCAGGTGATGAAGCTATGCCTATTCCAAGATCCAAAGGAGGACCTACACAAGAGGAGACAGATAAGCTCACACTTTGGTGCGCAAGGGATGCTCAAGCAAGGTCGTACATACTAAACTCTATCTCTGACTTTCTATTACCACATATTAGAGGATGCAAGACATCTCAAGGGACTTGGGATGCCCTCGAGACTGTCTTTTCTACTAGTACCAAAGCAAGAAAGAATCATCTTTGGAACGAGTTCAACCAAATAAAGAAGACACCTAAACAAACCATCACAGAGTTTGTTACCAAGTTCAAGGAGGTTGCGGATCAGTTAGCATCCATTGGAGAGTTGATTGAAGAAGAGTTCATCATGAGGCAAATTCTCAACGGCATTCGAAGTGATAAGCAATGGCAATCCTTCACAACGTCTTATGATCTCATCATGGATGTGCAAACTCCAGACTTCAACATCTTTCTTGGACAACTCTTCAATCAAGAAGCCAACAATAGCATAAAGGAAGGTAACTCTTATCATGGTAATTCAATGAGTGCTCTATATGCAGATAAGAAGGATAAGAAGGAGAAAGGCAAGAAGAAGGAAGAAGATGAAGAGAGACCTCCCAAGCTAACTTCGCAAGCAAGAGCAAGTGGAAAGGGAAGAAGAAAGGACCAAAGCAAGACAAATCCAAAGGTCAGAATGTTCAACCTTGTGCCATATGCGATAAGACCAACCACACTAGTCAGAATTGTTGGTTCAATGGGAAGACCCACAAAGGAAGTGGAAGAGGTGCATATGGCAGCAATAGAGATAGAGTTGGACACAACTTCAACAATAACAATGGAAGCTATAATAGAAAGGACTACAACAATTATTTAGAAGATCAACCACATGAACACTCATTGCTTCTTATGAAACTAAGCCATAAAGAAGGTAAAGAAGATGATCATTTGTTCTACATAGATTCAGGATGTTCAAATCATGTTGCAGGCAACATTGCTCTTCTAGCTGATTTGGAAAGCCCAAAGTATAGACATGAAGTGCAAACAGGGGATGACACAAAGCACAATGTGGAGAAGATTGATAATGTCAAAGCTTGCAATGGCAGGACAAACATTCTAAGTAAGGTTCTCTATGTACCCAGTATCACTAAAAACCTAATAAATGTAGGCCAAATAGTTGAAAAAGGCTTGCAAGTTAGGTTCACCCAACATGGAGCTTTTGTAGAAGATCCATGTCAAGGCTTTAAAAAGATAGCGCGAGGTGAGAAGCATGGTAGGCTCTTTACTTCTGAAGTAGGAGAAACCTGGAACATAGCTCTATTCAACTTTGGGTCTCAAACCCTAAGTGAGCTTGAAGTGTGGTATAAGAAACTTTCTCATGTGAATGAAAGAACCTTGAAGGATATATGCAGGGATCAAAGTGTTCTAGGACTGTCGAACATATCAAAGCAACACATGACCAACAAGTGTGATGCATATCAGATTGGGAAGGCACAAAGACAACCATTCAACCACAAAGGCTACATCCACAACAACTTATTGGACTTAGTACATACAGATGTATGGGGACCAAGTCAAGAACCTTCATTGGCAGTATCAAGGTATTATGTCTCATTCATTGACAACCATAATAGATGGATTGTTCTATACTTTATCAAGAGTAAGAATGAACTGTTTGATTGCTTCAAAAAGTATCTTGCACATGTGGAGAATCATACAGGTAGGTCACTAAAGAAGCTCAGATCTGATGGAGGGGGAGAATACTTCTCCAAAGACTTTGATGAGTTCTTGCAGGAAAAAGGTATCAAAAGGGAAGTGACTACTAGGTACTCTCCTCAACTAAATGGAATTGCAGAGAGGAGAAATAAGACATTGGTTGGATTAGCCCGAACAATGCTTGAAGAGAAGAAGTTGCCACATTATCTATGGGCAGAAGCTATTTCAACTATTGTGTACCTTGTCAATAGACTACCATCCAAATCACTTCAAAGTATGACTCCTTATGAAGCATGGCATGGAAGAAAACCTAGTCTTGGACATTGCAAGGTTTTTGGTTGTTTAGCTTATGTTCATGTACCATCACAAATAAGAGGTAAGTTAGATGAAAGGGCAACAATGGTAGTGTTTATTGGATATGATTCAACTCAGATGGGTTACAGGTTCTTCAATCCTTCAACCAAGCAATTCACTACAAGTAGAGATGTTGTATTTGAAGAACACAGGTCTTGGTATGATGAAGACAAACAAAAGGTAACACTACCATATGATCTTGATTCTGACTCTCATCAATTAGGAAGCAAGCATGATACACAGGTCCAGGATCCAAAAAGTGATACAGACGATGACCAAGATGAAAGGGAAAAGGATTACAAGCTATGGAAGTCAAGAGGCAAAGCAAAGATGCAAGAGGTTGGAGGATGCTCAAAACAAGCACCTAGAAGATTAGCAAGAGAGAAGAAACAACCAGAAACGTATGGATATGATTCCACATTTGTTAGGAAGCATTCAATCTACTTGACAAAAGACTCTATTTCAGAGGAACCCTCAACCTATGAAGAGGCAAATGGAAACCCTAATTGGGAAAAGGCCATGAACAAAGAGATAGATGCATTGAAGGAGATGGACAATTGGGATTTGGTTCCAATGTCACCGAATCAAAAGGTAATTGGTTGCAGATGGGTATATGAAGTTAAAAGAAACTCAGATGGATCAGTTTGCAGGTACAAGGCAAGATTAGTTGCCAAAGGATGCTCACAAACGCATGGTATAGACTATGAGGAAACATTCTCACCAGTTGCAAAGATGACTACAATCATGACATTGTGTAGCTACTGCAAGGAATTGGAGACTCCTCCAACTTGATGTGAAAAATGCATTCTTAAATGGTTGGATAAGTGAAGAGGTATACATGTCAAAACCACCAAGTTTTGAAAACCCTAGTCATCAATCTTATGTTTGCAGAATTAAGAAAGCATTGTATGGATTGAAACAAGCTCCTAGAGCTTGGAATTACAGGTTGGTTACATATCTTCAAGATCAAGGGTTCAAAGCTAGCAGCTCAAATCCCTCTCTATTCATCAAAAGGGATCACAATGAGGTTATCTATCTATGTGTATATGTAGATGATATTATTGTGAAAGTTGATGATCTAAATGGCATTGAAAGGATCAAGAGACACATGCAAGAGGAGTTCAAAATTAGTGACCTAGGTGATCTCACATATTTCCTAGGTATGCAGGTGATATATACAGATGAAGGAATGTATTTGACTCACAGAGATAAATTCAGGATCTTCTTCTCAAGTTCAAAATGGAGAACACTAAACCTAGAGGTACACCTTTGGAGATGAATCATAAACTAAGTGTTTATGAAGGTGAAATAATTGAAGACATTAAAGAGTACCAAAGCTTGGTAGGTAGCTTGATATATGCTACTCATACAAGGGCAGATATCTCATATAGTGTGGGAGTTCTTAGTTAGTTCATGCACTCACCGAGAAGACCACACATGGATGCGGCTAAGAGAGTACTTAAGTATCTCAAAGGTACACTCAACAAAGGTATATTCTATCCTTACTCTTCAAATTTGGATATCAAAATCTATTCAGATGCAGATTGGGCAGGAGCTAAGGATGATAGAAAAAGTACATCTGGTTACTTAGCATTTGCAGGATCGAAGCTAATGTCATGGAGTTCTAAGAAGCAACCAAGAGTTGCTTTATCCTCAACTGAAGCAGAGTACAACTTGCCACCATGAAGGAACTATTTCCTCGGCACTCATCTAATGAGTTTGCCATCCTTTGTCGCCCTAAACTAGAGTGCACTGCTCTACAATTCCTTGTTGCTGCGCTGAATTTGCAAAAACGTACCTATGGTATATCCCGACCATTTTATTCAATGATAGATATGGCTTCGCGTGAACCTATAAATTTTGCAGCCTTTTTCTTCTGGCATATTCACCGTGAATGTGTGATGGTTACAAAGCAACTCACAAAGAATGACATCCCTCGCACCCACTTACCCAACTTTCCTCTTTCCGGTGATCCAAGCCACCCAACCACCTCCGCCTACCATGTTGCGATATGAAGAAGCCTCCCAGATGATTGAAGATGATGACGATGAAGATTTGCTTCAACTGTTTCATCGCAAATGCAGATGCGTTAGCCCCTCCGAAAGCCAGGTGCAGGGCTCCACTGCAGGACATGAAGCTGATGTCTTCCACGACACCGCCACCTCTCTCAAGGTCGAATCCTCCATCCCATCTTCTCCTATCAAGCAGCTGGAACAAGATGCATGCATGGAGGATGTCGAGGAAGTCTCTTCAAGGGAAGAATCCCATCAGCCGGATGAGGATGCTGTGAAGGAGATCGCAGACGATATCATCAAGGAAGTGATTGCCACTATTGAGTCCGTGATCAAAACTAGTGAGGCGACAAATCCGAATGAGACTAGAATTGTGTTGGTACCAAACGCTCTTCTCCCTTCTCCCCCTATCATTCTTGATGCTACTGAAATTCTTTCCGGTGGCCCTTCAACTGGTGTTCGTGAGGCCTCAACCCTTCCATTATCCTCTCCAGATTATTCGCCACCATCCTCCCCTCATTTGCTGACGGCCTCATCATCACAATTTCCCCCTTCCGTTCCTCCTCCGATGGTAATGTTCACCGAATTGGAATCTATGGGTCGCCTACTTATACAATTTTCCCTGCAATTACCCCTCCAGATGAAGCTCGCAACTCATAATATTTGGAAAGAATTGCAAGGCAAAGTGGATTTGCTGGAAGCGAATATTGCCCCACTACAGGAAGAAGCAAATGCGGTCAAAGCAGAGAACCATGCCCTGCACATTCAGACTCTGCACCTCCAAGAACGGTTCGCAGAGCACAATAATCTGATTGCCCAACGTGACCACGCACTAGCTGAGTTGAAGGAGAAAACCGTTCTCCTCGCATCTCGTGATGAAGAAATAAAGCAATTGGAACAAATGGTGCAGGATAAGATGATGCTCGGGTTGCTCTCAGCAATCTATTAGAAGAAACTCGTGCGGACCTTGAGCTGGTGACACAAAAGGGACAAGAAATGGCTGACTTGGCCATGCAGAATATTGAAGAATTAAAGACCGTATCTGCCGACCTTTTCTAGAAGAATCGTGACTTGGAAGCAAAGACGGGCCTGACAATTCAGCTCAAGAAAGAGTTAGCAGGTATTATGAAGGAGTTAGTGATTGTCTCGTATTGATGGAGAAATTACCAAAATAAAGCTGAGGAGAGATGCGGCCGTCGCCAACGACTTTTATCTACATGAATCCTTTTTGCAGACGCAGACCGAATTGCTGATGAGTCACGTAGTTGCTGCTAGTTCGATTAAAACAAATGCACAACTGGTCGAGGGGAACATTTTTAAAACTATGCTAGACTCATTGAAGCAGAAAATCACTCGAACTTTTAAACTAGCGAGAACCATGTATATACAAGGCATTGTTGTATTCTTCTTTTTTGGGTTCGAGTCCACCGTGCGTGCTAGTGTTAGGCCGCCGGATTGGATTGTAATTTTATTTTTTATATATTCCCACTTACTGGAAAGGCATGACAAAGAGTTGTAACTTTCTATTGATTAATGAAAGGCAAGCATGGTGTTCAGAGAGAGACGGGAATCGCCAGAGTGCCTGTCTGGGTGACCGCGCTGGAGCTGTGTATTGCCGATTTGCCCAAATTTTGAGTACTGTTGTCTTGCTCTTGAATTTTCAGTCATTAAACATTAAACACAGTCATGCTATGATAACATCAATAAGACTGTGAGAATTCGTCGTTGTTAATTCGCGTGTTAAGAATACGGCGTTGTGATAATCTTCGATGTGAAAGACAGTTAACTACTTAGTTGAAGATTAATTTGGGAAAATTAAATAAAGGGCCTCTACATTTTCAGACCCCTATCCATCCTCAAAAACCCCGAAAAGAGATTAAAAGTGACTTGTGAAAGCGCTTTTAACATATTCATCAGCTATAGTGAACAATCAAAAGCATATAGATTGTATGATCTTGAGAACCACTCCATCATAATTTCAAAGATGTAATCTTTAATGAAGCTTCAAGATACTCAACCAAAGATCCAAATACAAGTCTTAGTCCGCCCATCTACACTTCAGAGGGGAACACAATCTCTTCAAGGCACCCATCAAAGGCAAGTACTTCACATCAACTCAGAAGATCACAAAGTCTCATTGAAAAGAAGCAGCGAGAACAAAGTCAGTATGTAAATAATGCATTAGATCTAGAAAATTCCAGAGCCTTCCAACTACAAAGAATCTCAAGGCCAACTTGAGTGGGAAGATGCCATGCAAGTGGAAATGGATGCAATCGAGAAGAACAAGACTTGGATACTTGTTCCTAAGCCCACAAGTCATCAATTCATAGGAGTTAAGTGGCTTTATAAAGTTCAATACAAGTCAGATGGTACATTAGACAAGTACAAAGAAAGACTTGTTGCCATAGGATATAAGCAAAAGCATATAATTGACTATGAAGAAACCTTTGCCCCTACTGCAAGGTTTACCACCATAAGGATCATTCTAGCACTAAGTGCACATTTCAAGTGGGCCATCTACCAATTGGATGTCAAAAGTTCTTTCATCAAAGGAAATCTTCAAAAAGAAGAATATGTTGACCAACCTGAAGGTTTCAAGATCAAAGGAAAGGAAGATCAAGTCCACAAGCTTCACAAAGCACTTTATCGACTTAAGCAAGCTCCTAGGAACTGGTATGAAAAGATTCACAAATTCTTTGAAGATAAAGGATTTCAAAGAAGCAATGCCGATGAAAACTTATACATCTATCAGAATGAGTTCTTAGTTGCCATCATCATCCTCTACGTATATGACTTGATCTTGACAGACTCAGATGAAGGATGCATCCAATTCATCATCACAAAGCTTCACCTTGAGTACTCTATGATAGATCTTGGACTAGTTCACTACTTCTTGGGTATGGAAGTTTGGCAAACAAAAGAAGGCATATTCCTATCACAGAAGAAGTACTGCTTTGATCTTCTTTCTAGATATAACATGGACCAATATCGCTCAATATCTACACCACTAGATCCAAACATCAAGCTCATACTGGATGATTCATCATCACTTATGGATGTGCATACTTATAGATAAATTGTTGGCTTATTACTCTACCTTTCTAACACTAGACTAGATATTGCCTATGAAGTTGGTATACTCAATCAATTTGCACATCAACCTCGACAGACACATTGGGATGCTACTCAGAGACTACTTTTCTACCTTTGTCTCACCTGACATCATGGTCTTTGGTACAGAGGGGGCATCAAACTCGTCAGATATTCAGATTCAAATTAGGTTGGTGATCCTGATTCTTAATGGTCCACTCCTAGGAACATATTCTTTCTTGGCTCAGGACCTATCTCTTGAGCAAGTAAGAAGCAACCTATAGTTTCTCTCTCATCCACAGAGGCCAAGTATTGAGCATCCAACCTCACAGCATGTGAGACCATCTGGCTTTGTCGATTATTATCTCACATTGGTATTTTATAGGTTACTCTAACATGCATTCACATGGATAGCCTGTCAGCCTTGGCCATCGTCGAGAATCCACTGTTCCATGTTCTAACAAAGCACATCGAGATCTAGTACCATTTCATATGCAAGAAGCTCATATCTTGCGATATTACTCTAGAGAAGTGTACCTCTCAAGAGAACTTGGCAGACATGTTCATGAAGGCTCTACCTCTAGTTTCGCTCTAGTGCTTGGTGGGCATCTACAACATTCAGCTGCTCCAAAATGGAGCTACAGAGAGGGTGCTTACTACATAATTGCTCCTAGATCATCTACATTTGTATCCGCATGAGTGCATCTCCATTTTTTTATCTAGGAGGCACTCCATTTCCAGTTTATTTCAATTTTATATTGTATCTCTTTTGTGTTTGGGTACCTTGCTATTTTCTTCTACCATTGTATTCATTCTCCTTTGAGGAGAATTATCCCACATGAGATGCACTTTGGAGAGCCCCTCCCAAATCTATATAAGGTGGGAGTCTCCCCCAATTTTTACTTGGTTAGAAGCTTGAGGAGCCTACTCCATGCTCTTGGAAAGCTCATTTCTAATCCATGTGAGTTTACCCATTTCTTGGTCTACTCACTTTGACTCTCTCACACTCTTTCTTTTGTGAGTACACTCTTCTTTTCATTTTGCTTCCGTGCGTGTACTCTCTACACAAAAACATCAAATAATTATAGATTGAGGTTTTCTTGTTGGTGGAGGATAGGGAAATTCATGTATGAAATGATCTCCTTGCCCTCTAAGAGCTTGTTCCCTTATTTGCCTCATCTTGGATTTAGGGTTGGGGTTTGTATACATGAGATTATCATAATCTGGTTTTCAACTATAT
>CM035436.1:120134334-120149334 GCA_020310875.1 Ceratopteris richardii
AGCAAAGCTCACATGAACATATGCCTATGTGTTCATACTTTTTTACCCCTTGTAAAAGGTTTAAGTGACTTATCATTTGTTTGTAATCACTTTAAGTCATCCACCTACTTCTAGAGTCGTGGAAATTTGATTGTTGAGATAGAGAGAATATCTCCCTAATTTTAGAGGAGAGATTCAAGGGAGCCTAAGTTTGAATTTCAAATTCAAATGAAGATCAAACTCCTATAAAAGATGTAGTGAAAAAGTCGCGGGTTAGACTCTCACTCTAGCTCACTCCCCGAGGCAAAACTTTATTGTAACTCATTGTGTGTGAAGGTTACTCCATAGCCAACACCACAATACCTCATTTAGCTGTGCTTGGCAAGCTAATGAGATTGTACAAACACATATATCAATAGAAGTATACATTCATCATCTCTGTTTTGTCTGAGTCACCTATTCCAAGTCTGTCAACTTCATCAGGGCATTTCTCTGGATCTACTGAACCAAATCAAGTGTTCTATAGCTCATTGGAACCAGCTTAAAGTCTACTACAAGCATACAAAATTTCAAAGGATTTCATTTAGTCATTTGGGAGAAAGGCGAGTCGAGGTGCACACTGGTATTTGTCTGCAGAGTTCCTGAAAAGTCGGGGGTGATTATAATCTTGCTAAACTTAATTCTCAGTGCATAGTTTATCAATTGAAGTGATTCCACTTGTGATTGGTAGCTTACTAAGGTATATTGATACTCCCAAAAGGAATTGTCCTAATTTTAAGTGTGCTGGACACACTGGGTAAAAGTCTGAGCAGGTATCATTACAAGAATAGAAGGTTTTGCTTGATTCTTGAAGTACCAACTTATCTGTTTTGGTTTGATCATTACCCAAACCATTTCCAAAGTACATATATGGTTTCTTTGTGTCATTTGGAAGCTAAGCAAGTGTACTAAGCATATCTGAAGAGAAAAGAGGGCAGGTGTGAAGCAGGATTTGCAGCACCAACTGATTTCCTGAGTGCATCCATCCATCACTCTCAACAGTGGTATCAGAGCAAAGAAGGTAAAAATGGGTGATGGTTTCCCTTCCTTCATTGACAAATTGGATAGAAACAACTATCAAGCTTGGTCATTGAGAATGAAGACCTATCTACAAGGGAGAAGTCTATCTGGATACATATCAGGAGATGAGGAGTTGCCCTCATTCAAGACTAGAGGACTACCTACAAAGGATGAACATGAAAGGCTCAACCAATGGTGTGCAAAGGATGCTTTGGCAAGGTCTTATCTCTTAAACTCTATATCTGACTTTCTTTTACCTCATGTAAGAAACTGTAAGACTTCCCAAGAGACTTGGGAAACCTTGTCAAATTATTTTTCTTCCAACACAAGGGCTAGGAAGAACCAATTATGGATTGAGTTCATAACCCTTAGGAAGCAACCCAAGCAATCAGTTTCAGAATATGTGACAAAGATCAAAGATGTGGCAGACCAACTAGCAAGCATTGGAGAGGAAATTGAAGAGGAGCAAATAGTCAGGCAAGTGACAAATGGACTCAAGGCAGATGATAAGTGGGAAAGTTTCACCACTGCAATGGACCTCTACATGGACATGCATACCCCTGATCTCACAACACTCATGGGCCAACTATTTACACATGAAGCAAAGTTCACCAAAGCTGGAGATCAATCAAAAGGTAACAACCCCTCTGCTCTCTATACTGATAAGAAAGTTAAAGATAAAGGCAAGAAGAAACAGGATGAAGAAGGGTCTACCTCTCAAGCTAATTATGCAGGGAGAGGTAGGTCATCTAGAGGAAGAGGCAGAGGAGGTAAGTCAGGTAGGGGGAGACCCTACAACTCATCACCTTGCAACATCTGTGGGTTGTCCAATCATACCACAGATGAATGCTACAAAAACTACAAAAATCAGAGAGGAAGAGGCTACTCAAGAGGTGGATACTCTCAAGGAAGAGGCAGATTCAACCAACATCAAAGCTACAATGGGTACAACAACCAATACAACAACAACTACAACAACAACCACAATGGAAACTACCAAGGTGGATTCAGAAATAGAAGAGACTACAACAACTACACTGAGGAGCAGGATGACTCCTTATTGATCATGAACATGACCTCCAAGATAGGTACAAATGATGATCATTTATTTTATATTGACTCAGGATGTTCTAACCATGTAGCTGGCAATGTGGCATTACTTTCTGATTTGGAAGATCCCAAGGGCAAACATCAGGTACAAACAGGTGATGACACTAAGCACTCTGTTGTCAAAATTGGAAATGTGAAGACATGTGATGGTAATCAAAACCTATTAAGCAGGGTACTTTATGTACCAACAATAACTAAGAATTTGATGAGTGTTGGTCAGATTGTGGAGAAAGGTTTGCAGGTCAGATTCACACAACATGGAGCATATGTGGAGGACCCAAAACAAGGATTCAGAAGGATAGCCAAAGGGGAGAAATCAGGTAGACTATTTACATTTGAGCTAGAAGATACAAAAAACATTGCTTTGTATAATTACAAAGATCAGACACTTTCAGAGTTAGAAATATGGCATAAAAGATTAGGGCACATAGGTGAAAGGACTCTAAAGCAAATGTGCAGGGATCAATGTGTGCTTGGGATACCTAATGTATCCAAGCAACACATGATTTATAAATGTGGATCATGTCAATTTGGTAAGTCTCACAGATTACCCTACTCAAGGAAAGGTTTCATGCATAAAGACTACCTAGACTTGGTACACACAGATATTTGGGGACCTAGCAAGGACCCTTCCATTTCTGGTTCAAGATATTATGTGTCATTTATTGATGACTATAGCAGGTGGACCATTTTATACTTTATGAAGCATAAAGATGAAGTGTTTAATTGTTTCAAGAGGTATCTTGCACTTGTTGAGAATCAAACAGGTAGAAGCTTGAAGAGGCTAAGGTCAGATGGTGGAGGAGAATACTTCTCCAATGAGTTTGAAGATTTCTTGCAGGAAAGAGGCATCAAGAGGGAGATCACTACAAGGTACTCACCTGAACAAAATGGGGTAGCAGAAAGAAGGAATAGACTTATAGTGGAAACAGCTAGGTCTATGCTCAATGAGAAAAAGTTGCCAAATTACTTATGGGCAGAGAGTGTATCCACTGCCACTTATCTCATCAATAGGTTGCCATCCAAATCACTTGATGGCATGACACCATATGAAGCATGGCATGGTAAGAGACCCTCTCTGGATCATTGCAAAATCTTTGGTTGTGTAGCATATGTGCATATTCCCTCACAGGTAAGAGGAAAGCTAGACCCAAAGGCTGAGAAATGTATCTTCATTGGTTATGATTTGAACCAAAAGGGATACAGATTCTACAACCCCACAAACAAAGGGTTCAAGGTAAGCAGAGATGTCATATTTGATGAGAATGACTCATGGTATGAGAATGAATGCAGGAAAGTGAGTCTACCCTATGACATGGAGGAAGATTTTCCAAAGCTTACCAAGGAAGAGCCAACTCAGCAAGAAGACTCAAGCTCAGATGATGATACCATAAACCTTGAAGAGTTCAAGGCTTGGAAATCCAAAGGAAAGATGAAGATGAAGCAATTGGAGGACAAGGCAGAAACTTCTACTCAAGCTATGAGAAGATCTCAGAGAGAGAAGAAGAAACCTATCAGATTTGGGTATGACACATCACTTGTAACTAAACACTCTGTATATCTTGCAAAAGACTTGTTGAATGAAGAACCAGGTACCTATGAAGAAGCAATTACAAAGCCAGAATGGAGAGAAGCCATGGATGAGGAGATAGAAGCCCTCAAAGAGAGTGATACTTGGGACTTGGTACCCAAGAAGGACACTATGAAGGTAATAGGATCCAGATGGATCTACAAATTGAAGAAGAATTTGTTGGAATACAATGTCATATAGGACATTATCCCATTGGTCCAACAGTAGCTTCATAGGAAGCTTGCTCTTAAAGTCTTTCATCTCCCAGAGCGCGCGACGTCATATAGATATCTTTAGATATCTTCTTCAACAAATACCGCGTGGCAGCATGGTTAGAGCATCCCCCTTTCATCCAGTCGACCTGGGTTCAAACCCCGTGTCCAGCAACGGCGCAGCACATAAGTTAAATTTTAGCTTTTGGTTTATTAAAAGCTCATCGCAAATAAAAAGCACAAGCGAAGGCGACGGATGGCGTTATTGTTACGGATGCGGAACAAGTTGATTTATTCCAGAATCACGATCGATATTCTTCGCAGCTTTATTGCTTTATTGAGGAGCTTTTCAAGGATCATCAAATACTATAAAAGAAGCACTTTGGGCTCATTGTATTCATCCTTCACCTAGGATCAACACAAGCTTTGGAAGCTTGGACCTCAGTAGAGGTGGTGTTTCTTCTAGCACATGGGGCAGCCATGGTGCTAACTTGAAGCATGTTGAGGAGCAGCTATGGAGTTCTTCTTGGTGATTCTTCTTGGAGAAGATGAAGGGTGTGCTCACACTCTACCTCATGGAGAGGAGGTTATCTCTTGTTCATGGCAAGAAGACTTGGTCATTAGCAGCTTGAAGGTGAGGATCGCCCATCTACATAATGCCTTTGAAGATTGTCTTCCACAGGAAGATATTAGGTTGAAGATTATTTTCTACAAGAAGATGTCTAGCTACTTCAAAGACATTGGGTGGGACCATCTACATGGCGTATTTGAAGATCATCTTCTACAAGAAGATATTAGGTTGAAGATTGTCTTCTACAAGAAGATATCTGGCTACTTCAAAGACATTAGATGGAGTTTAACATAAGATTCATATCTTATGTTAAAGTATTCAGGTACATATTCTCTTTATGCACACAGGTACTACTTGAAGTTTATGGAGGTCGTGGCGTTCATATCAAGAGGAGTCCTATTCGGCATAGGTACAAGAGAATCAGTACGTATATGCTTTATGCATATTTTTATGAGGTGTTTGAGAAGGTGTGTTCACATGAGTTTGAGGATTTCCGTTCATACTGATCCTTCCTCTTTCAGTCACTCATATTCACTCTTCTATAACCTATAAGGTCACACATCTCATGTATATTCAGATTACTGCCCATACATCTGAATATGTTTGTTACATTGTACATTCACTCATTCATCTATTTCTCATCACATAGAGTGGTTGAGAGTTTTGCTCCCACATTGTACATTGAACATTGGTATATATGATACTATGAGTAAGCGATGGCTTACGTAACACCTTACACATGTTGTCTATTCTTTCTCTATCTTTATCTCATCATTTTTATGATTAAGTTGTGGTATGTTCATGTTTTGTCAATATGGAAGATTGCTAGAATTAATGTTGTATATATATACTGGACCTATGGAACCATGGACATATGACATGAGCTAAGGGCCTACCTCACTTCCAACAGAATTCAGATGGAACAATTAACAGGTACAAAGCTAGGTTGGTAGCCAAGGGTTTTGCACAAACCCAAGGCATTGATTATGAGGAGACATTTTCTCCTGTGGCCAAGATGCCAACTATCAGAGTTTTGGTGAGTGTAGCTGCATCCAAAAATTGGAACATGTACCAATTGGATGTGAAGAATGCATTCTTGAATGGATGGATATCTGAAGAAGTCTACATGTCACAACCACCTGGCTATGAAGATCCAAAAAAGGTACATTATGTTTGTAAATTGAAAAAGGCTCTGTATGGTTTGAAGCAGGCACCTAGAGCATGGAATTACAGATTGACCACCTACCTTCTAGACCAAGGATTTGTGATGAGCAAAGCAGACACTTCTCTATTCATAAAGAGAAGTAGTACAGAGGTAATCTACTTATGTGTTTATGTTGATGACATCATCATTACAGGTAATGATGTCAATGGGATTAGACACATCAAAGGACAGATGATGAAAGAATTCAAGATTAGTGATCTTGGATTACTAAAATATTTCCTAGGTCTTGAATTGATCTATACAGATACAGGTATCTACATTACTCAAAAGAAGTATGTACAGGATATGGTCAAGAAGTTTGGTTTGCAGGATGCTAAGGTATCTACTACTCCAATGGAAGTTAACCAAAAACTAAGTGCTCATGAAGGAGAAGAAATCAAAGACATTACAGGATACCAAAGTATGGTGGGTAGTTTGAACTATGCTACCTTGACTAGAATTGACATAGCATATGGAGTAAGTGTGCTTAGTCAATTCATGCACAAACCAAGGGTACCTCACCTAGAGGCAGCAAAGAAGATCTTGAAGTACCTCAAAAATGATGCATCTTTTGGAATCATGCATCTTTTGAGGTGGGAAGTTGTTCTATGCTTTGTACATGCTGGTTTTGCCTCATTATTTTGGCTGCCACAGTGGGTTTCAAGTGGCTATTCTGTATTTGATAAGCCAGTTGGTAGCCGGGTGGACTCTTGCTTCTCATGTTTCAAGTCACCCATGTTGTAGAGAAGGCCGACTTTCTAGTCCTAGAGAAGAAAGATGGAATCTCAAAAGTATCCGAAGGCTGGGCAGAGCTTCAGGTCAGAACGACAAACAATTTCTCAACAGATTCTCTGTTTTGGCTCCACGTGAGTGGTGGTCTAAATTTTCAGATTGAGCATTCAGGGGGGCAGGTCCGTTCCTTTCCGTTGTTTTGAAAAAGAAACAGAAAAGGGGGAACGGTGGCTGTTGGCTCCATCTGTAGAAGGGGGAAATCTTGCCAAGGGGAAGGTACCAAAAAAGGCGGGCAGCAGAGGAGTCTGGTAGGTGGATGCTCTGGAGGCTCAACCTGTCATTTTAAAAGGACATGGAGGAGAAGCATCGAGGTCTTCTTCGTCGGCATTTTTGTTCTTTTGGTTTTGTATAATCGGGGTGCAGGACAACAAAAAGGGGCTGCTCGCTTCGCATCTGATCTGGGGGGCTGGCTCGCGTGTTGACTGGGGGCACACACAGGGAAGAACGCAGGGGAGGTCTTCTCTTCGCCACTAGGAGGGGGGGAGTGTGACGGTGACTACTGTTTTTCGCCTTGGTTTGAGATTGCTGCACGCCATTCAGTGTCTGTTTTCTTGCGATTCCACTTTCTCTGCTCCTAGGCCATGATTGACAAGAGGGAGGGCTGTTGTCACGCAGTGGAGAGATCGGAAGGGCGACAGATATCAAGCGGGCATATATTGGTCAGAAGAGAGAGCTGAAGGGAGTTTTTGGCTGTTACATCCAGTACACCCAACTCGTCCATCGGGGGAAGGAGGAAGAAGGTAGCAACGGGGGGTGGCTGGTTCTTTTCTGCTATTCGGGGAAGCATTCATAGAATTTCTAGGAGGGCTGAAGTCATCCTGGTACCCAATCACTGGAACTGGAAAGGTTTGATTCCTTCCTTTCCCTTCATTGTGACCCTCAGTGATCTGCCACTTACGCTGTAACCTGTACGTCCATACATATGCTCCTTACCTTTACTAATGCATTCCATGAAGAGTTTGAATGTCTCTGTTTCTGTATGAATTTTCATGGCAAGATAAAGTCATCAGGTGTATTTTTGGAGCGGCATTCCTATTCTCTTAGTACGTTGTAACCGAGGATTTAACGCAGAGGATTTTAAATATCAATAGGAGTTGTATGGACTGGACGTGGCGAGTTATTTTCATCTAGTGAAAAAAGGGAGATGCAAATTTTTTGCTCGTGATTGAGATGTCTATCTAACCCTGCATCAAAAGTCCTTTGAAATTATGTTTTGGATATTGAATCTACTGCTCCCGTACATGTAGATATGTGGAGAGAACAAAAATGAAAGAAATAACTGGTTGATCGTTTCTTTGAAATGGTACTGCATGTCAATCGAAGAGAGAGAGTGAAGGGAACAAGATAGGGGTTCTGCGTGTAGTGCAAGTGCATGTACAGTAACGAGTGGAATACATAACGAAAGGCAAGAGTACAATCACCGATGGCAAAATCAAGAGAAAATTTGACTTTATTAGTCTATGTAGCATAAGTAGGTCTTCGAGTAAATATGGGGGTTAGATAGCGTTCTGTTTCAAAAGAGGCCATTACAGTGTTGGGAGTCCCAAGTTTGTGTTAATGTCTGCGACCTGTCCAAAATGGTTTCCCACATCAAATCTATGTAATACACAGGCTCTTTATCTAAAGATGATGTTGCATACCCTTCAATTCTGAATCAAAACACCTATTGTGAAGCGGTCTTTAATAAGGAAAATTTGTTTGGGGCCTTTCTCGAACAAGGGCTGTCGCAATGCTCTGAAATATAATGTACGACTGCAACTCCTCCTCCACATAGCTGAGAGATGTGAATCCCAACCTTTGTCCATCAACACCATTACTCGTGTATCTTTAGGACAAGATACCTCACTCAGTCTTTTGCTCTAGAGGAATGTATACTACTGTGGTTTTATGATATGCAGAAGTCCAGTTCTACTCTTGGAGTCATATTGGTATGGCCGGGTTATGGAATCCTCAGAGCTGTATGACCTAGGAAGCACAGATTGCACACGAAGGTCCATACTTAGCATAAGGCATAAGTGAGCATTAAGTCACATTAGAGTTTCCTCCTCTAACGGCTGATCAGAGCCGATCAAGCTAATTTGTTATGTAGGGAATGAATGTGACACACATGTTTTCCTCCAAGTGTGAAGAACTTTGAATTTTTCATGAACACAATTGTGGAAGGGCTACTTCGTGCTCCCTGAGATAGATCATGAGATTTCATTCCATGAGTATGGGTGACAAGGTAGGAGAGAAATATATGAGGCTGCAAATTAGATAAAGGGTGGCGATGCATGCTGAAAAGTGCATGGAAGATGAGTGGAATTCCTTGAGATTATAGTAAATGGTCACTTGCAGTTTAAGTTAACCATTCTATCGAATCAGAGCTCAACGGAGAGTGGAGTTCAAGGGGAAGTTTGGTTAAATTTCAGACCAGAATTTGGGACCGAATCTTCAGGTTTAAGTGACATCTGAGGAAATCCAAAGTTCATTAAAGATGAAGTTAAATAAATTTGACTTGGGATGTTAATGTTGGGGTGGACTATTGGGCAAGAGTTGATTTTCATAGTACAACCTTCTCTAGAGAGGGTCCAAAGTAACCATATTTTTGCACATCAGTGGGTTTAGAATGAGGGGAACTTAGCAAGATACGAGATATGGAGTAAATATAGTTGCATTCACTTGCACATTTCCTGAGGGGGAAGTGCGAACCATTTTGGCGATCTTATTAGGAATCCCAATGAAGAAGACATTCGAGGGCCATTGTGGAATTAAAGCGAGAAAAGATGACAAAGTACACAGAAATGGGGCAAAACACAAGTGTGAGTAAGACATTTCCCCTTGGGATTAGAGATGAAACAATGGCCATTGGATAGACTTGATCCTAAGTATGGATTAAGCAAGATGAAGGGCTACAAACAAATGGTTGTTGATCCTACATTTCTACCATTGGATTTACCCCATAGATCAATGTTGGTGATTATTTTGGGTATGGACCAAGCTAGCAGGACCCTAGAACATGGATAGGCCGTTTTAGGCTTGGAGGACCTTATAAGGGTGGTCTAGTGCCCATGGAAGTCATGGAAGTCTAGTAGGCTGCTGAAGACCAAGAGACATATACTCAAAGAGGCTCAAGGAGACAATCATCCAAGCCTCAAGGAGTTAAAGCACAACTCTCCAAGCTAGGAAAATGTATGGGAGTGCATTATATGCATAGAGGATGAGTAAGGAGGAGTTATCAAGCCCACACCCTTCTAGTCTCTTGTAGGTAAATACATAGCCTACTTGTACGAGTTGTAACTCTTTGTGTACATACCCAATTCAAGAGATTTAAAGTGCATTCAATATCTTATGTATGTCTCTTACTTTTCCTAAGAGGGCTTGTTGAAATCTATTTTATGTATAGAAGAATTTGTGTATCTTTGTAACCCTGATTTTTGCATATCCTACATCTCTGCATAGTCTATTTTGTATACAGTTGTTGAATGACCGTAATAGATCCATTTGAGGTGCGCTATATCTTGTTGGAAAGCGTATGAAGATACTAGTTATGGATAGAAGCTCAAGTGATTTTAAAGTAGGATAAGGTAGGTGAATAAGAGTTTTTTTGTAGGGTAGCAGAAAAGGTGTATGAAGGGACCTAGATATTGGGTTCATTTCACTTCTAGTGTGCAAATCTGAGGGATTAAATTCTATTAGTTGGTATCAGAGTAGGAAGCATCCTTTGAAGACTCTAGGAGAAGGAAAGACAAGCTTGGACATCAAGGTTGAAGGATTGGGAAAGGAATAAGAGATCTATCTTCTACATATCACAGGTAATCTCTAACACTATGATTGGTCATATATTAGATTTTGATCATGCTAGAGATGTTTCGGAGGCCTTAGAGATGGGATATGCCACTTCCACAAGAAGTAGAAAGATGCAACTCAAGATCAAAGTAGAGCTTGGATCTGAATTTAAAATTTCAGATTTAGGAGAACTGATGTTCATTATTGGAATCAAAGTTATGAAGGAGGACGATGGTGTATATCTTCTACAACGGAATTATATTTTAGATTTGTTAAAGAAATATTGCATGGAACATTGCAAGAGTATTAGTAATTCGATGGAACCCAATGTGAAGTATAGTGCTGAAGATGGTGAACCTTTAGAAGATCCACTTATCTACAAGTCTTTGATTGGTTCTCTTATATATGCAACTTTAATAAGGCCGGATATTACAGTTAGTGTAAGTACATTGTCTCAATTCATGAACAAACCCACATATGTTCATATGCAAGCAGCTAAAACGGTATTGAGATATTTCAAGGGTACATTAAATAAAGGTCTGGGCTATAAATATCATGAAGGTTTGGATTTGAAAGCATAGAGTGATGCAGATTGGGCAAGAAATCAGGATGACAGAAGGAGTACAGGTGGATATTTGATATTTGTAGGTAATAGTTTGGTTTCATGCAGTTCTAAAAAACAACCTACAGTAGCACTTTCAAGCATAGAAGTTGAATATAGAAGCCTTACAAATGCAACATGTGAGATTATGTGGTATTTGAAGCTTTAGGAAGATATGAATCTATCTACAACACGTCCATTACTATTACTCTTTGGAGATAATGTAAGTTCATTACAGCTCGCGTCTAATCTAGTATACCATGCAAGAACCAAACACATTGAAGTACACTATCACTGTATCCGAGAGAAGGTGGTGAATGAAGATATTGATATTCAACATGATGGAACTAAAGATCAATTAGTAGCAAAAGCAGTGGATGCTCAGAAGCTCAAGCGAATCAAAGTTCTACTTGGAGTCAAAGCTTTGGATTTAGAGCTTAAGGAGGGCAATTTTACATAAGAACAAGCTCTAAAGTATTATTTTGTAGGCTTATGGAGTTTATTATTTATGATAAATAACATGTGGAGGCGCTCACATCTCCAAATTTAGAGTAAAAGTAGATAAAAGTAGATAAAAGCAAGAAGGAAAGGAGAGGTGTCTATTTTTAGACAAGGAAGGCACTTCTGTTGAGAGCCTCTCAATAAAAAGAGTGGTTCTCTTAGTGTAGGTGTCCAAATTGAGTGATTTGTGTTGCGTTACGAAGCTTACAACCTGTACTATATAAATAAATCATTTTTTTTATAAATGTCAATGAGAAAATTCCGCACAATTAGGCATTTTTGTAGATCTTCTTTCTTGTGTCTATCTAGTGTCTTATTAGAGACATACCTCTCTTCAAACTTTCATATCTTAGTCGTTATGAGGTCTTTTTTGAGTGATTTCACTTGGAGGAGTTTCCTTACCTTTTGTTATTTTAATTCAAAATCTTCCATAGAGCTTTGAGTTTCCTTGCTGTTGTTTATCAGTTTTTAATTCAGAGAGTTAGTCATACCTTGCTGTTGTAGGCCTTCTCATACCTTGACTTCCAGCTGTTTGTTCGGGAGCTATACTCCACCTTTTCTGACGTTTTTTGTTTCTAAACCATTCTATTCAAAGTCTATTTTTAGGATATATGATAAGTTTTGACAAATTCTGCTCAGCGAGTTTTTGGTGGTTATTTTGCTACAGTGACCTATTTTTGTTTTCTTGAAAGTTTGGAGGAAAGTTTGTTTTTGACATTCGGAAACATTTGTTTGATCTTTTGAAGATCTTGGGAGGTCTCATCATGTTTCCTTGTGTACGTTGATGTTTACAAGTTTTTAAACACAACACCTCATTCAGAGGATCTAGGTACTTTGTCACTTTCATTGATGAACACTCAAGAAAGCTATGGCTATATGTTATCAAGGAAAACCAGAAGGGTTTTCATGCTTTCAAAAGTTTAGGTCCCTTGTTGAGCAAGAATGTGATGCACACATCAAGACACTGAGGAGAGATGGAGGGGGAGAGTATTTCTCCAAGGAATTCACAAGGTACTTGCAGGACAATGGCATAAAGAGGTGTTTTACATGCAGGTATACTCCTCAACAAAATGGTGTTGCAAAGAGGAAGAATAGGCATTTGGTTTAGATAGCTACATGTCTCATAAATGAAGGTATGTTACCACTCTCTTATTGGGCTGAAGCTACGAATATAGCTTGTTACTTGATAAAAAGGGTTCCAATAGGTGGTGTGCAAAACATGACTCCACATGAAGTCTATTATGGCAAGAAACCAACCATGGAGCACCTCTAGGTATTTGGATTTGTATGCTTTGTTCATGTTCCTAGTGAAGTGAGAACAAAGTTCGAGCCCAAGGGTGAGAAATGTGTGTTCACTGGCTACTCAAATGAGCAAAAAGGCTAGAAGTGCTACAACCCTCTCTCAAAGTTGTTCATAGAACAACCTCAAGGGTATGTAGCTTCATAGCATCCTAACTATGTTTGTAGGTTGAAGAAGACCTTGTATGGCCTAAAGCAAGCCCCAAGGGCTTGGAATCAGAGGCTAGGGGACTTCTTGGAGAGATGTGATTTCTCTCCAAGTGATGCAAATCCATCCTTGTATATGAGGAAAACAAATGACAACATATGTTTGATATGCATATATATAGATGATCTTCTTGTGACAGATGATGATGATGATGATGTAGGGATACTGAACATCAAAGAGAAGCTTGGAAGATAGTTCAAAATCTCAGATTTAGGTGTGCTAAAGTCCTTTCTTGGCATTGAGGTGATATATGGGAAGGAAGATATCTATCTCTCTCAAAAGAAGTACCTTCTAGATGTGTTGTTTAGGTTTGGCATACCATATTGCAAAACAATAGCTCAACCTATGGATTCAAACATCAAGTTAAGCAAGGAAGATGGCAAGAAGGTAGAAAAACGTACACTATACAGAAGCCTTATACATTGATCTATTCTACACTCATGAGGCTTGACTTGTGCTGCATAGTTGGAGTTCTATCTTTGTTCATGCATGCAGCCACAAATACATATCTCAAACATGTAAAGAGAGTGTTAAGGTATGTGAAGAGTACAATTAATTATGGGTTGCTATACAAGTATGATGAAGAACTTCAAGTAAGAGCATGGAGTGATGTAGATTGTCAAGGAGTGTTGATGATAGATGGTCAACTTCTGGCTATGTTTTCATGCTAGGTACAAAAGAAATTTCATGGATGAGTAAAAAGCAGCCCATAATTGCATTGAGTTCAAGAGAGGATGAATATAGAGCTCTAGCCCTCACTAAATGTGAAGCAATGTGGCAATTTTGGCATACAACTTGGACAAATTCCAATTTATGGAGATAACATTTCAAGCCTACATTTTGTGAACAATCGTGTATATCATGCAAGGAGCAAGAACATTGAGGTGCATTACCATCATGTGAGGGAAAAGGTTACAAGTGGGGACATTAATGTTCATTTTGTAGGTACAAAGGAACAAGTTGTAGATATCTTCACAAAAAGCTTGGGTATGACCAAATTAACAAAGTTTTCAAAAGCTATGAGCTTACTTGATATGGGCACTACCACCTTAACCTTGAGGGGGAGTGTTGAAGGTATGAATTATGCAGAGGGGGGTGTTAGATATGATCAATGCCTTACCCTTATGTAATGCCACCATTGTTCCATAGCACTATATTTTGTAAGGCCCCCATTATGTCGAGAAGCCATGTGAGAGTGTTGGTCATTGGTAGGTTCCTGACTTTGAGGTTAGATGAGGTCTAGAGTAGACTATAGATGGATAGTTAAGAAGGTTACTTCTAAGCCATTGGATTTGGGATTGATCGTATGTGAGGATCAACCAAAATCATGGGCTAGAAAAAAAGGTAGATTTCTTAACTTGGGGAAGGGTATATTTGTTGTGGGACATTGGATCTAGACTTGATCCTAAGTATGGATTAAGCAAGATCAATGGCTACAAACAAATGGTTTCTTGTAAAAAGAGGGATCAAAGTGTCATACACATCTCTAGAGCTAATAGAAATCTCCTTCGTACATGAAAGTAATGGATGAATTGCATCTTCCACAAAAACAACATCGTGGTTAACCAAAATGTGTTTAGTTTATGCATGGTACAAACAATAGCGTTTGATTCTAGAGCTCTACCCAAAAAAATATATATTTCATTGCTTTATCATCCAATTTTTTGTAGTGTTGTTCAGACATTAATGCATATAATAGACAACCAAAAACACGTAGATGAGCAACAAATGGCTTGCAACCATTCCAAGCCTCATATGGAGTGATAGACAACAATGCTTTGGTGGGATACTTTCTACGTACATATGCTGCACAGGTAACAACCTCAAGCCAGATGCTATGTGGCAAAGCCTAACTTTCGACCATACACCTCTCCATCTCCATGAAAGAACTATTCTTTCTTTCAACAACTCCATTATGTTGAGGTGTATATGGCAATGTACACTAATGTTTTATCCCCTGTTTAACTAGAAATGCATTAATATCAAAAGACATATATTCCCCCACTCGATCACAATGGAAGGTACCCATTTTACATGCTGATAAATTTTCAATCAAAACCAAAAACTATTTGAAGTGCATAATGAAATCACTTTTTTTTTCAATGGATACATCTATGGATGCCTAG
>CM035436.1:120154334-120156834 GCA_020310875.1 Ceratopteris richardii
TTTGATAAGAAACATATTTAGATGCACAACAACATGTGCATTGGCATGTGGATGCATGGAAGGGACTCCATTATGAGGATGGATACATAACATCTATCATAGCATGGCTTATTCCTAGCATATGTTGTATATAGATTCATACATGAAATGGAATTAGGAGTGTGAATTCCATGCATGCTTTAAAGAGGGGTTCAAATTTTTGAACCTTATGCATGCTGAGCATCTTTGAGTGAAGATGTATATGTTTCTAGCATACACTAAGTATGCTTAAGACTACGGATTACTAGAATCATTCATGGCATGCATGGATATGTAATGAAGGCATGCAAACACATGTACTTCAGTGAATAAAATTCACTCTTTTGTTTTTAAAAAGTTATGAAACCAAGTAACTAATCATAGTCCTGAGGAGAGCGTTTACTTCTTTATGGAAGCAAGGAAATTGGAAAGGAATGAAGTTAAAGTACTTGCAAGATCATGATTAGATTTTGCAATATAAGTACTTACCAATGTCTTTCCAAAAAGGGATACTAATGTATCACATATTTAATGTTATGACCACATTAAGTATGACTTGCCTGCCAATGAAGTAAACCCAAGGAGCTAAAGCCATTACCAAGTCAATGGCAAGGCAAAAATGAATTGAAGAATACGTGAATACATCTAAGTTCTTTAATAACTTAGAAAAATTCTCCGAGCTCAATCTTTCAATACAATTTTTAGCCTCAAGCAGTGTATACATGAAAGTATATAAGCCCTTTGATAACTTCGAGAGTTTTTGAGGTGCATATCCAAGATATCATGTATACATAACTATTAGAGAACCTAGCATTTTCAATGCTAACTCTAAGTATGCCACATACTTAAAGATGGTTCCAAAACGAGCTTCTAATGAGATATCTTGAGAAGATTGCACCTGAATACATCAAATGTCAATAATGATATAGATGTTATCTCTAGAAAAGTTTTCATAGGGCTTATTCTTACACTATAGAACCTACAATACTCCTCTAAGTTTAAGACATACTTAGAGATAGTTAATTGAAAAAGTTTATAAAAGAGTTCTTCATGAAATATCCTAAAGTGGATGACACTCTAGAATGCTTTCAAGAGTCTCATGATATAAAGCTCTATTAAGTTGATGCCATAAAATACATTGATGGAAAGCAATTATGAGCAAAGATTACTTTGACCAACATGAATGGTGAAAAGTATTCAATGCATCACTAAAAGCTCCCTCCTTTTGGAAAAATTTCCAATTTAATTGAAGGCATCATTAATTCAATAGATTTGCATCTCAAGAAAGTCAAGTAAGGTTTTCCTTAACAGATGCAATGGTTCTTAATGGAAGGAACTTAAGGCCTATAGGTACGATGAGGAAATGGAAATGTTTATTCCATTAGGATGGATATTTATTTCATCAAAAGGTTTAGAGCTTCCAATATGCATTAAGGAATAATTAGGATCATAGAGTGATCATATGTTGGAAATCTTAGAAACCCAAGCAATATGGAAACATAGAGGTAATCCCTTGACTTCAAAAGGAATTTGAGTAGAGGGTACTCTATAGTTAGATTAAGCTTCTAGACTTTAAGATAAATATCATTCATACATCAGTGTTGGATATAAAGTATAGTGGTATGGGACACTATCCTTTATATTCACATTAATGTAGGAATGATGATATGGGACATCAAACCTTGATATGATAGGTATCTTTTAGTCTTGGGCTCATGAGTTGGAGTGAGACTCCATTCCAATGGAAATTGATACTTCATAGATAAAAATGAAGTATAGGTTGGTCAAGAATATGACCACATCAAGTAACTAAGAAAGTAAGAAGATCGTGAAATGAAATCAATTTCTAGACCTTCATAAATATTTTCAATAAGACTGATGTAGTCTCTTTAAGGATTTTGTAGTTTTTTATCAGAAATGCTACATGGATTTGTAGAGAGAGAACGTGGAAAGATCCTTTCAAGAAAGGTAAGTTTGACTGAGTCAATCTCGGATAACACACTTAGTTGAGAAATACAACTAAGTAAGTTAATATCTTTTTAGAATAAAGATGTATCAAGAGATATTGAAAAAGATTGACTTACTTATCTACGAAATTGGGGTTAGACTAAGTTACTCCAAAACATCTTGTTGATAGTACAACGAGGTAATCAATCTCCTAAAGTAAGAGATTTATACTAGACTTGGTATTCCAATCTATAGGAGTCTTAAGAGATTGAAAAAGACTAACTTTTTAATTAAGATATTTGAAGCATCATAGTTTTAGAGTAAAAATGAACATCATCAAAATTCGATGGCTCAAGACATCGATGTTTATACCACTAGAGTTTGGTAAATGGATGATGGTTTAACCTTACCCAAAGGATGTTTTTGAGAATTTCGATTCAATCTCATAAAGATAGAAACAATGCTTCAAACGATTAGCTAGATTAAATCCTTGACGTTTTGAGTCTCATTTGATTTGACTCAAATCATTTTAGTG
>CM035436.1:120164334-120166834 GCA_020310875.1 Ceratopteris richardii
TCTTGGATCCATTGATGAGGATATTGAAGATCATAGGTTGATAGCTCAATTACTTGCAGGATTAAGAGGTGATGAAAGGTGGAAGCCTTTTGTACTTTCAACAGAACTCTCATTAAACCATTATGTGCCAGAATTAAATCAATTACTTGGTTTGATGCTCACATTTGAGCAAGACTTGAAGTCAGATGGAGACAAAGGTCAAAGTTCTGCAATGTATGTGAAGAACAAAAAGAAAGGAGATAAAGGCAAGGCAAAGGATGAAGAAGAGTCAACAACTCAAGCAAATTATGCAAAAGGAAGAGGTTTTGGCAGAGGTAAAGGTCGAGGAAATGGAAGAGGTAGAGGTAATCAGAACAATAACAAGAAGACATGTTGGATTTGTGGATTGAGCAATCATCTAGCATATGATTGTTGGCACAATCAACAAGGAGCAAGCCAAAATCAGAACAACAATGGCAGAGGAAGAGGTGGAAGGTTTCAGAATCAATTTCAAAGAGGAAGACATAATTCAAGAGGAAGTTTTGGTAGAGGTGGTGGAAGAAATTGGAATCAGAACCAATCATACAATACTACATATTACAATTATGCAAATGATACACAGAATGACAACCATACAACATTGATGATGAATTCAATTAGTTCATCAGAGAAGGAGGATCTCAAGGTATTCTATATTGATTCTAGTTGTTCAAATCATTTGTCAGGTAATATAGAATTGTTGTCAGAATTGGAAGAAGGAAATTCAAGTCATACAGTACAAACAGGTGACAATACAAAGCATAATGTGCATTCAATTGGAAAAGTGAAGTGCAGGAGTGGAGCTGATTTATTAACAAATGTTTTGTATGTTCCAACAATACCAAAGAATCTGATTAGTGTTGGACAAATAGTGGAAAAAGGTTTTCAAGTCAGATTTACAAATGAAGGGGTATTTGTTGAAGATCTAGAGGATGCTTACAAACCCATTGTTTGTGGTAAGAAGGAAGGTAGACTTTTTACTCTCAAAGTACAAGGAAATGTTGGTCAAGCCCTAATCACACATGGTGATGAAGTAATTACAGAGTTAGATCTTTGGCATAAAAGATTGGGACATTTCAATGAAAGAGGAATCAAAACTATGGTGGAAAATCAATCTGTATTGGGACTACCAAATGTGAAGAATCAACATATGATATACAAGTGTGAAGCTTGTCAGATGGGGAAAGCTCATAGACAACCATTTCAGAAGAAAGGTTTCAAGCATGATGGTTTGCTTGAACTCATACATACAGATGTATGGGGACCAACAAAAGAAGGTTCAATAAATGGATCTAGGTATTATGTTTTGTTTATTGATGATGCTACAAGGTGGATAACCCTTTATGTTCTAAAGGAAAGATCAGAAGTCTTTGGAGCCTTCAAACATTTTCATGCTTATGCAGAAAGAGTTACAGGTCACAAACTCAAGAGGCTAAGGTCTGATGGAGGGGGAGAATACTTCTCCCAAGAATTTAATGACTATCTTTGGAATGCAGGTATCAAGAGAGAGATAACTTGCAGGTATACACCTCAACATAATGGGGTGGCAGAAAGAAGAAATAGAACATTGGTTGAATTTGCAAGAGCAATGCTAAAGGAAAAGAATTGCCCTAATTATCTTTGGGCTGAGGCTGTAAATACAGCTACATACCTTGTGAATAGGTTACCATGTGGAGCTTTGAATGGTATGACCCCTTATGAAGCATGGTGGGGTAAGAAGCCAACACTTGACCATTGTAAAGTGTTTGGGTCAATTGCCTATGCTTATGTACCATCACAACTCAGACATAAGCTTGAACCAAAGGCAGAAAGATATGTGTTTATTGGGTATGATGAAAAGCAAATGGGTTATAGGCTATGGAGTCCTTTAACTAAACATTTTATTGTTTCCAGAGATGTAACCTTTGATGAACAGAAGAGTTGGTATGCAGATAAAGAATGTGATCTTGAAACATTTGAAGAAGAGATAAGAAGGAGTGCAAGAGGTAAGTCACATATGCAGATAGATGGAGATGAAGAACATATGCAAGCAAGCATATCAAGAGTTGGATCATACAGAAGAAATGAAGATGGGCCAATATTTGATGAAGAAGTACATCCAGATATACATGAAGAGTGTGAACCAAGAAGGTCAACCAGAATGAGGAAGCAACCTACAAGGTATTCATATGACACTTCTTATTTGACTCAGAAAAATTATGCTTACATGGTTAAAGAAGATGAAGAACCTCAAAGCTATGATGAAGCAAAAGGTAAGAGACAATGGGAAGTAGCAATGAAGGAAGAATTTGATGCTCTTGAAGAGAACAAAACTTGGGAACTTGTCCCAAAGCCTAATGGTAAGAAAGTGATTGGAAATAAATGGGTTTACAAAGTTAAGAAGCATGCAGATGGAACTATAGCCAGATACAAAGCCAGATTGGTGGTTAAAGGCTATGCTCAAACTTTTGGCATAGATTATGATGAGACATTCAGTCCTGTA
>CM035436.1:120171834-120176834 GCA_020310875.1 Ceratopteris richardii
TCTCGCATATCCAAGAACACACAGAGCTCGGGTGAAGATATTCTAAGAGAAAAGCATCTAGATCTGTGTTTCGCGCCATACGAGTTTACAAAAGCCGTTTCAATCTGCAGATGGTGGCGCCAGGACCCGAACTCGCGACCATTCGCGAACTGTACTTCGTTCAGGATTCGAACTCCCGCCCCCCTGCTAGGAGCGCGCTGCTCTATCCACAGAGGCGTCGTCATCCACGTGAAGATTTTCCGCAGCAGAGAGTATTGACCGTAAATCTTGCTGAAGAAGATCTCAATTTGTAGATCTAAAAATGCATACTCTCTGTTGTGGCTGAGGGGATTCGATCCCTCGCCCCCCCAATAACGGCGCAACCATCTATCCAACGCGCCCACGGGCGGTTCACTGTGAGCTATTCGAACTCGGATACAGGAGCAAAAGAGAGGAGATCTCTGCCGTCAGCCTGCCCGAGTTTCGAACTCGGAACCTCTCTTTGAGAGGAGCACTGCCTTATCCACTAAAGTAGAGGTTTTTGGTGATTACTCTCTCTGCATATTTTATTTAGTTCCAATCGTGTCTCTGCTCTTCTAATCCCGAATCGAGATCTTTTTCATTTGGATTAATCTTTGGAGTTTGCTTATTACCTTAATCGAACCCGAGTGCATATCTGTGGTGGTCAAGGCCAAAGAAAAGTTTGGAGCAAAGTCTGAAAGAAGTGGAGCTGTGGAGTAAAGATCCGGAGGCCTAACTTCGTCGACCTTGACGGACCAAATCATCAAGAACTATTTCTTGATGAGGAAGCTTCAAGAATGGTGAATAGCTCCTGGCAAGGATCAAGAGGATGAATCACTCTTCCAAAGGATCAAGGGAAGGACGTAGCTCTATATGGAGCTAAGTATTTTCCAGTTTTGCTTGGCCTTAATGCTTGATTTATCTTGTTTTCATTATTCTACACTTAATCATAGATGCACATTGAAATAGCCAAGATTTCAATTGATTAAGTCTAGATTAGAATAATGAATTAATCCATTTCTTATTTCAAGCATTAGTTTGCATCAAGGAAAGACTTGATTTCAAAAAGATCCTTGTGCATCAAAGAATGTATTTTGGTAGTTTAAATACATATTTCCTTTCCATTGAGTAAGTTTTCTATTGCACTTCAAGGGTATGTTTTTATATCATAGTGCATTAGGACAAAGGAAAGGATATACATGCATCAGGATTGCATGATATACATTCTTAGTACAAGAAAAAAATCGTGCATCAAGTTCATGCATGATTGTTGTATTATTTTTTGGGCATGCAAAGAACATGCATGCATACGCATGTGAGCATATGCTTTTGCATGTAGATACATGCATTTGCATGGAAGAATGGAATGCTGTTTGCAAGTAGATATGAAAATGTACTCTCTTAGTATTTAGCTTACTTTGTAAAGCTCGCAGTTTGACATTAGGGAAGACCAAGGACTAGTTAGTTGCAAAGACATACTAGTTCTACTTTGCAACTCAAGTAATTAGTCGATTTCTTCCCAAGTCGATATTCTACTATCAAAGATAAATACTTAATGACAATTAAGTATGATAGATGTCTTGCTAGGTATAAGTAAGCACTAAGAGAAAAGTAATAAATTTTCTTGATGACCAAGAAAATTTAATTACTTGCAAACTCTTTTGTGATGTATGATGACTCTAAGTCCTGGATGTACTTAGAAAGTCATGTGGATAAAGCTTTAGTTGATTAGTTATATATTTTATGTAACTTCTCAAGCATCCCAAGGTTGGATGAGAACATCAACTATATTTCCAAAGTTCCTTGAGCACTCTTCTATTTAGAAGATTTCGAAAGTTTTAAAGAAGTTTCTTGTGGTTTCAAGATTTGTATCTCATGATGAAACCTCGGTAAGTAACTTTTTGCAATAGAGATACGAAATAGTCAAGCCTTCTATTTCATGTGAGATCATTCTCCTACTATGTTCAAGATGAATTTAGTTTTGGGAAGGAAGATGTTCCAAGTAGAGGATCTTAATTGATTCATGAACTCCTCCCAAAATCTATATAAATTCATATGATAGGTTCAAGGAATGATGAAGGCAAAATCTCTTTAGGATATAAATATTTTGCCAAGATATAAAGGTACCAAGCTTTTATAAATTTTTATTTGATTTCATCTCAAGGAGTGATGAAAATCAAAGGTTAAACCTCAACATCAATTGATCCTTGATATCAATAAAAGGATGTTAGGTTCTATAATTGCATCTCTAGTAAATGATGCAACTAGCTAAGCAATCTTTAGGAAATAATATAAGTTCCTAAAGACTTGAAGCAAGTACGAACTTTTTATTTAGGAGTAGAAAGTTCTAAGAAATGGATCTTGAATCCATGAACTTCTCCTAAACAAGTTATAAAGTTCAAAGTGTTCATAGTTGCATTACTATTGGACCAATCAATAGATGCTTGGACTTTAAACATAAATTTGATTAGTGAAATATGTTTAAAGGACTCTAGTAACATCTGAAGATTGACCAATAATAATGAGTTTTGTATCAAACTCAAGAATACAAGTCGATATCACATAAATGAAAGTTCAAATTAAACTTTCATACTGGCAAATGTGATATTTCGTCTCTAGTTTGATACTCAGGAAATAAATACAATTGAATCAGTAAATTTTTTGGATATCATTTGAAAGAATTTCTTTTAAATGTTCTTTTTGCAAAAGATTCCAAGATGAATCATTTGCTCAAGTTATTTGATTCCCTAGAAGGAATCTCAAGTCTTTGAAGAAATGGCATTCTTTCAAGTTTTGAGAATGAAATTCTTCATACTATAAGTAGTTCCCTAGACGTCCCAAACCATCAGTATTGGTTAATTAAGTCCAAATAAGTGATATAACCTAAAGGTATATCAAAGATTCTTAGCTTTGGAATCTGAAAAGCATTAGAAAATGCTTGGACTTGTGTAAAGGGAAAGATCTCTAAAATCCTGCAGGTAAGCAAAGAAGCTTAAAGATAGTTAAAGAGATCTTAAAGATAAAGACTACGTCTTTATTTTTATCGCAAGATCAACCAGACTTGATCAATCTTGGCCATGATTGTCCAAGTAATGTGCGATTAGAACTACTTTGTAGATTGCCCAAGTATTGGCAATAAAATTCCTTTTGGGAATTATTCACTCAAGTTCCATTTATTCGATGGAAAACTGTGAAAAAAAAAAAAAAAGCAAGCTGTTCCAAGTCTGAACAGAGTGAAGTAATTCCAAGTATGTAGTCTGCAACCGTGAAGACGGTACTTAAGTCTATGGAAGGTAAAACATAAGTGTTTGCCTATCAAGGGATTTTGGTACAAATCCAGAAGCATGAGCGGATGCTTAGACTTAAGCAGTAGAGAGATTCCTATGAAAAGTCCTGGCCAGGATAGGTACCTAAAAGCATTAGCAGAAAGGAATCTAAAGACAAGAAGTCAAAAGCTCTTGTCGCTACAAAATTGGTCAAGGGTAAACCAATTGAACTTGAATTCGAGAAAATTCAAGAACTTGGAATTCTGATTAATATTCTGTCAAAGAGGTTTTCAAGTTTCCAAGGCAAAGCACATGATTCTGAGGTGATCATGCGAAGGAATCAAAACCTAAGAAAATCTAGTTAGAGGTAATGCCTGAAACTTCCAATTCTTGTAAAAGAATTGAAGAAATAAGGTACTCTATCAAGAGATGTTTAGACTTTAGGATAAGAATCACCCACACATTAATGTGAATATAAAATAGGGTGGTATGGGACACCAGATTTTATACTCAGATTGATGTAGGAAAGATGGAATGGGACATCGGACCCTGGAATGATGATTATCTTTTAGTCCTAGTTTGGATTTTGAAGTTAGGTTTCATCCTCAAGGGAATTAAGACTTCAAGAAAAGTTTAATTCGTAAAGGATGAAAGTAGTATCTTACGATACTTCTAGGTAACTTCAAGATCAAGGAAACTGAAGATATGAAGTAAGTAACTTCCAAGATCTTCATAGAACACTTCAAGTTTAAGTGTTATTGATCAGAAATATTTGATACATTTCTGAAAGAAGTTGGACTTTGATTTTGAGTTGATCTTTTCAACTAAAGATTTAATTGACTAAGTCAAGTATCAAGTTCCTAGTGTAACTTGATAAATTCACTCTTTTAGACTCAAAGAAATGCACAAGAATTGCATTCACGATTAGGAGTCAAAAAGACTGAATGTGACATGAACTTAGTCTCAAGTGAAGCATTATTTGAAAACTAAACTCATCGATAGAACCTCAGTGGGTCGACACACTGATGTTGGTTACCACACTAGTATCTTGTGGTTGGATGATGTTTTTGATTTTCTTTGTATCTTTCTGAGAATCCAGCTTATTTCTCTGAAAGATAAAGACAATGCTTCAATATCTTGTTGAAATAGATCTTTGAAAAGTAAAAAGTCCTGAGTCATCTAGTCTTTGACTCATAGCAAGTTTATGTATATTCGAAGTTTGAATTGGTTGTACAAAGTCTTAGTTATCTCTTTCCGCTTTCCAAATCTTTTGGAATTGACTCAGATATGGTATATGATTCTTTTTGCAAAAGACCAGGGATAGCCGGTTCGAATTAGATAACTAACTTGAACATCCTAGATAGATGTTATGTACAAGAACCTTTTCAATCTTCAAAAGATGATAAGTCTAAGTAGACTTATTCATTTGATTTTGCTTCAAGTTATAGCATAAAAGATTTCCTAGAGTCCAGTATACTCTAGATTAGAGAAGTTAGGAATTGCTCATCAGATTGACAATTCCCAAGAACTTTCAGTTAAAGTCTTTGAGAAAAGTGTCCTAAGTTGGACAATTTTCATTTTTAATTTGAATTGGTGAAGTTAGTATGGTTGATTCCACCGAAATGGTAAACTTTCTCCTACCGTTTACATAGGATTTTTTCAACTCATTGGGACAGAGTAGTCCTCTAGTCGGGTGAAAAAATCAAGTAACTGTTAGATAAAAGTAAACCATTG